>JALJVW010001137.1:4617500-4950000 GCA_024865655.1 Emberiza elegans
GAAGGTGTCCACGGCAGGGGGGTGGAATGAGGTGAGCTCCAAGGTCCCTAAAACCACCCAGATTCTCCCCAAATACACCGTGAGCTGCCAAGTACCCCAAAAATCCATCCAGCAAGATTCCAGCAGGAAAACCCCTTCCAAGAGCCCTTCAAAGTCCCCAGAGACTCCAACCTCATGTGCAACAAACCTACAGTGGGATCCCCGTGGATTTGTTCAGGAGCAGGAGGGAAGGTGATGTTCAAGCAGGAATAAAGTGTGGAAGCACTGTTTTCCTGGGGGGATCAGGACAGGGAGGAGAGGAGGGAGTGGAAGGGAGGCAGCAGCAGCTGCACGCTGGGGATATAAGGAGAGAGCAGGAGAGCCCCAGAATAATTTAACTTTCCATCCAGCTGTACAGGACCATGAGGAAAAAGGCAAACCCCTATTTCCATGGCTTCCCCGTGAGCCCAGAGCGGACTGGGACATGCCTGGACACACCTGAGCTGTAGCTGTCTGTCGAGGACTGCGAGATGGAGCGGGACAGCGACCGGCGGCCGATCTTGGTCGGGCGCTTGTTGAACTCCTGCTTTTGGTCAGCAAACTGGATCTGTGGAAAGAAATCAGGGATTTTCTGTAAAAAACCCAACAGATCAATCCCAAGAACCCAAAGCCTTGAGCAGACACCGGCACCATCTCAGAGCACAATTGCTGTTATTTAATGGGGCCTGGATATGGTAAGTTGCCCATTTTTTTAATTTCAGTCCTTCCAGCCACCACTAGAGATGTCACTCCAGGCTGTTGAATTTTGGGAGCACGGATGGCTGGAGAACACAAGTTTTTAGGAACACACAACAGAACGACACCGCATCAGGAGCAGCCACAGGGAGGGAAAATCCTCACCAAACTCAAGTTACAGCCAGGGCTGTGCCAGGATTAACGCCCTGATCCTGGCGGGACGGGGGCTTTGCACACACACCAGGTTTATGTTCCTCCTCTAAGAAGCTGCTGGCCTGAAATAACTTCCCTTTTTTGTCCTTTTTCTTCCCCTAATTTAGAACAAATCCCTCCACGGCTGAGCAGCTCCATCACAGGAGGAGGTTATTGGCGTGAAGCAGAGCTGGAGACACAGAGGGACTCTAACAAAGGGGGAATAATTTGGGCTAAATTCACATTTTCCTTTCCCACATCACCTCTTCAAGGACACCGAACACAACTTCTTACACAACACAGTGATCTCGGTAATTCAGAGCTCCCTGAGCCCTCACACATCCAAAACCAAGTAAACAACGAAGCAAAAGAAGTCCTGAACTGACTCAGGAAGAATTACAAACAGACTTAAATAAACCCTGTAAGGTTTAAACCCCTTAAACACTGCCACAAGCTGGGTTCAGCTTCAGCTGAGACAGCCAGGAGGTGAAGGAAGCACCAGGGAAGGGAAATTTGGGAAGGGGCCAGGTCAAGACCCGGATCTGCTTTTCTGCATTGGCCGATGCCCTTTGGGTTGAATCCTTTATGGAATAGAGAGTGGGCAAAAAGGGAATTTCACAGAGTCCTGGAGTGCTTTGGCTTGGAAGGGACCTTAAGGATCATCCAGTTCCACAGGACACCTTCCCCTATCCCAGGCTGCTCCAAACCTGCCAAACCCACAAGAGCCATGCTCCAGCTGGGCTGGGAAGATGGGAATGTTCCAGATGGGGATGCAAAGGGAGATTTGGCTCAGTCGGCTCCCACCAAAACACCTCTGAAAGCAACAGCCCCAAGGAGAAGCTGTGGAGCCTTGGAGAGCTGCGGCTCCCTGGATTTAGGAGCCCAAGCTGCTCTGAAGTGACACAAGAGCTGCTGCTTTCGACTTCAGCAGGAACAAATGATTCCCGCTGGAAAACCTCACCTGCAGGGGCACAAGGGATTAATGAGTGCTGACTGCAGGTGAGGTTTCACCTTTACATTCCAAATGAGCCACTGCTCACCTGACCTGGGGTTTCCATCACAAGGAGCCACCCTGAGCTACTTCTCTGTGCAAAAAAGGTCTCCTTATCCAAGGTTTTCCTGGAAAACTGCCCTGTGCTGACCCCACCAGCTCCTCCAGACAGAAGAACAACCCCGGAGCAACGTGTTTGCCTCGACTCTTCATCGCTCCCAGGAGAAAATTAGGGAAGCTCTCCAGAAATTGGGATTTTCTCCAACTGAGGAGCTTCAGGAATGAGTGACTGGGTGGAAACAGCGAGGAGAGGAGGAAGAAGAGAGAGGTAGCAGAGAAACAATCGCGCTTTTGAGTAGAAGAACCATTATTCCGGTCCCCGAGAGTGCCCTCACCTGGGCTTTCGTGCCCGTTGGCTCCCCGTTGACGTTGTACTTCTTCTTGTTGGGCATGGTGGCCCCGGGCGCGGCTCCGTCCAAACGGAGCAGGGAATGCCCCGGTCCCGTTTATATCCCGAGCCCATCCCGATCCCGCTGATCCCGCCCGCTCCGGTTTCACCGCGGCCGGGGGGAGCGAAGGGAACCAGTTGGATTTTCAGACTCCTTTTTTTTGTTGTTGTTGTTGCTTTTTGGTTTTTTGGCAGACCCCGGGACTTAATGAGGCGTCCCGACAAACAATTCCTGCCTGTGTTTTGCGTGGAATTACAGCGTTCCCTGACCTGCTCTGAGCGTGGCCTGGCCGCTGTGTGCATAACAATGCCTCATTTATGTAACCAGAACATTTCTCTGCTCGCTATAATTAACTCGCTAATTAAGCTCCTTTAACTGGGGTGCTGCCCTCCCTGCTCTCTCTCTCTCTCTATCCCCAATGTCAGATGATTGCGTTAACGGAGCCTCGTTAGAAGGAAATTAACTAATGAGCAACTAAAACAACAGGGGCGTTTGTTGGATGGCAAAGTGGTTTTTAATTATTATTATTTTAATTATCCCGCTCCTTGCTACGTCCCCCACGGCAACCAGGGCAGAGTTTGTCCTTGGAAGGGTCCAGACTCCAACACCCATCCCTGTGTTGTTCCAACCCTTTGGGAATTATGGAATCGTGGAATGGTTTGGGTTGGAAGGGCCCTTAAATCCCATCCAGTTCCACCCCACACCTCCCACCATGCCAGGCTGCTCCAGCCTCGGACACTTCCAGGGATGGAGCACCACAGCTTCTCTGGGCAGGACGTTGAGGGGTTTGCATGGGAATTATCTCAGGTAATAAATTACCAGGGATAAAACTCCCTGGATAACAATGCCAGCTGCTACGTGAGAATTAAAATTATTGTCCTGAACGGCATCTGCTCATTCCACAGCCTTTTAGGTGGGAAGAGATGATCCAGGGAGCAAAAAAATGGAAAAACGAGGGTGGTGAGGCACTGGCAGAGGTTGGTGGGGCTTTGAGGTCTCCTCCAAGCCAGCCCATCCCGTGATTCCCCTCTGTGATTCCAAGGAAAAGGGATCTGGGAAGCAGCGGGGCACCACTGACTGTCCTCAGCACCAATTCTGACTGAACATGGAACAAAAAGCTCCCCCAGCCCTGATTCTTTCTGTACACCTGATTTACACCAGATTTACACCAGATTTACCCCAGGTCAGATCTGATCCTGCTCCTCAACATTGTCCCAAAGATGGAAAACATTGCCAGGGAAAATTCCTTCCCCAAAATGTTCCTTCCATGGATTTTCCATCTCCAGGGGAGATTTCAAGAATCCACTAAAAGAGCAAAAATTCCTGAGCTGTATGAAAGCAGCTCCTGGAGGAATGGATGGGGGAAAAAAGGAGGGAAAATCCCACAGAACTCCTGAGTTGTACAATGACTGAAAAATGGAAATATGAATTATTTGCAGTGTGGAAATATCTCAGGGAATAAAAATCTGGGATCAGCATTGTTTTTCTCACTTGACACTGCAGCCCAAGTTGTGTTTTCCAGGTAAATTTTTCATTTTCCACATTATCCATGAACCTGCTCCTGCAAAGTCCTAAGGGACACATGACTTCTGCCCAGTGTAAGTCAACTCAAAGCCTTTAAAAGGGGTAAAAAACTCATTTTATGGTACATCAAAGCACAAACTCCTTTTCCAGCAGGTTTTCACACCAAGTTACTTAAATCCAAAGGCTCTTCCTGGGAAAGAAACCCTTTTTTTCCTCAATGAAGGTTGAGTCTAACACGTTAAAATTAAGAACCGATACTCAATTAAAATGCTAAAAATAAAAACTTTTGCTTCATCTCCACCCCAGAGCTCAGGAACCTTCTGTAATTTCTGAGTCAATGTGGGTGAGTCAAATAAAACCAGAGAGAACTACGCTCAATCCCAGTAAATTGTTTTGTTCTGAGTGTCTTTAATTGATTCTTGGCCACGGATATTTAATTTTTTTTTTTGGGAACAAAAGGAGAAAACAAGAGTTTTCTGAGGGATTAAGCAGCACAAAGTCTCCAGCATTGCTGGAGCTTCCAAATCCACCTGCAAAGAAGCTGGGAATTTAAATTTCTGCATGAAATGAGTTAAAATCCATTGTTTTATGGATGGAACAGCAGGACAATGTGGTGGCCTTGAAGAACTGCCACTGTTTGGTGTCAAACTTCCTGGGAAGTCTTTTCCCAGTGGAAAAACATCCATCGATGATGCAGAGAGATAAAATCAATTTCTTTTTTTTTTTTTAATAAAGGAGGGTGAAGATGGGTGAGAAATGATTTTTTTGTGCTGTGAGATGTGGGGACCAAGGTGATTGTCCTGATGTCGCACTCCAAACCTCATCCCTGTTCCTGAAGGAAAAGTTGTTTTCCTGCAGCGCTGGAGCTGCCAAGGTGGATTGGATCCTTCACCTCCTGCTCCTGGTGACGCCTGAGAGGCGCTGGGGACACCAGCAGGGGCCTGGCTCCCAACCCTCTCCATGCTGGGAATGAGCTCCAGCCCTCAGCCCCACCTGTCCTCACCCGCCTGCCCAGCCTGGATCACACCATGCCAGGAGAGGGATTGTCCCAGCCTGATCATTCCAGAGCCCCACATCCCTTAAATCCATGTGGGACCCTGTTGGGCGGGATGAAACGAGAAAGCCTTATAAATATGATTGCCTAGTGAAAGATTTTGAAATGGAAATGAAAGCAGCCTTTGAGATCCCTTAGTGAATAAAGCTGTAAGTTGTAAAGGACATGCTGCAGAAGGATAAGCAGCCACAGGATACCCCAACCTTCCAGAAGAGAAGAATTTCCTGCCCTCTTATCAGAAGAAATAAACTATCCCCTGCCTTTCAGAGGCCTCAGGATCACAGGAAAGAATTGATACTGACCAGATAAAATCCTGTATTAGAATGGAATTCATGCATCATGTATGAAGTGTATGAATATGCAACAGGCTACTGCTTTTAAAGGTCAGATCCGTTGTTAGCGGTAGTCCCCTTTTAGACTCGTGCCAAACAGGGTGCCCGGACTGTCCGTTCCTCTCTCTAACTCCAACTCTCACCCTCTGTAACTCTCTCTTCTCTCAGACCCGCTCAGAGCAGCGGCTGGCAGCTCCCAGCGAGGCCCTGCACCTTCGCCCTTTGCAATAAACCACAAAAACCCAGGACCTGGATGCAGAGATCTCTTGTCTCCAACTGTCCCGACCGTGCGGAGACCAACCCACGCGGCCACAGGATCCCCCCTGAGCCAGAATTTCACTGGAGCTCAAAGTGCTCAGATTCATCACACAGAGCTCAGCTCCAGGATTAACCAACAGGTTTAACCCTCGTGGAAAGCAGCCAGGGAATTGCAGGTTAAGGCTGGTTTTAGCCAGAGGATTTGAGAGAGGATGGGAATGAGGAATCACCCACCCAGGCCAAAGCGCTTTTCCAAGGGGGTTGGGAATTCTAACTATTGATTCTTGAAGGGATCACCCTGATCCCTCAGGGTTTGGCTTTTCTATTTTTCACATTCTGAGCTGCTTTAGTGTGTGGGTCTGGGCTTCACATTATGGGCTGGCGAGCTCTGTGCACAGAGCAGGGAGACAGAACAATTCCTGCTCCAGCTGGGCACCAAGGACAAATGGCCCAAATCTCAGCCCAGGAGCACAAACCCCGTGGGCTGAGCCTCAGGTGGGTGCAGCTGTGGGGTTTGGCTGTGCCAGGTCCCTGTGTGACCCTCGGAGCCCATGGAATATCCCGGCGGGGCTGGCCCAGCAGCCCTGGCCCAGGGACAATCCAACCTTTGGGGCCGGCCCTGCCTTTGGTCCCACCTGGATCCTGCCCAGAGGGGCTGGGGAGGCCGAGCTGCGCAGGGAGCACGAGGTCACTCTGGGGAGCTCCATGGCCAGGCCGGGGACAGGACAGGAGGGAACGGCCTCAGGCTGGCCCAGGGCAGCGCCAGGGGGGACACTGGGGACAATTCCCGCATGGAAAGGGTTCCCAGGGATGGCACGGGCTGCCCAGGGCAGGGCTGGCATTGCCATTGCTGGAGGGGTTTCAGAGCCCTGGGGATGTGGCACTTGGGGACGGGGGGGTCACGCCTCAGGTTTGGCTTTTCTGTTTCTCACATCCTGAGCTGCTTCAGTGTGTGGGTCTGGGCTTCACATTATGGGCTGGCGAGCTCTGTGCACAGAGCAGGGAGACAGAACAATTCCTGCTCCAGCTGGGCACCAAGGACAAATGGCCCAAATCTCAGCCCAGGAGCACAAACCCCGTGGGCTGCAGAGAGGAAAACAAGCAGGGTGGGACTGCCTGGGCTAAAGCTGGGATGGGACAATGAACTGCAAGGTGCAAATGGAGCAGAGCTGATCCCAGGGACAGACCCCGGGAGCGCTCGTGCATTTTGGGGCCATTTTGGTTCCTCTTGGGTGCAGCCCTGGCTGGGCTCTGGTGCTGCCCGAGGTGGGTCCATGGAGGAGATCCTTTCCATAAATCCCTGCTTTGTTCTGGAACTCTGCTCAACCTCTGTCCTAGCTCAGCCTTGACAATGCATCAGCCCCAGTGCTGGACCATGGAATGCTGGAATTCTGGTTGGGAGGGACCTCAGAGCCCCTCCAGTGCCACCTCTGCCGTGACAGGGACACCTCCCACCATCCCAGGGGACTCCAGTGTCCAGCCTGGCCTTGGACACTTCCAGGGATCCAGGGACATCTGACAGAGAATCCCTTGGAACTGGTGGGAGCGGGGAGGAGAAATCCTTCAAAGAAGAGAACAGAAATCCCCAACCCAGGCACTTCCAGTGGGGACAGTGGGAATGACAAGGAAGAGAGAAGAGCGAAATCTCCTCCCTCTGCAGCAGAATGGGTCCCCTGGGTCATCCCAGCTCTGTTGGGCACAATCCCACAAAAAGCAGGAAAACCAGGAATTTGGTATTTCCACATTGCCTCAACTTGCAATGAACAGGCCACGGGTGTTTTACAATTTGAAGATGTGGGATCTCAGCAGCTGGAGCTGGAAAATCCCTGTGGAGTCACCGCCTGCCAGGCCCCCCCATCCCGAGCCACATCCCGTGGGATCCCACAGTTCCTCCCACAGCTGCACACGGAGTGATGGTGTTCAGGGCTCCAGCTGGGATTCCGGGGAAAATTCCTTCCTGGAAAAGGCTGCCCAGCCCTGGAAAAGGCTGCCCAGCCCTGGAAAAGGCTGCCCAGGGAGGCTTGCAGTCCCCAGCCCTGGAGGGATTTCAAAGCTTGTGTGGATGTGGCACTTGGGGACCTGGGGCAGTGGTGGCCTGGGCAGTGCTGGGGATGCTTGGACTCCGTGGGCTCAGAGGGATTTTCCAGCCTCGGGGATTCTGTGGTTCCATCTGAGTCCCAAAATATGGGAGAATCCACATTTTAAGCTGCTTTCCCAAGAAGCAATCCAAAGGAATTATTATTATTATTATTATTATTATTATTATTATTATTATTATTATTATTATTATTATTATTATTATTATTATTTTTTTTTGTTGTTGCTATTATTCACTATTAATATAATTTTCCAATACTTGGTCAATAATAAGAGGTGGATGTAAAAACAGGGACTCAGCAAGCACATTAAGACCTAAAAGACTCTTTGAAAGAATGACCTTAAAGATAATGAGCAATTTAGAGCTCGGGCTAATTATTTCTCGAAATGTGGCTGCTCCCTCCCACGCTGACCCGAGGAACCCCATAAAATGCAAATGAGCCGAGTTAAAATCCTGATTAAAACCGGCGCTGCAGGACGTGACCCTTTGGAGCCCTTTGGAGATGGATTTGATGCCACAGCAGCTTTAAACCATCCATGAAATCATAAAACTGCGCTGGAAAAGGAAATTATTAATGCAATAAGAATGCAAAAAGGCTATTTAAATAAAGTTTTTGTCATGTGACCCCGATCCCAGAAGCACCGAATCCATAATGGGAAAATTAGAGAACCCACAGGGAGAGGTTTTGTTCTTAAGGAAAACTCCACGTTTTTACAAAGAAAAATCCACATTTGAGACTATAAATGAAGTTGTGCATTTGAGAGTATAAATGAAGTTGTGAACAAAGCAAAGTTTGTCACTGATAACCCTAAATGCTAAAATTCTTTCCTGATTGTTGATAAAAATACGTTGAATTTGGGGGAAGGCCGAAAGAGCTGTGTTGCAAAAAAATGAATGAGAGACAGAATAACCTGGAATTTTACAATAAAATCCATAACATTAAGAAAGGGATAGCTGGGAACATAAAGCTGGATATAAAGGGGAATAATGATGTCTGAATCCAATGCATGGACAATATTTGTAAATAAAACAAATTCCTTTGCAGAAGGACCAGAATTCCAACTTTTTATCCCACTGATCCAAGTATTTTTAGAAGAACTACCAGGAAGGACAACTTCAAACCATAAACTGAAGATGTGAGCAGAAATACAGGAAGAAATAACAAATATTGGTCCATTTTTGGGCCACAGGACACTGACCAACTCCGGGGGACACAATCCCAGAGGGAATTCTGCCTTCCAAGCCCTGCCTGGGTTTTTGGAGCTATATAATTTTATTTTCAGCTGCTTTGGGAATTCTTTCCACCAGAGAAGGAGGGAAAAGTGAATTTAATATTTGGGATCCACTCTAAACTCTTTAACCACTCAAATAAGGAGTGCTTGTTGCCCTGGAGGGTGTCTGGAAGTTTTAGAGGTTTTATTCCGACGGCAGAATGTAAATTGCTGGTAAAAATGAAGCTGAAAAGGTGGACCTGGGATGAAATTCCAAATTTCCTGGAACGTGCTGTGGGTTCTCCCATTCCTCCTCCCCACCAGTCCCAAATTCCTATAAAAACTGGTTGTGAATACAGCGGATTTGGGATGACCGGGGGGGATCATCCCTGACACTCGGCCGTTATTAATGAGGAAATTCATTCATGCATAAGATGCTCGTTAATCGCCCACCTTAACGAGCCTCATTCCAGCTCAATGCTGGAAACAAACATCCTGAAGTTCTCACCAGGAATTCGGCAGCCCAGCGCCGGTTAAAGGCAGCAGGTCAGGCACTCACCATCCACTCGGGCAGCTGGAAGGCGCCGGCGCCGCCGTCCCACATCTCCCACGGCGAATCCCTCCACGCTCACATCTGGGAATGCACTGGGATGCACTGGAATGCACTGGGATGCACTGGGATGCACTGGGATGCACTGGGAATGCACTGGGATGCACTGGGAATGCACTGGGATGCACTGGGATGCACTGGGAATGCACTGGGAATGCACTGGGATGCACTGGGAATGCGCTGGGATGCACTGGGAGTGCACTGGGATGCACCGGAATGCACCGGGATGCACCGGGAGGCACCGGGATGCACCGGGATGCACTGGGATGCACCAGCCCAGCCCCACAGCCCACGGGGCCCTCAGGGACAGATGTCCCACACAGAGGGCCCCTCAGGATCCGGGCTGGTGCTCAGGGCACCGATGGGTTCTTCATTCCTGCTCCAAATCCCAGGGCTGGGAAGGGCTCGGATCCAGCCCGTTTCCACAGCCCCGATTTCCCACTGACCCCAGCTCTGCTTGGTGTCTGGGTCAGGAACAGCCTGGCTGTGGCGTGGAGGACGTGTCCATCCTTCACCCGCTGACGATCCCAGCCCGGCGTCCCCAAAATTCCAACATTCCCATGAATCCAGCAGCGATGTCCCACAGGCACGCCGGGATTTAGACCTGGAGGCTTCCAGCACTGAGGATTTCACCAGAGATTCCTGCAGCCTCAACCCAAAGAGAGCAGGGATGCCTCGAATCCTGACCAAGCTCAGCTCCAGCTCCATCTGGTTCAAAATGAGCTCCACATTCCAAGGGAGATTTGTCTAAAGGATCGACCCAGTTCCGTTTGAGCTCCACATTCCAAGGAGAATTCTTTTAAAGGATCAATCCGGTTCAGAATGAGCTTCACGTTCCAAGAGGAATTCTCCTAAAGGATGGATCAGGTTCGGAATGAGCTGCACATTCCAAGAGGAATTCTCCTAAAGGATGGATCAGGTTCGGAATGATCTGCACATTCCAAGAGGAATTCTCCTAAAGGATGGATCCGGTTCGGAATGAGCTGCACATTCCGCGCTGAACGCTTTTAAAGGATAAGAGCAGGGACACGGAGCCGCTGGAAGGGCTGCAGCTCCCTCTGCTGAGCAGACAGGACAGGAAGGAGCATTAGGAAAGGGATCTCCTGCACAATTCCACATTTCCATGGAAAAGCTTTCTGAGCCCTCTTTGGACTGTCACCAGTGCCAGGGTGAAGGTGGGGCTGGGAGCACTTCCACTTCTTCTCCTTTGGAATTCCCATTCTCTGATGGAAACTTCTGGGAGTTCGTTATTTTTGGGGTGGGAATGTCTGGGAGTTTGCTATATTTGGGGTGGGAATGTCTGGGAGTTTGCTATATTTGGGGTGCTGTTTTCCCACTGTTGGCAGCTCCCCCTTCCAGATGGGAAGAAGCTTCCAGTCACTGCTGCCTTGGGACTGTCCCATTCCCATCTCCATGAACACCAAGTTTAATTTGTGCCAGGAAAAAGGAAATGTGGGATTTGCCCAGCATGGATATTCCAGGGAGCCAAAGGATTCCCAGAGCTCTCGCTGTCCTTGCACACCGGGCATTCTTTCCTCCATGGAAAACATGGAATCACTGAGGTTGGAAAAGCCTTTGGAGACCATGGAGCCCAATCCAGCACTGCCAAGGCCACCACTGACCCTGTCCCCAAGTGCCACATATCCAGATGGCTTTGAAATTCCTGCAGGGATGGGGACTCCAGCCCTGCCCTGGGCAGCTGTGCCAGCGATGGACAAACCTTTCCAGGAAGGAATTCTCCCAATAGCCAACCTAAACCTTCCCTGGAACTTCTCCAGTGCCATGGGCTCAGTCCTTCAGGAACTGCTCCCTTTATCCATGGCGTCAGTCCTTCAGGAACTGCTCCCTTTATCCATGGGCTCAGTCCTTCAGGAACTGCTCCCTTTATCCATGGGCTCAATCCTTCAGGAACTGCTCCCTTTATCCATGGGGTCAGTCCTTCAGGAACTGCTCCCTTTTCCATGGGAACTTCAGGAACTGCCCTTTATCCATGGGCTCAGTCCTTCAGGAACTGCTCCTTTATCCATGGGGTCAGTCCTTCAGGAACTGCTCCCTTTATCCATGGGGTAAATCCTTCAGGAACTGCTCCTTTATCCATGGGGTCAGTCCTTCAGGAACTGCTCCCTTTATCCATGGGCTCAGTCCTTCAGGAACTGCTCCTTTATCCATGGGCTCAGTCCTTCAGGAACTGCTCCCTTTTCCATGGGGTCAATCCTTCAGGAACTGCTCCCTTTATCCATGGGCTCAGTCCTTCAGGAACTGCTCCCTTTATCCATGGGCTCAGTCCTTCAGGAACTGCTCCCTTTATCCATGGGGTCAGTCCTTCAGGAACTGCTCCTTTATCCATGGGCTCAATCCTTCAGGAACTGCTCCCTTTATCCATGGGGTCAGTCCTTCAGGAACTGCTCCCTTTTCCATGGGCTCAATCCTTCAGGAACTGCTCCTTTATCCATGGGCTCAGTCCTTCAGGAACTGCTCCTTTATCCATGGGGTCAGTCCTTCAGGAACTGCTCCCTTTATCCATGGGGTAAATCCTTCAGGAACTGCTCCTTTATCCATGGGGTCAGTCCTTCAGGAACTGCTCCCTTTATCCATGGGCTCAGTCCTTCAGGAACTGCTCCCTTTATCCATGGGCTCAGTCCTTCAGGAACTGCTCCCTTTATCCATGGGGTCAATCCTTCAGGAACTGCTCCCTTTATCCATGGGCTCAGTCCTTCAGGAACTGCTCCCTTTATCCATGGGCTCAGTCCTTCAGGAACTGCTCCTTTTTCCATGGGGTCAGTCCTTCAGGAACTGCTCCCTTTATCCATGGGGTCAATCCTTCAGGAACTGCTCCTTTATCCATGGGCTCAGTCCTTCAGGAACTGCTCCCTTTATCCATGGGCTCAGTCCTTCAGGAACTGCTCCCTTTATCCATGGGGTCAATCCTTCAGGAATTGCTCCCTTTATCCATGGGCTCAATCCTTCAGGAACTGCTCCCTTTATCCATGGGGTCAATCCTTCAGGAACTGCTCCCTTTATCCATGGGGTAAATCCTTCAGGAATTGCTCCCTTTATCCATGGGGTCAATCCTTCAGGAACTGCTCCCTTTCCATGGGCTCAATCCTTCAGGAACTGCTCCTTTATCCATGGGCTCAGTCCTTCAGGAACTGCTCCCTTTATCCATGGGCTCAGTCCTTCAGGAACTGCTCCCTTTATCCATGGGGTCAATCCTTCAGGAACTGCTCCTTTATCCATGGGCTCAGTCCTTCAGGAACTGCTCCCTTTATCCATGGGGTCAATCCTTCAGGAACTGCTCCCTTTATCCATGGGCTCAGTCCTTCAGGAACTGCTCCCTTTATCCATGGGCTCAGTCCTTCAGGAACTGCTCCCTTTATCCATGGGCTCAGTCCTTCAGGAACTGCTCCCTTTCCATGGGCTCAGTCCTTCAGGAACCGCTCCCACCATTCCTGACGGATCCAGCCCCAGCCAGTGGTGGGTCCAACGTGGAGTTCCCACAGAAGCCACCCCGTCCCCTGTTCCCTGTCCCCATCTCCGTGTCCAGTGTTGGGCACCCCAGGACAGGAGAGGAACCTGGAGCAAGCCCAGGGCAGGACCACGGTGGTGGCCAAGGGAGGGGAGCATCCCTGGAGAAGCTGGGAATGCTCAGCCTGGAGCGAGGACACCTCGGCACAAGAGGACCTGGACGGTGCCAGCACCTGAGGAGAGGGAGGACAAAGCCAGGATCTCCTCAGTGGTGGCCCACAGTGGGCATGAGCCAGCAGGGACAAACAGGGACACAAGAAATTCCTGGTTTTCCTGGGAGGGTGACACTGCTCAGGCACAGGGACACCCCGTGGAGGCTCCGTCCTTGGAGAAATCTAACATCTGACGGGATCTGGGCCTGGCCAACCTGCCCCAGGTGGCCCTGCTGGACCTGATCCCCTGAGACCTTCCTGGGAAGTTTGATCCAGCAACCATTCCAATGGATTAAACCCCAGGTTGTTTCCATTTTCCAGTGCAAACCTTTCCAGCTTGGGATAATCTCCCAGATCAGGAATTTCAGCACAAGTGGTGTGTTCCCATTGCTTCCCTTCTGGGCCCTACAACATTATTTTAGGAAAAAAACAAACTAAAAAATGTGGATGATGAGTATTTAGGCTCCTTTGAAGTTTTAGATGAGGTGCAGCTTTAGGTCAGAATGAAGAAATCAGGATTTTCCTCCTTCCCTACCATGATCCCTGAAAACACTGGACCCTGATGCCCCCCAACCTTTAACTCCCTGTGGATGATGATTTCCCAATTCCCTGACTCACACCAAGGTTTATTACCAAAAAATTGATGAAATACCAGCAGTGATCTGCTCGGAAAAGCTGCTCCAAGTCCCGGCTCCGGGAAAAGGGAGAACAATTAAGAAAAGCTTTTAAATCCTACTTTGACTAATAAATTAATTAGGGTTGAGTTTCAGAGCAGAGAACAACTCAAAACATCAGTAAATATAAAATTCCCAATATCCAGAGGTTGAACGGGATTAAAGCCCTGACAGGAGAACAAGAATTAGGAATTCCTGCCCAAATCCTCAAAAATACAGGGATTGCCGTCCCTGCTGAAAGCCGTGACAGAAGGGTGGGATCCAAGCCGGGCTGCTGGAAGGAGGGAATGGGATGGATTCCAGCCCAGAGGCTGCAGGAGCCCCACGCAGGCACGAGGGGGAGCGAGAGCCTGCGGGAAAATCCCAATATTTTCAGGGATGGAGGAAAACGGCAAAAAGCCAGAGAGGCTGTGAGGAGCATCCATGATGGGGCGTTTGTGGGGATTTCCTCCACCTGCAGATGCCATGGGCTGCTGGGGAATGGAAGATGGGGAAGGGTTCAGAGCCTGTCCCTGGATGGAAGGTGGGGGCGTTGTCCCCGTTTGGTGTCCTGGTGATCCCGAGCTGTGGGATCCTGCCACAGCTCAGCTGGGAGCTCTGCCCTTCCCTTGGAATTCCAGAAAATCCAGCACTGGGGAGGACAGCACCCCATCTGAAATCCTGGGACCCTCACAAGACCTGGAGGGGCTGGAGCGTGCCCAGGGCAGGGAATGGAGCTGGGGCTGGAGCACCAGGAGGGTCTGGAGAACTTTGGAGGGAGCCATGGAATCGGATCACTGGGACAAGAATCAGAGATGGAAGTTCGGGAGAGAGCTGGGAGCTTTCTTCAGGCTTTGATGTGCGGTGGGAAGAAGAAGAGAAGAACTAAAAAGTGAAATTCAACTATAAATCAAGACTTTTGGGTTAAGTGTCCCTGGCTAGGGAGGAGGAGGTTGTGGCCAGAAATGGTGAATTCCATGTTTGGAACAAAACAATGGGCACACAGAGCTCAGAGTGTGGCTGGGCAGCCTGGTCTGGCGGGAGGCGGAATTTCTGCTGGAAGCCCACGGAATCCTGGAATGGTTTGGGTGGGAAGGGACCTCAGAGCCCCCCCAGTGCCAGCCCTGCCACAGCAAGGATGGGGTTTGGAGGCTGGAAGGTGTCACCAGGAGCTGGAATGGGATGGGCTAGAAGGTCCCTTCCGACCCCAACCATTCCATGGCTCCACAGTTCTCATCCCAGGGAACCTCTCCAAAACCCAAAAGCTGATGAGAAAACCCGGCCCTGCTGCACCACCAACCCAGATCTGGGTGTTTGGGATGGAAAAGCCTCCCTGAGATGAATTCCCAATTCCAGGTGTCCCTGTTGGAACCCAAACCTCTCCCTGAGCAGCCTGGTGACACTGGGGACTGTCCCCACAGCCACAGGGAAGGGGTGGCTCCAGCTCCCCGTTAAATGGAAACGGAGTTAATGAGCAGAGCTCTAATCAGTGCAGCTTGGTGTAATGAGGAACGGAGCCCCTGGATCAGGGAATGACAGCCAGCGCTCCCTGAACTGCCCCTTTCCCATGGGAATGAAGTTATGGGGTCTCAGAGGGGAGGGGGAAACCCTTCAAATCCCAGATTAACGACTGGGGACACAAATCCGGGTTTGCCATCATTCAGGAATGCCAGAGCAGAGGAGATCCAAGGGAAGGATCAGAACAGCTGGAACATGGAGAGAGAGGAAACCCATTCTCTCATTAATACTGCTCATAAATTTGCACAAAGCCAGGCCTTGTTAAGCCAGGTTTAATTCCAGTGCGTGGTGGATAAAAACAAACCCACCCAAAATTCCAAGGGTTTATCTCCAGTTCATTCCAAGGGTTCATCTCCAGTTCATTCCAAGGGTTTATCTCCAGTTCATTCCAAGGGTTCCTCTCCAGTTTATTCCAAAGGTTCCTCTCCAGTTTATTCCAAGGCTTCACCTCCAGTTCATTCCAAGGGTTCCTCTCCAGTTCATTCCAAGGGTTCCTCTCCAGTTCATTCCAAGGGTTCCTCTCCAGTTTATTCCAAGGGTTCCTCTCCAGTTCATTCCAAGGGTTCCTCTCCAGTTCATTCCAAGGGTTCACCTCCAGTTTATTCCAAGGGTTCCTCTCCAGTTTATTCCAAGGGTTCCTCTCCAGTTTATTCCAAAGGGCTCATCTCCAGTTTATTCCAAGGGTTCAGCCCCTGTATATCCAGGAGTTCTCAGAGCACTTTTCCCAGGCAAATTCTGGAAAAATTCCTCCCAGATTTTACTCCAACCCCCACCCCAGCTCTTTCCTTAATCCTCCAAGGAGTTCCTGAATCCCTTGGAGATTTCCATGGATGTTCCCAGCTGAGGGATGTGAGGTTTTTCTTTCCCAAGGTCAAAGCTCCAAACTGGAACAACCTCAGCGAGTCCCCATTCTGGCATCTCCTGGCTTATTTTGGGTTTTAAACCCCAAATTTCAAAAGTTTTGCCCCCCTGACATGGAGTCCATGATCCCAGGCTGCTCCAGCCTGGCCTTGGGCACTGCCAGGGATGCAGGGGCAGCCCCAGCTGCTCTGGCAATGCCAGCCCAGGCAGGAATTCCTCATTGCCAAGATGCCATCCATGCCTGCCCTCTGGCAGTGGGAGCCATGCCCTGGGTGCTGTCCCTCCAGGCCTGCTCTAAAATTTATCCACTGTTTTAAAATTTATTTTTGTATTTTAAACCAATTAAAATCAGGATTGGATCTTCCCATTCCTTGTGACTTGCACAAATCCCTGTTTTAAGATCCAAATCACTTGGTGCTTGCAGAAATTACAAATAATTCAATTTATCTCCCCTTCCTGCACTGAAGCAAAGCTCAAACCCGACCTAGGCTGGTGGTTTTTACACTGGGGATGTCTTTTTGCCATTAAGGACAAAATAGCCATTAAGGACAAAATATTCCAGCATGGGAACCAGCCCTGGGAATGAATAATGGAATTTTACAGATCCTCATGACTTTCCCCTGCACCAAGATGAAAAGGAGAGAGCAGGGATAAAATATGAAACACAAACTCAGTTATTAATTTGGAATTATTGAGGGGGAATAAAAGCAAGCACAGAGAGGGAGGGGAGGAATGACTGGAAATGCTTTCCCCAGGTTAATTCCTGAGTGGAATGGAGTCTGACAAGAGCAATTAAGAGCCGTTAATTTGGGGGTTTTAATCACTGTGCCAGACCCCAGAGCTGGAGAGCCCCAAATGCTCCTGGGAGCACAAAGAGCCATGGAAAAGCTGTGGATGTTCGTTTTCCTGGGCTCCAAGGGATTCCCAAAGTCAGGAATGTTCCACCTGGTTCCCTCCTCTCCTTATCCCAGGTGCTGGCACTGAGCACTGGCGATGCCCAAACCCACCCCAAACTGAGTTGCCTTGACTGTCTCAAAACAGCATTTTGGGGAAAATGAATTGTTTGAATATCCAGATTTCATTTCAAATAGCTGGATTGCTCTGGAAGACAAACCTGCCCCAGCCTTCCCCCAGATTTGGAGAAATTTTCCATTTTAATCTGAAAATGGTTTGGGTGGGAAGGGACCAAAGCTCACGCCATTCTCCCCTGCCATGGGTGGGGAAATTCCCCCATGCCAGGGTGCTCCAAACCCATTCCAGCCTGGCCTTGGGCACTTCCAGGGATGGAAAATCCACCAGCCCTCTCCTTTCTGAGACAGCTGCATTGCTCTGGGAAAGGAGCCCTGCAGCACATTCCCATCCATTTCCAGGGATTTCCAGGGGTTTTCCATCCCATTTCCTTGTTCCCTTTCCCAAAGTCTGGGATTTATTCCCATTCCGACCTCCTCTCCTGCTGAGCTGGGAAAACACAGAGCAACCCACACTTATTTTAACCAAACCCAAGCAGGGACACACCGAAACTCGAGGATAAAGGAGAAATCCCTCAGAATTTATCCTTGGAATTATCCAGGAGCCATCCTGGAGGGCTCCAATGGGATTAATAAGCGCAGTCTGATAAACCCAAAAGGAATGAGAGAGGCAGGTGAATCAATTAAGGCGTTTTCATGTGTATTAAAAGATCAAGGAGGACGTTAAAATCCGTGAGAGAGCCTTAAAATGAGACTAATGAGGGATTACTAACGAGCCTCCCTCTGGAAGCCCTGACAGCTCCCAAGGAAAAGCTGAGTTCTTCCCTCCCACGCCCGGGAATGGGATCCACGGGGGTGACAGCAGCGCGGACCACGTGAAATCGGCTCTTTACGGGCTGAGGATTCCAAAAGAGGCACTGGATTGTGTCAATTATATCGGAATTATATTGGAATTATTTCAGGCAGAATCCGGAGCAGGAATTTCAGGGATCGCTAACAATGACTGCACACCCAGAGTTTCCCGCAGTACTTGGTGTCCTTTTCCAGCTTTCCCACATCCCGCGGTCCCACTCCAATCTGGTTTCCTCCCATCTGCTCTGCTCGCCCACCCCCCCTTTGTGTACTAACAGACAATAATTGGGGGGAAAAATCACTCTGAAAACCAAGCAGGTGCTCCACGTTCAGTTCTCCACCACAAAATCACTGCTCAAAGCTAAATTCAGCATTTTTCTCACCCTAACACACTGAACTTATCATCGTTCCCTTGGATTTATGGAAAAGATGCTAAAATCTCCATTTTTTTGGGATGCCACCACCTCAAACAACTGCAGGGGAAGTTCCCAGCCCCTCCAGTCTGCCCAGTGAAGGGTTTTGGGGTGTTCCCAACCTGATTTAGCCAAAATTAACGAAAATCATTATTTGCTGACCAGGCGGGTCCCAGCGGGGGCAGAAGGAATCCTGAGATCCCTGAGGAGTTCTGGGAGACAACCCCAGCCCCCGCTGGAATGCGCAGGGTTTATAAAAAGCAGAGGTTGGGAACAGCACGTATGAACAGGGATAATTAACACGCATTAATTAACACAGCATTAGTCACATTCTGCTGGAGAAGGGGCAGCTAGAGGGAACATCTTGGAAAAATCCATCCCAGCTGCTGTTTTATCTGGGAATCCTCTGGGGTCTTGGCTCTAAAAAGAAAAGGGTTTTATGGACCGGGCTCTTGTCTTTACAAATAAAGGGATTTTCTGCACTTGCACGTTGCCCAAAGCTGCTTCATTTGCAGGATTTTGGGAGTCAGGGATTTGTCATCCATGAAATGGGTGACTCAGGAGCAGCAGAATAATTCAAAGGATCTGCTTGGGATAAATGGGGATGGGAGGGACCATGGAATGGGTTGGGTGGGAAGGGACCCCAAAGTCCCCTCAGTGCCACCCCTGCCATGGCAGGGACACCTCCCCTGTCCCAGGGGTGCTGCTCCAGCCCCAGTGTCCAACCTTGGGCACTGCAGGGATCAGGGGCAGCCCCAGCTGCTCTGGGAATCCCTTCCCAAAATCCCACCCCAGTCTCCCTCTCCCAGGGAATTCCCTCCATTCCCAGCTCTCCCAGCCTGGCATTGGATCCATCCCCACCCCGACTCCTCTCTAGGAAGGAATTTTGGGATCCGGGGGCTTCACTGGGAATCTCAGCACTCCAGGAAGGGTCTCCCTTCCCTTTGCCATCCCCAACTTCCATAAAAATCCCTGGGGATGGATTCTGAGTGTCCCAAATCCCAGAATCCCAGAATGGTTTGGGTGGGAAGGGCCCTTCAAGCCCATCCCATTCCAATGCCACCATCCCAGGCTGCTCCAGCCTGGCCTTGGGCACTGCCAGGGATGCAGGGGCAGCCCCAGCTGCTCTGGCAATGCCAGCCCAGGCAGGAATTCCTCATTGCCAAGATGCCATCCATGCCTGCCCTCTGGCAGTGGGAGCCATGCCCTGGGTGCTGTCCCTGCAGGCCTTGGCCCCAGTCCCTCTGCAGCTCTCCTGGAGCCCTGGAATGTGCTGGAAGCTCTCCCTGGATCCCTCCCTTCTCTAGGGGAGCACCCCCAGCTCTCCCAGCCTGGCTCCAGCCCTGGAGCAGCTCCAGGTCCCTCTCCCAGTTCTGCTCCCCATCCCTCCACCCCCAGCCTGGATCTGGATCTGGAATTGCCCAGCCCAGGTGCAGCATTTGCCCCTGGCCTTGCAGATCCTCCCAGGTTTGCACAGACCCCCTCCCCAGCTGAGAGTGCCTTTTTATTCCGTTTATGGCACTTTTAGAGCTTTCCCCCTAACAATTCTAATGGATTTTCTCCTCAGAAATCCAAATGGATTCTCCCAAAGGCTCAACAGGCAGCATCACCTCCTCCGGGTCCCCTCTCCTCCTCATTTCAGCTTCCCCGTGCAGAGGCAATAAAATAATAATTTCCAAGGAAGTGAAAAGCCTTTGGAATTTGCAGGAGCATCTGAGCCCTTCACAAAAGGTGCTCAGCTCCTTTTCATGCAGCTGAACTCCAGAGCCGGGCCTGTCCTCAGCAGCATTCCCAAGAGCTCAGAAAATGGGATTTAATGAGTGTGGCAGGAGGAAAAACTGCAAGGAGCAATTTGAGAGGCACGGATTTGTAAGGAGCAGCAGATTTAATGAAGAATGTCCTCGCATTTCAAGGAAACCCACGGAGATAATGGCAGCAAAAGGCTGAGAAATCCAAAGTGCGGGGGCTCTAAAACGCAGGGTGGGAAGGCCAGGCTGCTGGAGGAGTGGGAAGAGAGGCACGGGAAGGGAAAAGCTGAAGCAGGTGGGATCACGGCTCAGTTCTCCAGCTGGAAGAGAAAACCTCTGGTGTTTGTTCACCTGGGTGATGCTCACATGTGACACAAAGCCCTGCAGGCTGCGCCAAGGTGTACAAAGAGGGGGAAGGGTTTTTCCAGCCACACGAATAATAACAGCAAAGAACAGTTTTTATGGAATCACAGCCAGGAATTGGGGTTGGAAGGGGCCCTACAGGGATCGGTGCCACCCCTGTGCCACGCACAGGGTCAATCTCCACCGTCCCAGGGCGCTCCAAGCCCTGTCCAGGGACACGTGGAGATTTTATGTCAGAGGAAATCTCATTTAAACAGCACTCAGGGCTCTCTGCACGCTGTTCCACCTCTGGCAGGAATTGTTTTGGCACGGGGATCCCTCATCCCACCCCAGCACGAGGCTCCCAGGGGCTCAGCTGGGCACTGGGAGCAGCATCAGGAGCTGGGAGAGCTCTGCCAAGAAGGGTAAAATGAGAATTTTGAGCTTGGTCAAAATTCCCCAGCAGTTTTTGTTTCTGGGGACTAAAAGCAATTTTTTGGAACAAAAAAAATCTCCTTTATAGGCAGGTTTTTTGCTGTTAAATGCATCTAAAATACAGAAGTGTATATAGAATTATGGTTATTGCCCTGGGCACTCGATTCAGGGCATCCTTACACAATGCACAACTGAAATAAATCAAATTCCAACAAACCCTCTGACAAAGGAGTGGGAGCCAAGGAAAAAGGAGATTCCTCAACCTTCTCCTGGCAGAAAGTGGGCACCTGTTTTAGAGGCAGGATGTTGGCTTTGCATCCATGCTCCCAAATTCATCTGGGGGAGAAGAGAAAGGTCAAAGCAGCAAAATCACATTAATGGCAATTTTTCCATTCCCAGCCATCCAAGCCTGTGATTTTTGCTTTCCTCATGCTCTGAGAGTCACTGGCAGGTCAGATAATATTTCAGTTAATGAGATTAGAGCAGCCCCAACTCATTCCTGTTCCTCTCCTTTGCCAACATCCGAGTGAGATCTGGAAAGGGCCCCACATGCTTGGGGCAGCAGAAATAATCCAATCACTGCTGTGGATTTCATTAAGTTAATAGCAAACTTAAAACCAAACTGGTTCTAGAGAGAGAAAAACCAAACTGGAACAAAACATTTTTAGGACAGAGAGGGAATTAGGGGCTGTCTCCCTGCATCTCAAACTGCACAAAGCCTCCTCCATCCCAAAGCCTCCTGCATCCCAAAGCTCTCCCTGCATCCCAAAGCTCTCCCTGCATCCCAAAGCTCTCCCTGCATCCCAAAGGCATCCCAAACTGAAGCTCTCCTGCATGGAGAGAATTGTCCATCCCAAAGCTCTCCCTGCATCCCAAAGCTCCCCTCCATCCATTCTTCCATCCCAAAGCTCTCTCTCCATCCCAAAGCTCTCTCCATCCCAAAGCTCTCCCTGCATCCCAAAGCTCTCCCTCCATCCCAAAGCTCTCCCTCCATCCCAAAGCTCTCCCCATCCCAAAGCTCTCCTCCATCCCAAAGCTCTCTCTCCATCCCAAAGCTCTCCCTGCATCCCAAAGCTCTCCCTCCATCCCAAAGCTCTCCCTCCATCCCAAAGCTCTCCCTGCATCCCAAAGCTCTCCTCCATCCCAAAGCTCTCCTGCATCCCAAAGCTCTCCCTCCATCCCAAAGCTCTCTGTCCATCCCAAAGCTCTCTCCTCCATCCCAAAGCTCTCCCTCCATCCCAAAGCTCTCTCTCCATCCCAAAGCTCTCCCTGCATCCCAAAGCTCTCTCTCCATCCCAAAGCCTCCTCCATCCCAAAGCTCTCCCTCCATCCCCTCTCCCTCCATCCCAAAGCTCTCCCTGCATCCCAAAGCTCTCCTGCATCCCTGCATCCCAAAGCTCTCCCTTGCATCCCAAAGCTCTGCATCCCCCTGCATCCCAAAGCTCTCCTGCATCCCAAAGCTCTCCTCCATCTCCCTCCATCCATCCCATCCCAAAGCTCTCCATCCCAAAGCCTCCCTGCATCCCAAAGCTCTCCCTGCATCCCAAATCCCATCCCAAAGCTCTCCCTGCATCCCAAAGCTCTCCCTCCATCCCAAAGCTCTCCCTCCATCCCAAAGCTCCATCCCCCTCCATCCCAAAGTATCTCCCTGCATCCCAAAGCCTCCATCCCATCCCAAAGCCTCCTGCATCCCAAAGCTCTCTCCATCAAAGTCCATCCCAAAGCTCTATCTCCATCCTCCATCCTCCTCCATCCCAAAGCTCTCCCTCCATCCCAAAGCTCCATCCCTGCATCCCATCCCAAAGCTCTCTCCCTCCATCCCAAAGCTCTCCTCCATCCCAAAGCTCTCTCCATCCCAAAGCTCTCCCTGCATCCCAAAGCTCTCCCTGCATCCCAAAGCTCTCCCTGCATCCCAAAGCTCTCTGTCCATCCCAAAGCTCTCTCCATCCCAAAGCTCTCTCTATCCCAAAGCTCTCTCCATCCCAAAGCTCTCCCTGCATCCCAAAGCTCCCTGCATCTCCCTCCATCCCATCCCAAAGTCTCCCTCCATCCTCTCCCTCCATCCCAAATCTCCCTGCATCCCTCCATCCCAAAGCTCCTCCATCCTCTCCATCCCAAAGCTCTCCCTCCATCCCAAAGCTCTCTCCATCCCCTCCCTGCATCCCAAAGCTCTCCTCCATCCCAAAGCTCTCTCCATCCCAAAGCTCTCCTCCATCCCAAAGCTCCATCTCCATCCTCTCCATCCCAAATCCCAAAGCTCTCCTGCATCCTCCATCCCAAAAGCTCCATCCCTCCATCCCAAAGCTCTCTCTCCATCCCAAAGCTCTCTCCATCCATCCCAAAGCTCCTGTCCATCCCAAAGCTCTCCCTGCATCCCAAAGCTCTCCCCTCCATCCCAAAGTGTCCATCCCAAAGCTCTCCCCCATGCTCTCCCCATCCCAATTCTCCATCCCAAAGCCTCCCTCCATCCCAAAGTTCCATCCCAAAGGAATGATCCTGTATCCCAAAGCTCTCTCCATCCCAAAGGGAATCCTCAATCAGGAGCAGCCTCAGCCAGGGCCAGGGCAGGCTCAGCTCTGAGATTTGGGATCATTTTCCATGGAAAGGGTTGGCACAGCTGGAGTCCCCACCCCTGGAGGGGTTTCAAAGCCACCTGCATGTGGCACCTGGGGACACTGGCAGTGGTGGCCTTGGCAGGGCTGGGGATGGTGGCGCTGGGAGCTCCGAGGGCTTTTCCAACCCCAACAATTCCATGATTTCCAGATGATCCTGCTCTTAGCATCTCCCAGTCTCCATCCTGGCTCCTTCCCAGCCTCCCTGAGGACATTTCTTTCCCCAGGAAATTTTGGGAACCCCAGGCCATTCCCAAACCTTCTCCCCACTCTCCTGAAGCAGCCTCACCCCTCAGCCCTGCCCACGGCAGCTCTGCCTTTAAATTAGTGAAATTACAGCCTTTAAAACACTCCAAAAATCCCCAAATACCCCAAATTTATTCAAAATCTGAGCTCTTCCTGCAGGTTCTCCCCTGCCCTGCTGCACCCACAGCCCCGGGGCAGCGTTCAGGGTGACCCCGGGTCCCTGTGGGATTTCCTGCCTGGCTGAGCCCTGCCCATGGTGCCAGTGTGTGTTTAGGGATTATTCTGTTTATTTAAAGGATTCCAAACACCAGCTTTTCTCACACAGCTTAAGCCTTTCCTCCCCTGCTTTCTCCAACTGAAATTTGGGTGCTGTGGAAGGCAAATCACCCCATTCCTGAGCTTTTCCAGCAAAACTTGGACATTTTTTGCCCTTCCAGCAGGACCCTCACACCCCAACTTCCCTTGCAGAGCCCAGAGTCCTCACAGGGTTCTGTAACTCCTCTGCAGATAAATAACTCTGTAAAGAAGAAATTTCTGTCCTTTTCTGTGTTTTCCCCATTCCAAGACAACATTTTTGTTGCATCAGAGAACCATGGAATGGTTTGGGTGGGAAGGGACCTTAAAATTGGGGTTTTTTTCCACTCCTGCCAAGGGCAGGGACACCCTCCCCTATCCCAGGGTGATTCCAGGGATGCAGAACCCACAACTTCCCTGGGCAAAAAGGTTCCTGGGGAGGCAGGGGGAGAAAAGAACACCTGAAACCACCCAGAGCTCCACACGAGATGGACTTGGAGGGAACCAGTCCCTCAAAGGGTGGATAAAAACAAAAATAAACCCAAAATCCTCGCTGACCTCTCTGTCTCACCCCACACTGACTCCCCTGCACAACCAAAGATTTTGGCTTTCAATGCTTTCAGATAAAAAAGAAAAGAAAAGGGCAAATTAAATCCCATTAAAAAGAAGATTCCTGCCTAATTAACCTGAGGACTGGGCTGCATCTTTGATGAATTTCAGTGTTTAACTCTGCTGCTGCTGCCCAGCACAAACCACACCCTCCACATGCAACTTCCTGATGCCCACAAAACCTTTCCCAGCATTTTTTTGAGGGAGAAATTTGGTTTAAAAGCTTTGTTGTGGGAAAGGGGAAAAGGGAAAGGGAAAGGGAAGGGAAAGGGAAAAGGGAAAAGGGAAAAGGGAAAAGGAAAAGGGGAAAGGAAAAGGGGAAAAGGAAAAGGGAAAAGGGGAAAGGGAAAGGAAAAAGGAAAAGGAAAAGGAAAAAGGGAAAAGGGGAAAAGGAAAAAGGGAAAAGGGAAAGGGAAAGGAAAAGGGAAAAGGAAAAGGGGAAAGGGAAAAGGGAAAGGGGAAAGGAAACGGGGAAAAGGAAAAGGGGAAAAGGAAAAAGGGGAAAAGGAAAAGGGAAAAGGGGAAAGGGAAAAGGGAAAAGGAAAAAAGGGAAAAGGAAAAGGAAAAGGAAAAGGAAAGGAAAAGAGGAAAAGGGAAAAGGGGGGAAAGGGAAAGGAAAAGGGGAAAGGGGAAAAGGGAAAGGGAAAAAGGAAAAAGGAAAGGGGAAAAGGAAAAAGGAAAAGGGAAAAAGGAAAAAAGGAAAAGGGAAAAAGGGAAAAAGGAAAAAGGAAAAGGGAAAAAGGAAAAGAAAAAAGGATAAAGGAAAGGCAATCTCCAGGCTCAAAGTTCTGAAATCCAGGGCATGGCTTTGTTCTGCTTGGATTTAATCACCTAAAATACAACAATTCCAAAATGAAAATACAGAATTTCTGCTTTTCTCATGGATCCAGCCTGCTGGGAGGAATTCTCCATGGATTTCATGGTTCCCTCGCTGCCAGCTCGGGGTGGGCTGGTCTGGGGTGACAACAGCTCTTTGAGGGGACTGTTCCCAACATCCGTGTGAAGGCTCGGGGCAGGGGGAAATTTGGGAATGGTTTGGGTGGGAATGAGCTCAAAGCACATCCAGGGACACCTTCCACTATCCCAGGCTGCCCCAAGGCTTCCCCAGCTGCTCCTTGGGCACTCCCAGGGGTTCCAGCTGCTCTGGGAATTCCATTCCAGCCAGGAATTCCTTCCCACATCCCATCCTTTCTGTGTCCACCTCTAACACCACCATTCCCTCCATCCCCTCAATGATTTGATCCCAAATTTGGCTGTGGAAAATCCATTTCCCATCCCTGAGGAGCACAAACCAGGCCTGAGGTGGCTTGGTTTTTTTTTTTTTTTGGAAATATGGGTATTTCCAGACATTGGAATTTCCAGGATTTACCCCTCCAAACTGGGATAAACACACAATAAATAAAGGAGGAAGCAGAGTTTGTGTGACCTTCCAAATAAAACATTCCCTTTGCTCCTCCTCGTTGCTTTAATAAAATCTTAATTACCCCGGAGCTTTTGATGGCTCCAATTACCACAACACCACATTTTCCATGTATTTTTTTTCAAGCCTAAAAAATCCAATTGGGCAGAAATCCTGCTGCAAGCGCGTTTTTCATGGTTTATTATCTGAAACCGCTGCGAGTGCAGAGGGCAGGAGCGTTTCTCAGCCTGGAAAATCCCGTGGGATGCACGGGCAGGCTCCTTTCCTAATTGGAAAATGATTTACGGCCCCTCCGAGGGGAAGCAGAGCCATTCCTGCCTCTCCTGCAGCCAAAACCCGGCAGTGATGGATGAGCAGGACCCGGAATTGCAAATGAACCCCAGCAGGAGCTGTGGAGGGGATGGATGGATGGATGGATGGATGGATGGATGGATGGATGATGGATGGATGGATGGATGGATGGATGATGGATGATGGATGGATGGATGGATGATGGATGGATGGATGATGGACGGATGATGGATGATGGATGGATGGATGGATGGACGGATGGATGATGGATGGATGATGGATGATGGATGATGGATGGATGGATGGATGGATGGACGGATGGATGATGGATGGATGGATGATGGATGGATGGATGGTGGATGATGGATGGATGGATGGATGGATGGATGGATGATGGATGGATGGATGGATGGATGGATGGATGGATGGATGGATGATGGATGGATGGATGGATGATGGATGGATGGATGGATGATGGATGGATGATGGATGGATGGATGGATGGATGATGGATGGATGATGGATGGATGGATGGATGGATGGATGATGGATGATGGATGATGGATGGATGGATGGATGGATGGATGGATGATGGATGGATGGATGGATGGATGGATGGATGGATGGATGGATGGATGGATGGATGATGGATGGATGGATGGATGATGGATGGATGGATGATGGATGGATGGATGGATGGATGGATGGATGATGGATGGATGGATGGATGATGGATGGATGGATGATGGATGATGGATGGATGGATGGATGGATGGATGGATGGATGGATGGATGGATGGATGATGGATGGATGGATGATGGATGGATGGATGGATGGATGGATGGATGGATGGATGATGGATGGATGATGGATGGATGGATGGATGGATGGATGGATGGATGGATGGATGGATGGATGGATGGATGGATGATGGATGGATGGATGGATGGATGATGGATGGATGGATGGATGGATGATGGATGGATGGATGATGGATGGATGGATGGATGGATGGATGGATGATGGATGGATGATGGATGGATGGATGATGGATGGATGGATGGATGGATGGATGGATGGATGGATGGATGATGGATGATGGATGGATGGATGATGGATGGATGATGGATGGATGGATGATGGATGATGGATGGATGGATGGATGGATGGATGGATGGATGGATGGATGGATGGATGGATGGATGATGGATGATGGATGGATGATGGATGGATGATGGATGGATGATGGATGGATGGATGGATGGATGGATGGATGATGGATGGATGGATGGATGGATGGATGGATGGATGGATGATGGATGGATGGATGGATGATGGATGGATGGATGGATGGATGATGGATGGATGATGGATGGATGGATGGATGGATGGATGGATGGATGGATGGGATGGATGGATGGATGGATGGATGATGGATGGATGGATGGATGGATGGATGGATGGATGGATGGATGGATGGATGGATGGATGGATGGATGGATGGATGATGGATGGATGATGGATGGATGATGGATGGATGGATGGATGGATGGATGGATGATGGATGGATGGATGATGGATGATGGATGATGGATGGATGATGGATGGATGATGGATGATGGATGGATGGGTGGATGGGTGGATGGATGGATGGATGGATGATGGAGGGATGGATGGATGATGGATGATGGATGGATGGATGATGGATGGATGATGGATGGATGGATGATGGATGGATGATGGATGATGGATGGATGATGGATGGATGATGGATGATGGATGGATGGATGGATGATGGATGGATGATAGATGATGGATGGATGGATGGATGGATGATGGAGGGATGGACGGAGCAGGAAAATCGAGTGCAGGAAGGGCAGCAAATGGGGCATTTCCAGTGTTTTCAGTGCTTAAATCAGGGGCTGGCTCAGAGCCAGGCTTGGTGGCAAATTCCATTCGGAGCCTTTGGATGAGGGACCTGTGCACAATCCCATTGCCCACTGCACAATTCCATTGCCCACTGCAGAACTCCATCTTCCAAGACAAAACTCCATTTTTCACAACCAAATTCCACTTTCTGTGACACAATTCCATCTCCTGCAATAAAACTCCTTTTTCCACAGCGAAATTCCACTACAAAATTCAATTTCCCACCACAAAATTCCATCTTCCACAGCAAAGTTCCATTTCCCACTGCAAATTTCCATCTTCCACCACAAAACTCCATATCCCACAACAAAGGTTCACCTTCCATGACAAAGTTCCACCTTCCACGGCAAAATTCAATTTCTCACGACAAATTTCCATTTTCCACAATGAAATTCCATCTTCCATCACAAATTTCCATCTTCAACCACAAAATTCCATTTGTCACAAAAAATTTCCATTCTCCATGATGAAATTCCATCTTCCACGGCAAAATTCAATTGTCCATGAACAAAACTCCATCACCCATGATAAAACTCCATTTTCCACAATGAAATTCCATCTTTCACCACAACATTTCATTTCCCATGACAAAATTCCACCTTCCATGACAAATTTCCATTTTCCATGACAAAATTCTATCTTCCACCACAAAATTCCATTTCTTGCGACAGATTTCCACTTTCCACTATGAAATTCCACCTCCCACCACAAAATTCCGTTTTCCACCACAGAACTACATCTTCCACCACAAAAATCCCATCTTCCACAGCAAAATTTCTTTTGCCACCACAAAATTCCATTTTCCACCACAAAATCCCATCCTCCATGACAAAATTCCATTTCCTACCACAAATTTCCACCTTCCACTTCTGTGGCCCTCCCTGACAAGGCCAAAACAAAAGAGGCCAAGCAGAGGAAAACAAGTAATTAAAAAGCAAAACCGACTCTGTGCTCACAAGAGGGAAAACGAGGACACGCTTGACGAGGGTGATTAATTTGCTGGAGAATGATTTGGTTGATATTTGCCATAAATTGGCCAGGAATCAAAAAAAACAAGGAAAAAAAAAAACCCAGCCACACATGAAATACTGAGTGAGGAATGAGATTTCTCACAGAATTTTGATGTGGAGAGATTATTATTATTATTATTATTATTATTATTATTATTATTATTATTATTATTATTATTATTATTATTATTATTATTATTATTATTATTATTATTATTATTATTATTAACAACAAGAACAAGGATGGGAAATGGAGGCTGGGGGAATCCAGAGTCCAGGATCCCAAAATTCCATCCACGTTTTCCTCAGTGTTTCACTATAAAATAATGGGAATTATGGATGGAACAAGCAGGGACAAGACAAAAATACCAGCACGAAGGCAATTATTGAGGAATTCTCCATCCAACCGCTTCAGCCCCACGCCACAGACTCCAAATAAACCCAAAAGTCGAGCAGATTTTTTAATTAAGGTGAAATTAAAGCCAAGCCAAATCGTTTGAGGGGAGCTGCACCGGGTCAGAAAAATTGCAGGCGAGGGAGCTGGGATAAGGGATGGAGGGACAGGACCCAGGGAATGGCTGCAGGTGGGAGGAAAGGGGAGATTTGGGAGGGATTTGGGGAAGGAATTCCTGCCTGGGAGGGTGGGGATGGAGTTCCCAGAGCAGCTGGCGCTGCCCCTGCATCCCTGGCAGTGCCCAGGGCCGGGCTGGGCACTGGGGCTGGAGCACCTGGCACAGTGGGAGGTGTCCCTGCCATGGCAGGGGTGGCACTGGGGGGCTCTGGGGTCCCTTCCCACCCACCCATCCCAGGATCTGTGCTGGATACACCCCCAGCACCTTGCACCTGCTGGATGGAGGCCAGGATTCCCGGTGTTTCCCACCTCGCTGGGGAGCAGCAGAGCCGGGCAGAGCTGCAGCCCAGCCCCGTCCCTGTAAGCACAGCCCCCGGTGCCGCCTCCCCGCCGCCGCACAGACACAACAGAGGCGGGACACGGAGAGCAAACAAACAGCAGGGAAAGCAGCGCCGAGGCCCCCGGAACAAGGAGAGCTTTGTCTGGGCTGCGTTTGGGCCAGGAAGCTCCGCAGGTCTTTGCACACACCTACTCAGTTCTCCTCGAGCAACCCCAGCCAGGCAATCTACAAATGCCACCCAGAATCACCCAGTGAACCAGGCAGAGCATCACAACCCCAGCTCCAGCGCCAAGGCAGCTTTTGGTTGGACTTTTCATGGGGCCTGACCCAAGCAGCCGCTTCCTCACGCCCTGGAATCACTGTCTCAGCAGATCAGAGTGGGGTGAGACACCCAAAAATGCATCACAAGGAGCACTGAAAATGCTTTACATGTTCAGGCAGCCCCGTGACTCATCTGTGGTCATTCTGCCGCAGAGAAACCAGAAAATGTTTCAGCTTATTTATATTAAAAATAAAAAAAAAAAAAAAAGAATGAGAAGCAAAGCACAGAAAGTTCTTGGCACTCCGAGTTACCCAACAGCTTCTCTGCTGTGGTGAGCAGATAACCCAAGCCTCGTGCAGGATCCTTTCCTGAAATCAGCCAAAATAATTCTTCAGTCAGTGCTGCAAAGTGGGTCTCAGAGGCTCTGCCCTGTCTCAAAGAACCCGACGCCACTTGAAGAGGCTCCCACAAAAATGACATTTACGAGCAATGCACTGCGGAACTTCAGAGCCCGAGGATTCTGCCAGACACTTTTATGGGTGCTTGAGTCATCGCCGATTTTATTTGAGACAAAAAAATAACTGGTTTAGAACGAACTAAAAACCCTTTTTTCATCTGGGGGCTGTTCCCTTTGAAAAGCTCAAAAGATATCCTGGAACAGCGTGAGCACAGCTGGGAGCAAACTCCCTCCACACCCAAGCGCTCCTTCCCATCCTCTCAGGATCCATTCCCCCCTCAGATGTCCGGAAATGAATCCCTGGGATTGCACTGGAGCAGGGTTTCCAGGGGAGGCTGGAAGAGTCTGGGTGTGGGAACGGCTGGCTGGGGTCCAGGCAGAGAAACCAGGCAGGAAACAAATCTGGAGCAGGGGCTGATCCAGCAGGGAGCGTTTCGGGAGTCAGGAGGGAGATGCCAGACAAAAAGCTCTCCTGGAACACGGAGTGGATGCTGATTTCATCTCTCCTGGAACTGCAGCGATCCTCAAACAGCACAGCCTGGCCTTGGGAATGAGGAAGGCACAGGCAGAGCTGGGGGGATTTGCCCAAGGTCATCCCAAACCCACACCCAGCCCTGTGGAGGATTTTCTGTCCCTCACTTCCCTGCTTCTAACGCCCCTTCCACCCCACAGATGAGTGGATCCCTGCGCTGGAAGGGACCCAGAGCCCCTGCAGTGCCACCCTGCCATGGCAGGGACACCTCCCACTGTGCCAGGCTGCTCCAGCCCCAGTGCCCAGCCTGGCCTTGGCACTGCCAGGGATGCAGAGCCCAGGACCCACCCAGCCTGTGGGAGGTTTGGGTGCTGAGGAGCGGATCCAAGACCCCTCCTGAACAATCAGAGTTGGTGTCTCCTGGGTTTGCCCTCTGCTGCTTGGGTGAGATTTGGGCTGGGACATGCATGGTGAAGCCAAGCCCAGACCACAACAGCCTCCACCAAAGCCACAGCACCAAAACCCCTTCAGTGCCGTGTTTGAGGCCAGGAAGGAGCCAGGAAAGCAGGAACTGAAATGTTTTTCTCCTTCTGCCAGGAACTGACATGCAGCCCTTCTGTGCCTGCTGCTGCTGAAGGATGAACCATCCCAGACACCTCCCTTCGCACAGGCATCAGCCAGCTCTGCCTTGCTGCTTCTCCTGGGACCAGCTCCCAGCCCCAGCTCCCAGCCCTTCCCTATCTGCCCATCTGGAGGCCCCTGGAGCTCTCCAAACCCGTGTGCCCGTGCAAGCCCCGATCTGCAGCTGGGCCTTCTCCCCAAAACGCCTCGGGGCTCCCTTCAGTGTCCTGCCTTTGTCTGCTCCTGTTGGTTCTGTACCCACAGGAGAAGCTCCCCAAACCAGGAGCAGACATGGCTCCCCAAACCCAACACAGCTCCCCAAAGCCAGGAGCAGACACAGCTCCCCAAACCCAACACAGCTCCCCAAAATCCAGGGGCAGATATGGCTCCCCAAACCAGACACAGGCTCCCCAAATCCCACAGCAGACACAGCTCCCCAAACCCAGAACCAGACACAGCTCCCCAAACCCAGAACCAGACACGGCTCCCCATGATGCCTCAAGTTTTGTATTTCCCATTTTCCAGATTCTGTGCTGCATTATGTGGAACTCTGAACTTCCTATGAAGTGTCAGCAAGCTCTCCTCACAGCTCAGTCAGACAGAGCAATCCTTTCCCAGCCCCTTGGGTTTTGGGCAGCTTCAGCCCAAAAAGTGCAAACAGCAGGGAATGGAGGAGAGCAATGTGGGAGGATGGGACAGCACAACCTGGAGCTGGAATTGGACAATGAAACCCAACATGGAAATGGACCAAAACTTATAAAAGGGTGAAAACTCGTGACCAGGAGTCCATCCTGGGTGAAGCCATGGCTGGGCTCTTGCACTGCCCAAGGTGTATCCATGGAGGCCTTTAATAAATCCCTATTTTAGTCCTTTAACTCTGTCCAGCCTCTGTTCTAGGCAGCCTCTGTACCTATTGAAGGCCTTTAATAAATCTCTGTTTTATTCCTTTATCTCTGTCCAGCCTCTGTTCCCGGCAGCCTCTTTGGGCATCACCCAAAGCCAGCACTGGACACTGAGCCCTGCAAGCTCCGGGCTCTGTTTGCATTTCCAAGGAGCCTTTGGCTCCTCTTGGAGCCTGCAGCAGTGAGGGCCGCGCTCCCCTCTCCAGATCCTTCTCCTGGATCCTTGCACAGCCCTGCCCAGCCCCTCTCTGGTGCCACCCGGGCACAGCCCGCCCTGTGTGCCAGGATTTGCTGGCCAGAGGCCACTCGGTGTCACAATGCCATGGCAAACGCTGGGAATGGCTGCATGGAGAATTCTGCTCATTTAACCCCTGAGATGGAGCTCTGCTGGCACCACTGACACTGACAGCAGGGACAAAGCCTGGCACCACCGGTGGCACCCCCGTGACAAAGCCTGGCACCACGGGTGGCAAAGCCTGGCACCACCGGTGGCACACCCATTGACAAAGCCTGGCACCACGGGTGGCAAAGCCTGGCACCACGGGTGGCACACCCATTGACAAAGCCTGGCACCACGGCTGGCACCCCTGCCCACAGCAGGGCTCGGAATCAGAGACCTTTAAGGTCCCTTCCAGCCCAAAGCACCCCATGGCTGTATGAAACAAACACATCCATCCAAAACTCCCTGGCTGTGTTCTGTTCCAAATCCTCGCTGCTGAGGGCTCCATCCCAACCCTTTCCTCACCTCACAACCCCAAAACCACTCTGGGAACAGCCTTCCCTTCCCACATGGCTTCCCTGAACCTCTCCTCTACCTTTTGTGGACACTCAACATCAGAATTTCAAACCAGACGTGAAGCTAGTTCTGGTTTTTTCATTTTTTCTCTCCTTTTTCCTCCTACTCTGTATCAGTTTGGAGCAGGTTCAGCTTAAACATTCTGGGCTCCAGTCTGTAGAAAGGTATTTACAAAATAAAGGGTGTGACGCCTTTCCCAGGGTGGAGGTTTTGTTACCTTGTCCTTATGGATTCTTTGTGTCCCCCAGGACCAGGAATTCCAAGAGAAACACACAAACCTATTTGACAATTAGAAACAAAAAAACCCAAACAATTATTTTTCCCTCCTTTCTTTTTTCTCCCTTTTTCTTTTCCTCCAGATGTTGACCAAAACAATTGATCTGTTTGAAAAATCATCTGCAAAGCAGCTGTTCCACACATGGAAGGACATTTCAAAATTCACCTGCCAGGAATATCAGTCCAAAAAAAACAAAAGGAAGAACAAGCAGTTAAAAACAAAATGAATGCATGAAATTTGGGGACTCAAAAATAACACAAGATGCACATACACAACAGGTTAAATGAAAACTAAAATAGGAAAAAGCTTTGGGTTTTAAAAGTGCCCCACAGCACGACAAGAGCTTTGATACTCCCGAGGTTTTCCTCAAAATTTGCATGACAAATTCTTCCACCCAGCTGTGACATTTAAGGATTTCTCCCCCATTATTCCTCTGTGAATCACGGAACCATTATAAAATCAGGGAATGGCTCGGCTTGAGAGGGATGTTAAAGCTCTGCCCGTTTGCTTTTACAGGAACTCGGAGCGACAGCAGGAGAGGGAGCAGCTCAGGCTGGACAGCAGCAGGACCTGGCGTGGCTGGGCAGTGCCAGGCACAAAGGGGCCTGCTGGGCAGCAGGACAGGAGCCCTGGTGTGCCCTGGTACCAGGGAGGGCAGTGCCACCCGGCTGTGCCAGCAGTGCAGGGGCAGCAGCAGCAGGGAGGGCACCGGGCCCTGGTGCCCAGGGAGGGCAGTGCCACCCGGCTGTGCCAGCAATGCAGGGGCAGCAGGGGCAGGGAGGGCACCGGGCCCTGGTGCCAGGGAGGGCAGTGCCACCCGGCTGTGCCAGCAGTGCAGGGGCAGCAGCAGCAGGGAGGGCACCGGGCCCTGCCCTGGGCACTGGGGGGGCTCAGCTCGAGGCTGTGCCCGGCTCTGGCCCCTCAGCCTGGGCAGGACCTCGGGACACTGAGCGCGGCCAGAGGGGCAGCGAGGCTGGGGAGGGGCTGGGAACACCAACCCTGAGAGGGAGCCCTGAGGGAGCTGGGGGGGCTCAGCCTGCACAAAAGGAGCCTCAGGGCTGCCCCCAGCGCTCTCCCAGCTCCTGGAAGGGGCCTGTGCCCAGCCGGCCTTGGGCTCTGTCTCCAGCAGCACTGGCACAGCCAGAGCACACAGCCTCGGGCTGGGCCAAGGGAAATTCAGGCTGGAGAGCAGGAAAAAGCTTTTCCAGCAAGGGGGAGAAAGGGCTGGCATGGCTGCCCGGGAGGGGGGCAGTCCCCATCCCTGGGTGTGTTTAACCAGCCTGGATGTGGCACTGGGTGCCAGGGGCTGGGCTGGGCTCCGTGGCCTTGCAGGGCTCTCCCAAGCCAGGGATTCTGGGAATTCTGTGCAGGTCAGACAAAAGCCATCACTGGTGCTCACCCTGTCAGCTTGTACAACCTCCTGCTTCTACAGGAACTATCAACCCTTGAGGGTTGCAAAGTTTACAACTATGGCAAACGGATATTACCAAATACCCATCTTTTAGAAAATTTTTAAATATTCATGTGTCTGTAGATACTTTTTCAAGCACAGTTTTGACTTCTGCACTCACAGGGGAAACAATTAATCATACTTGCTGTCGTAGTTTTACATGAGAGACGTTTAAAAAAGTGATACAAGGCTTCCAACCATTGAAAAGCTGGACACGTCCCTGAACCAGGACAACATGATTCTGTGAAAAGCACACGTTAAAAGACAAAACCTGGAAACTACTAATAAAATTTTCTTCATACCCTTTTAAAATTTTAAACCTACTTTAACTTTCTCCTAATCCTATCTCACAATAAAAAATAAATACATTAATAATTAACCAACACCAAAATCTACCACACTCCTTAATACATTTACCAAAAAAATCTTGAAATTCAAAAAAATTCCTAAATTAACAAACCAGAATCACTACAAGTGCCAACATTTTTTACAAGCTTTTCCTTCATTGAGTGTACCCCAAGAAGTAAAACCAGACAAGAAGAAAAGCTCCAGCACCTGGTGTGGTTCTGGAATTCTGAGCCAGCACAGGAACAGGTCCTGGTGCCACAGCCCCTGGCAAAGGGCAGCTTGGCCTTTCCCAGTTCCAAGGTTCCCTCCTCATCCCGTCTTGATTTCCCTCTGCTTTTCACTCCCCGCTCCTCAGCCCCATGGACTGATCCTTGCACTCGGTTCCACGCAGGCTCCTGCTCCAATGGACCCGGATTTGTCCAGGTTATCGCACCAAATTCAAGAATTTGATACAAAAAACCCTAAAGGTTTTCCTAAAGGGCATTCCAGCCGCCTCATTCCCTGCATTTCCTGGGAATTCAGCCCCGGGGGAAGCAGCATTTATCACCTGGCAGAAGTGAAAAACAGCAGAGCTTAAAAAATCCTTATCGGAGCTGAAAACCCCCATTGCTGCGCCTCAAAGAAAAGTGGGAATTTCCACGGGAACAGGCAGGCTTGGATGGCGGTGAGATCTGCGGGGAAGCAAGGTCAGAGGCATCGTTCAGAGGAGCCACATGAGAGCCGTTTCCAGCGGCCGTCAGGTGATGTGCCAGCCCAGCGAGCAGCTGGCATTTCTGGGCACCCGGGCTTCCCTTCCCGCGGGGCCGGTGCCGGGCGGGGCCGTGGCACCTCGTTAGCGGCGCACGGTGACACGGCGACACGGCGGCGCTGCCCGCAGCCCCCGGCGCTGCGGAGGCGGCGGCACGGAGAGAACGGAGCCCACGGCGTGAATCAATCCCTGCCTCGGCAGCACAAAGCCCGGCTCTAATCACCGCGCGGAGCTCCGGAGCACAGCTGGGAACGCCAGCAGGCAGCCGGGCTTGTGCACAGGGCTGGGACAGCGAAAATAATAGTAATAATAATAATGATAATAATAATAATAATCACCTTCTGCTTTGGAGCTTGGGGTTGGCTTGGTGGAAAACTCGCCACTTGCCGAGGTTTGACCTTCCCAGTGCGGGGTGCAGAACTCCCAGAGCCCCGAGCGCCTCACGGCCATTAAATTAAGAATTAATCTGTTTAAATCCAAGTTTTTCTTGTGGCAGGGGTCAGAACTGGATGGGCTTAAGGTCCTTCAAACCCAACCCATCCCATGATCCCACCATTCTTACACAGTTGTCACTTCACAATCATTCAATCAACACCCAAATCTGATTAAATTTAAGTTTTTCTTGTGGCTGAGGGTCAGAACTGGATGGGATTTAAGGTCCTTCAAACCCAGCCCATCCCGTGATTCCACCATTCTTCACAGAGCTGCCACTTCACAACCATTCAATCAAGACCTGAATCTGATTAAATTTAAGTTTTTCTTGTGGCAGGGGTCAGAACTGGATGGGTTTTAAGGTCCCTTCCAAACCAACCCCATCCCAACCCATGATTCCTCTCCCAGTTGAAGAAAGGGGCATGGAGTTGTCACTTCACAATCATTCAATCAAGACCTGAATCTGATTAAATTTAAGTTTTTCTTGTGGTAGGGGTCAGAACTGGATGGGCTTTAAGGTCCCTTCCAACCCACCGTGTGATTCTTCTCCCACCTGAAGAAATCGGCAGAGTTGTCACTTCAGAACCATTAAATCAAGATCTGAATTTGATAATTTTTTTCTTGTTGCAGGGATCTGGATGGGCTTTAAGGTCCCTTCCAACCAATCCAGTGATTCCACCATTCTTCACAGAGTTGACATTTGACAACCATTCAATCAAGACCTGAATATGTTTAAATTTAAGTTTTCTTGTTGCTGAGGGTCAGAACTGGATGGGCTTTAAGGTCCCTTCAAAACCATCCCAACCCACTCTGTGATTCTTCTCCCAGCTGAAGAAAGGGGCATGGAGTTGTCACTTCAAAACCATTAAATCAATCTGAATCTGATAAAATTTAAGTTTTCTTGTTGCTGGGATCTGGATGGGCTTTAATGTCCCTTCCAACCCAAGCCATCCCGTGATTCCACCATTCTTCTCCCAGCTGAAGAAAGGGGCACGGAGTTGTCATGACAAGGCTGAGATTGCCCAGTTAATCAGTTTGGGAGCCTTAATTAAGCCTCCCCCTCACTAATAACAAGATTCCCAGAAGTTCTGTGACTCTCAGCTGCTTGGATCTGGGAATGCTTTAGGAATTCACAGAACACCAGCATCCACCAGCATTCCAGAGCTGCTGAGCGATCGCCTCATCCTCAAAACACCACTAAAACCCCAAAACCAGCAGCCAGCACCCCTAAAGCTGATGAGCGATCACCTCATCACCAAAACACCACTAAAACCCCAAAACCAGCAGCCACCACCCCCTAAAGCTGATGAGCGATCACCTCATCACCAAAACAGCACTAAAACCCCAAAACGGAGCCAGTGCAGGTGACTCAGGGCCTGAGTCACAGCTGGGAACACCTGGAGCTGTTCCCCAGCCCCTGGGCTCACCTGGCAGTGGGAACAGGGCCGAACTGACCCCAAATCCACCCCACAGCCCAGCCAGGGCAGCACCCAGCTGCTCCAGAGGGGCTTTTCCAGCTCCCTCTCCATTCCCAGCTCCCCTGGACCCCACGCTCAGGAGAGATCCATCCCACAGGAAATTCACCCAGTCTAAAGTGAGGAATCGCATCCTCAGCCTGGAGCCACGGGAGGAGAGCACGGAGAGGGTCAGGAGAGGGCCTGGAACCTTCATCCCACCCCTTCCAGTGCGGGCTGCAGGGCCAGAGCCCCAGGCACCTCACAGCCATTCAGTCAGGACCTGAATCTGATTAAATTTAACTTTTCTTGTGGCTGAGGGTCAGAACTGGATGGGCTTTAAGGTCCTTCAAACCCAGCCCATCCCTGACAGCCATTCAGTCACAACCATTAAATCAACACCCAAATCTGATTAAATTTAAGTTTTTCTTGTGGCTGAGGGTCAGAACTGGATGGGCTTTAAGGTCCTTCAAACCCAACCCATCCCATGATCCCACCATTCTTACACAGTTGTCACTTCACAACCATTCAATCAACACCCGAATCTGATTAAATTTAAGAAAGGGGTCAGAACTGGATGGGTTTTTGTCCCTTCAAAACCAACCCATCCCAACCCATGATTCCTCTCCCAGTTGAAGAAAATCAAGACCACAACCATTCAATCAAGACCTGAATCTGGGTAAATTTAAGTAAATTTTCTTGTGGTTGAGGGTCAGAACTGGATGTGCTTTAATGTCCCTTCCAACCCAATCCATCCTGTGATTCCACCATTTTTATCCCAGCTAAAGAAAGGGGCACAGAGTTGTCACCAATAAATCAAGACCTGAACCATTCAATCAAGACCTGGCAGGGGAACTGGATTAAATTTAAGTTTCTTCTTGAAGAAAGGGACATGGGTTGAGATTCAATCAAGACCCAAACTGGATTTAAGTAAATTTTCTTGTGGCTTTAATGTCCCTTCCAACCCAACCCATCCTGTGATTCCACCATTTTTATCCCAGCTGAAGAAAGGGGCATAGAGCTGTCACTTCAGAATCATTAAATCAAGACCTGAATTCTGTTTAAATTTTAAGTTTTTCTTGTGGCTGAGGGTCAGAATTGGATGGGCTTTAAGGTCCCTTCCAACCCAATCCATCCTGTGATTCCGTGGTTTTTATCCCAGCTGAAGAAAGGGGCACAGAGTTGTCACCTTTAGAACCATTAAATCAAGACCTGAACCTGATTAAATTTAAGTTTTTCTTGTGGCTGAGGGTCAAAACTGGATGGGCTTTAAGGTCCCTTCCAACCCAACCCATCCCATGATTCCACCATTCTTCTCAGCTGAAGAGAGAGGCACAGAGGTGTCCTTCCACAACCATTCAATCAAGACCTGAATCTCCTTAAATTTAAGTTTTTCTTGTGGCTGAGGGTCAAAACTGGATGGGCTTTCACCTGCAAAATTTCACCTCAGGAATGAGGAATTCCAGCATTTCCAGCAAGAACACAAAGGGAACAACAGTTCCAGGGATTTTGCCCAAGATTTGATCTCTAAAGCCGGCAGAGAAAAGCCCAGCATCATCTACAATGTCTGCATATAAATATATATAAAATATCATCTATTCCATCTATTCCTTCCTGTTTTACACCCTATCGAGGTAAAATACAAACCAGAAGATCTAAAGGCAGACAGATCAATAAAATGCTGAACTGCCAGAAAAGAAGATTTAAAATGAGAGTGAAAAGAGGAAAAGAGCCACTGAAATTTTTCTGGGAACTCTTTTTGTCTCAGAATTGCAAAATCACAATTTTGTGGAGCGGTATCTCAAGGATGGGTGTTAGGATTCCAAGAAAATATATTTCTATAAACCAACCAAGAAAAAAATACTGAGATTTTGTTTCTATCAAGCACTGTTAAGAATTACAGTTCCACTACAAATTTCATCTGTTTTAATTAGACTTTTACCTCTATATCAGCAAAGTTTTGTTGGATCTGAGTAAAAAAATTAATTTTGTTCTAAACCTCCTTTCACCAGATGCTTCAGCTCCACGTGCCCAATTTTACAGCCACGGGCCTGGGGACAATTTGATGGCTCCCAAATCTGGTTTTATTCCAATAACACCAGGATATTGAATATTATTTATTTCTCCTGAGGAGAAGAGGACCTGGATGAATGAAAAGCCCGGTTTGAGAGGCTGGCACCTGCTGAAGTGGCTGAGGAAAAGGAGGAGGAGGAACAGTTTGTTCTCCCAGATCCTCTCTGGCAGCACATCCCAAGCACAGGGGTGCAGGAGCCAGCTGGGAATTCCAGGTTCCTCCTGGATCTGTGGATCTGCTCCTGGGATGAGGAGCAGCCCGGGAGTGGGGCAGGTTTGAAGCTGTTTGAGGTTCCCAGCCACCCTCTGGAAAAAGGGTGAAATCCCTATTTTGGTTAAACCCAGGGAAAAAATGGACAGGGGTGGGATGAAGAGTTTAAGCACATTTGAGGAGAATTATGGGTGCCCTGAGGGTCTCTAAAAATAGAGATGGGATTAGGATATCAAACGGAAAGGACTCCAAACACCGGGGTGGGAGTCAGGATCTCAGAGGGAAAATGTCCTTCACCGAGCAGCGGAACCCCCTCCTAACCCCAAAGAAGGGATTTCAGGGGGATGAAGGATCCAAGAGCCAGACCTCGTCCTGCAGGGATGTGCTCCCTCCAAGGAGGAACTGGAATTTCAGGGAAGCCACCCAGGAGGAAATCACAGTTATGGGGACAAACCCCCTCAGCCTGGGCCCTCCAAAGGGAGAGGAAATTTCAGAGCAGTCCCAAAAGAGGCTGGAAGTCAGCAGGGGAGGTGAAACCCAAAGTTCCATGAGGTGAGAGGCTCCCTTAGGACAGGGACACTTCTTTCCCTACACCCCCAAAGGTTCACAGGGGACAACTCCTTCTCTGGGATTTCCAACAGGAAGGATGCCAAAAACCAGGGAAAACGTGCATTTCCCTCCAGGCACAGCAGGGTACACACAACCCCTGCTTCAGGGAGCACCTGAGTCCACCTGAGGAGCTGCAGACACACCAGGATTGGATTCTCCAGGCTTGGACTCACCAGGATTCCCAGCTCCACACACTCCGGGCTGCAGCTGCCAGGTCCCAGCACCCCGGGAGAGGGGCACCCCCAAACCCCCCCTGCCACACCCCACCCCCAGGTATGGGCACACCTGGGCCCTGCCCCAGGTGCCAGCATCACCAGCGCCGCCCGGGACATTTTTATCTTAGCCACATTCCCCAGATAACCCTGGGAACGTGAACCTGATGTGAACCCACACACCCTGCAGCTCACACACCTGGGAGGGCAGAATTGGGGTGTAAAGGTACCCAGGGACACCTGGGGGTGTGGAAATGGGGGGAAAGGCACCCAGGGTCACCTGGGGGTGCAAGATTAGGGTGTAAATGCAGCCGGTGTCACCTAGGGGTACAGAAATGGGGTGTAAAGGCACCCAGTGTACACCTGGGGGGGCAGAATTGGGGTGTAAAGGCACCCAGTGCCACCTGGGGGTGCAGGGAACAGGGTGTAAATGCACCTGGTATCACCTAGGGGTACAGAAATGGGGTGTAAAGGCACCCAGGGACATCTGGGGGTGCAGAAATGGGGTGTAAAGGCACCCGGTGTCACCTGGGGGTACAGAAATGGGGTGTAAAGGCAGCCAGTGTCACCTGGGGGTGCAGAAATGGGGTGTAAAGGCACCCGGTGTCACCTGGGGGTGCAAGAACAGGGTGTAAAGGCACCCAGTGTCACCTGGGGGTACAAGAACAGGGTGTAAAGGCACCCAGTGTCACCTGGAGATACAGGAGTGCTGTGTAAATGCACCCAGTGTCCCCCCACTTGTCCCCACTGCACAGACACGAGGGGACACAAGGCACAGTCAGACCCCCAGGCACGGCAGAAAACGTCCCCAAAACGCAGCCCCAGCCTCGGGACGCCCCCGCGGCCCCGGCAGCCGCTCGGGGTCACCGACACCGCCGCGCACCGGGGACCCCGCACCGGGCCGGCCCTGCCCGGCCGAGGCAGCGCCGTCCCCGAGCCCCGGGCCGGCTCCCGGTGCCCGGAGCGGGGCTGTGCCCGCGGGGGTGTCCCCGGCACGGCCCCGCCGGCAGCGCTCCCTGCCGCCGCCGCCCCCGTTACCTTCTTGACGGTGCGCGGCGCCTCGGTGACGGTGCCGTCGGGGCTCACGAGCGCCTCGGCCGCGCCGCCGCTGCTGTCGCTGCCGTCGCGGTGCCGGTGCTGCTGGGGGTGGTGCGGGTCGCTCCTCTTCATGGCCGAAGCCTGCGGCACCTTGCCGGCGGCCGAGGACATCCCGGAGTCCGAGGACATCGCGGCGGCCGAAGACAGCCCGGGGCAGCCGCCCCCCGGAGGCCGCTCGGCGGAGGGGGCCGGGGCCGCCTCACGCTCGGCGCCCGGCACGGGGCAGGCGGGCGCCGCCGCCGCCACGCCGTGCCCCGCTGCGTGAGCGCCCACAGGCTCGCACGGCGGCCCCGCCGCCTTGTCCATGGGGCCGCCGAGCTCCTTCAGCTCCACGGCGGGCGCGGCCACCGCCACCTGCACCGACATCGCCGCCGACTGCTCCGGCTCCGCTCTGGGTCCGCTCCGGCTCCCTCAGGGCCGCCGGCCCCGCCTCGCCCCGCCCCACCGCCCCTGCTGCCGCACTGCGTGCCGGGACATGCAGTCCTCCCGCCCCGGCTCCGCCCCGTCGCGACTACAGCTCCCGGCACCCCCTGCGGGGCCGCGCGGGGGCTGGTGGGAGTTGTAGTCCGCGCGGGGCCACCCGCCCCGTGAAGGCGTTTGGTTCTTTTTTCACGTTTTGGTGAATTTTCAGTGTTTCAGCCGCCGGGCACGGAATCGCAGAAGCACTGAGGTTGCACAAGACCTTCAAGACCAAGGTGTACCTGATCGCCACCTTATGTTACCAGCCCAGAGCCCTGAGTGCCACATCCAGGAATTCCTTGGACACCTCCAGGGATGGGAACCCCGAACCTCCCTGGGCAGCCCCTGCCAAGGCCTGACCCCCTTTCCATGGGGAAATTCCTCCTGATTCCACCCTGGGGCTGCCCCTGGCCCAGCCTGAGGCCGTTCCCTCTGCTCCTGTCCCTGTTCCCTGGGGCACAGCCCGACCCCCCCGGCTGTGCCCTCCTGGCAGGGCCTTGTGCAGAGCCACAGGGGCCCCTGAGCCTCCTTTGCTCCAGGCTCAGCCCCTGCCCAGCTCCCTCAGCCCCTCCTGGTTCTCCAGGCCCTTCCCAGCTCCCTCAGCCCCTCCTGGTTCTCCAGCCCCTGCCCAGCTCCCTCAGCCCCTCCTGGTTCTCCAGACCCTTCCCGGCTCCCTCAGCCCCTCCTGGTTCTCCAGACCCTTCCCGGCTCCCTCAGCCCCTCCTGGTTCTCCAGACCCTTCCCAGCTCCCTGAGCCCCTCCTGGTTCTCCAGACCCTGCCCAGCTCCCTCAGCCCCTCCTGGTTCTCCAGACCCTTCCCCAGCTCCTTTACCCCTTCTCTGGACTCTGTCACAGACCTTGGTGTCCCCATGGTGCCATGGCCTGGCCAGGCAGGCCCCCAGGTTTGGACCAAAATTATGGAATTTCAGAGCCAAAGGGGTTGGAAAAGCCCTCCCAGACAATGAAACCCAACCACTGCAAGGCCACCACTGATTCGTGTCCCCAAATGCCAGCAGCAAAGATGGATGTCCCACCAAGGTCATCCCAATGGGAAAATTGGGTCAAAACTGGAATTTCAGAGCCAAAGGGGTTGGAAAAGCCTTCCTGGACCATCAATCCCAACCATCCTCAGGAAAACCCATGGGAATGAGGAGCCCCAACATCCTGGCATGGGGAATGTGCCATCCAAACTCCTGGGACTTGCTGTTCTGCCAGGCAAGAGCTCAGCCTGCAGGCACAAATCACCAATAAACCACCACATTCACAATTTACATTTAATGATTTCAGTTTTACCACCTTTCCTAAGTCCGGTTCTTGGGGAATGTGCTTCTTCTGGAGTGCAAACCCAGCCTTTCATTATCGGTATTTATTGAGATCAGCCCCGTGAGAGGAGAACTTGGAGCTGTTAGTTGGTGGGTGAGAGCTTAATTAATTCTCAATCCTCAAGTGTCAATTCCAATCCTCAAGTGCCCAATTCCCAAAGCACGGGCGAGCTCGGTGTTTGGGATGAGCTGGAGGAGAGGAGGGAGGGAAGGAATCCACAGAGACCTCCCCAAAAACCAGGAGGGAGGGGAGAGATGGAAGCAGCGAAGCTGAGGGAGGATTTCAGGGAGGAAAGAGGCATGGGAGAGGGGCAGGAATTCCAGAGGGGATCGGAGCTGAAGGAGAACCCGCAGTGTGGTGAGCACAATTCCCGAGATAAAGCTGATTCCTGCTGAACGGGATCTCATCCATGCCTCTCTCCGGGCTCACAAAACTCCGGCTCAGAACCGCCCTTTGGAACGGGAACTCTTTGGGAGCCGCCATGGGAGGGATTTGAGGCTGGAGGAAAATCCCTCCCCTTCCATGGAGAGCAGGGAAGGTCGCAGGGGCTGCTGCAGCGCCGCGGTTCCGCTGAGCAGGGCAGCTGGTGCTGACCTCCGGGATTTATCGTCTCAGATCGCAGCCAAAAACCCCACCAGGGCGTGACATAACGTCAAATCCCGACTCTGATCCTCCTCTGCTGAGGAGAGGAGCTTGTGCTGCCCTGGAGATGGAGAAACCCCTCGGAATTTATCATCTCAGATCCTCACAGATCCCACAAAAACCCCACCAGGTTGTTTTGTTGCAAAAACCCTGATCCAAATGAGGAGCTTGTACCCAACTGAAAAAATCCTCCAGATTTTAATTTCCTGGTTCCTCTGTTCTGAGGACATGATGTAAAATCCCAACCCTAATCTTCCTCTATTGAGGAGAGGAGCTTGTGCTGCCCTGGAAATACAGAAATCCTCCAGAATTTATCAATTCCCAGTGTCATAGATCCCACAAAAAAAACCCACCACGTTGTTTTGGCCAAGGCAAAATCCCAACCCTGATCCTCTTCTGCTGAGGACAGGAGCTTGTGCTGCCTTGGAAATACAGAAATCCTCCAGAATTTATCAATTCCTGGTACCACAGATCCCACAAAAACCCACCAGATTGTTTTGCAAACCCCTCACAAACCCAAAATCCCAACCCTGATCCTCCTCTGCTGAGGAGAGGAGCTTGTGCTGCTGTGGAAATAGAGAAATCCTCCAGAATTTATCACCTCAGATCCCACAAAAAGATCCCAGGTCATTTTGCACATCCTCGACCAGGGCAAAATCCTGACCCTGAGCCCACCTGGCTCAGCGTGGGGTTTTCCTCACCTTTAAAGGATATTCCCAAAATCAGGAGATTGGCAGGGATGGTGTTTTCCTGGGAAAAATGCCCTGTGCTGCTGCCAGCACCCCCAAAACTCCTGGTGTTCAATGTCCATCAACCCCAGGGCTGATGCCTTGAGAATCTGACCTAGGAGAGAGGCTGGGCAGAGTCACAGAGTAAAGCAGGGATTTATGGAAAGGATCTCCTCCATGGACCCACCTTGGGCAGCACCAGAGCCCAGCCAGGGCTGCACCCAAGATGAACCCAAATGGCCCCAAAATGCACGAGCGCTCCCGGGGTCTCTCCTGGGATCAGCTCTGCTCCATTGTCCCATCCCACTTTGCCCAGGCAGTTCATTGTCCCATCCCACGGGGTTTTTGCTCCTGGGCCCAGGCAGTCCCACCCTGCTTGTTTTTCCTGCTCTGCACACAGCTCACCAGCCCATAATGTGAAGCCCAGAGCCACACGGGGTTTGTGCTCCAGGGGCTGAGCCAAATTTGTCCCCAAGTGCCACATCCCCAGGGCTCTGAAACCCCTCCATTTGTCCTTGCCAGCCCTGCCCCAGCTGTGCCATCCCTAGGAACCCTTTCCAGGAATTGTCCCAGTGTTCTGTCTGGGCCAGCCTGCCGTTCCTCCTGTCCTGTCCCCGGCCTATGCTCCCCACAGAGCTCCCTCCAGCCCATAGGATCCAGGTGGGACCAAAAAGCCCCAGAACTGCAGGGCTGCTGGGCCCCGGGATATTCCATGGGCTCCGAGGGCACAGAATGTGAAAATATAAAAACTAAACCCTGAGGCATCACGGGGAGTGCTCCTGGGCAGAGATTTGTCCTTGGTGGCTGGAGCAGGATTGTTCTGTCCAGGCCGTGCCTGGTGGTTTATCTGGGAAAACAACGGGTATCAGCAGAGAAGGGAGAGGTTATCCCAGGGGGAGGAGGCCTGGTGGTTTATCTGGGAAAACAACGGGTATCAGCAGAGGAGGGAGAGGCTCTTTGGGGAGGGAGGCTCCAACAATTGGGGCTCTGTGAGATGCAGGCAGCTCGGGGCTGGCTCCTTCCCTCGCTCCTGACACCAGCCTGGGATGGCTTTGCCTGGAAGTCTGGGAGAAAACAGCCTTGGAAAAGCAAAATTCCTCTCCTTGGCAGCCGTGGCTGGTGCAGATCCACAGCAGAGTTTGGGTTTTCCCACAAACAGAACTGAGGCAGAACAGGAGGAAAACCCTGCATTTTCCAGGTTGTTTTCTGTTCCAACTGAGATTTCATCCTTTTAATTCTGCCAGATGGGTGGAAAATGCCAATTTCTCCCTGGGGATCATTGGTTCAGTGAATCCACAGGGAATATTATCCAAATGTCCTGAAATTTCCCTGGTTTTCCCCAGTGAAACCTCTGGGGGTGTTGGGAGATGTGTGACCCTCTGTGCTTTGCTCTCCTGCACCTCCCATGGGAATGTTGGAGCTTTTCCCTGAGGATATTTCAGGGCAATTTGCTGGATTTTGGCAAACTGGGGGTGTTTTCTTCCTTCAAATTTTCTCCCCCTGCACCAAATCAAGGTGGGGTTTTTGGGAGGGGATGCGACGTTGTCAGCACATCTCCTGCTGCTTCCAAAATTAAAATAATGTGAGTTTTTCTGTTTCAAAATGGAAAATAGTATTGTTAGAACTGGTTTTTTAACTAAGAAAGCCACAAAATAAAATATATAAAAAGCCCCCAAAAAATGGGAGATAAGGAGAAATATTCTGTTTCACCACAGACAATCCAGCTTTGACTCTGGAGCATGGTCAGCCCAAAAGAAATAACAAACCCTGGAAAAATGCAATTTTCACTGACCAATTCCAGCTAAATTTCAGGGTCTGGTTTGCAGGATAACCAAACCCTGCAGCTGCATGGCCCTCAAGCAAAATAAAAAAAAGATCTTTTCCAAAAGCAGCATTTTCCCCCAAAAAAAGCACCAGCAATGTGGGAAACTTCAGATGCCTCAGTGGGACCCCACCCACAGCACCCCAAAATTTGGGTAGCCCCAAATTTTGGGGGTTTGGGGGATATTTTTAGCCCATGGTGCCACCTGCTGGCAAAGGCCCCATTTGTCCCCAAAACTGCCCAGCTGTCCCCAAAAATGTCCCCACAGCCCCCGAGGGCACTTCCAGCCCCTCAGAGCTCTCTCCTGCAGGTGGATCAGGGGGTTCAAAGCACTTTAAAGCAGTTTTTAATGTGCTTTAAAGCAGTTTGTAACATTTTTAAGGTGCTTTAAAGCCATTTGAAACACTTTAAAGCAGTTTTTAAAGCAAGAGGGTTTTTAGGAGAAAGGACAATCCCCCTCCCCAGATGTCTTCCCTCATGGATCCCTCCCCAAAAGAGCCCAGAGCAGCCACTGGGATGGAAAATCTGTAAATTTAATACTGATACAGGAGGGTGTTTCCTTTACACAGCAAAAATGAACCCGTGGAGGTCACTGGGATAGCAAAAAAAAAAAAAAAGCCAGGAGCCTACCAGGAATTAATAAAAATTGGGAAAATCCAAACAGCAGCAGGGATGGGAGCCCTCCTGCCTCAGGGCTCCGCTGGGTTTGCTGTGACTTGATTTTTATTTTTCTTTTTTTTTTATTCTAAAAAAATAATAAAAAAAGCTTTGCTCTGGGGGTTGCTGACCCTGGTTCACCTCGAGCACCCCGAGGTTTTTGGGGTTATTTTATTGCTCAGGAGCACCCAGGCAGCCCAAGGTGCTTCCTGTCCCATCTCCCTGGCGCTGCCACCCCACTGATCCTGATTCGGGTCTGGCTCAGCTCTCCGGGGAGCTGGAAGGCACTTTGGGGTCTCGGAAGGGATTGGGGTGAACCCAAAACAGGGGTGCACACCAGGGGATGCTGCTGCTGCTGCTGCTGCCCCTGACTGGGCTCACCCCGAGCAGAGGCACCATGATACAAACATTAAAAAAATCAGAAATTTAAAAAAATTTGCTATTGGCACAAGTGGGGGTGAGCTCTACGTACCTCTAGCCGTGGGTGGGGCAGAGCTGCCCCAATTCTACCCTGATCTAGGCTGTCCCCAGGCGTCCCCTGGTCCCTAAATCCCTGCGGGAGCTGGGGCTTGTCCCACTGCCAGCTCCCTTCTCCCGGTGACGCCGGAGGGAATCCCAAAACCTCGCCAGGCTGGGAAGTGCACGGAGACAAATCCTCCAGGGGGAGAAACGGGATGTGCTCGTTGGGTGGAACATTTGGGATGGATCCCCGTGGGATCCGTGGGTTCTGGTGCCCCCACGCCCTCCCCACGTCCCGCTGGGATCAGAAGTCCGAGTCGGGCTCCAGCAGCTCCGCGTCCACCAGGTTGGTCCGGGAGTGGATGGGGGCCAGCCCTGGCCGGCAGCCCTGAGTCCTGGCTGCCCCGGGGCGGGCCAGGGGGCCGGGCTGGGGGGGCCACAGGGCGCCCCCACGGTGGTGGTGCCAGCCCTCGGGCTCGGCGGCGCCGCTCTCGGGGCAGAAGGGGTTGCTGATCACGTGCAGCACGTTGGCCCTGCGGCCGCGGCCGTCCCACGCGCCCCCGGGGAAGGCGGCATCGGGCTGGACGGCCGGCAGCACATCGGGGGCAAAGGCCACCAGGCAGGGCTGGGGGGGCAGGCGGGGCAGGCGAGGGACGGAGCTGGGGATGGCGGGGTGCCCCGGGCAGTGCTCGGGGTCTGGGGTCACCTCCTTCTTCTTCTTCCTCCGCTTCTTCTTGCGGCCGCTGCGCTTCTGCAGCTCCGGGGACACGTCGGCCTCCACCACCCACAGGTTGGCCCTCTCCTCTGGTGGCACTGGGGGACATGGGGTGAGGTGGCTGTGAGTGGCCATGTCCCGCCTGTGCCCTCCACCACCCCCCCAGCAACCCCTGCCACCCACCTGATCCCACGGGGATCCATCCCAAATATTCCATTAACCTGAGTACACCCTCCCTGCCCAGCTCATCCCCCAGGCATTCCCCACGAGGTCCCCAAGGACTTGCCAGGTGTCGCCACGGGTGTCACAGAGATGTCCTGGGGCAGGATGGCCCCTCTCCTGGCCACCATCTTGGTGACGTGCTGGGCCCACGCCGAGGACACGTCAGCTGACGGCTCATTGATGTTGAACGCCAATCCGGCTGTGGGGACAGGGGGGTCTGGTCAAGGGGGGCTTTGGGGACCCCGGGGGGCTGCTGGGGACATCCCTGCCCTGGGCACATACCCACGGGGCCGTCGTGGGACACGGTGTGCATGCTGAAGGACAGCTCCTGGCCCGGGTCGCGCAGCAGCTCCTTGCGCTTGGAGAAGGCCTTGGCGATCATCTTGCTCTTCTTGATCCTCTTGGGCTGGTCATCGCTCTGCCCCGTCAGCCTGGGGACACGGAGGGGACAGGGGGCACAGCTGTCACAGCTGGGCAACAGGGACCCTCCCCAGCTCCCCCTCCTGCACACGGGGACACCAGACTGGCTGTCCCTTGGGGTTGGAGGTGTCCCACAAACGCCGCATGGGAGAGGCCACCCTGTTCCTGAGCTGCTGTGAGCCCACAACCCATTGAGCTGGGGACACACATCTGGGAACGTCCTCCACCATCCCATTGGATGGGGCAGGAAGGGCTCCAGGGAGCTGGGGTGACGCCCTCGGGGTCCCACCTGCACCAGGTGCGCTTCCAGATGAGCAGGGTGGCCTTGGTCCAGACCCAGGTGCTCATGGAGACGCCGGTGCCGAACATGGCGAAGAGGTTGATCTTCTCCACCAGCAGGCTCGGCCGGTTCTTGATCTCGCACTCCGGGATGGGCTTGTTGGTCTGCGTGGCGATGGTCACATTGGCCTCACACCTGCGGGGACACACAGGGACAGCGGCCCTAAGGAGCAGGGACAGCCCACAGCCCCCCACAGCCCTGCAGGGTGGAGATGTGGTGGCACTGCTGGTGGGGGACACAGGGCTGTCCACTGCGGTGCCACCGTGTCCCTGTCACCCCTGTCCCTGTCCCACTCACAGGACGTATTCCCGGAAGCTGCGCTCCCACTCGGCCTGGTTGAAGAAGTCATAGAAGTGGCAGCCAAAGGTGATGAAGACAAAGCCAAAGGCCAAGAAGCCAAAAATGCCTGGAAAAGAAGAGGGACAAACTCCAGCCAAGCTTCAGTGACACCGAGACAAAGACACCGCACTGGGCCGTGCCACCACCACCACCACAGCTTTGTCCCCACTGCTGCCACCCTGGGAAGGGGCTGTGTGACTTCAGGGGACAAAATGTCCCCGTTCCCACCCCGATTCCCGGTGCAGCCCTCACCCAGGCGCAGCATGGTCTCGTTGATCTTGCTGGCCGCCTTCTCGCTCAGCAGCCCGGGGTGGTTGCTCTTGATGGAGAAGAGCGTCATGACCCCTGTGGGGAGGACGAGGGGGTCAGGGTGTGGGGACACCCACAGTGACCCCGTCCCCACCCAGAGCAGAGCCACACCTACCCCGGATGAGGAAATAGCCCCCCACGATGAGCACGAGCCCGATGGGGGCCAGCACGAAGCCGGCTCGGTAGCGGTAGTTCTTGTAGCCCACGAAGCAGATGCCACTGACAGAGTCACCATCCACCTGGCAGGGACAGGGACAGGGGACAGGGACAGGAGGGTCAGCTGGCTGCGGTGTCACCCTGAGACACCATGCCCTGATGGTGCTCACCCCCTTACCTGCGCCACGGCCAGGATGGCCACGGTGAGCACGAAGGGGATGGACCAGGTGATGAGGTGGAAGTAGGAGGTCTTGCCCAGCAGCGGCTGGTAGGTGGTGCCCAGGGCCTTGAAGGACGTGTGCCAGGCGTAGGTGAGCATGACAAACCAGATGACACCCGACATCAGCGAGTAGTACACGATGACAAAGATGATGACGCAGGACAGCGTCTCGTTGGAGCTGCAGAGAGGAAACAGCATCACCCACCCCACCCCCGTGAGGGGACACGCAGGAGCACGGGGGTCTCACCCTCCATGCTCCCAGGAGGCCAGCAAACCCCAAGAGCCCTCCTTGGTGCTGGGGCAGCCTGGTGGCAGGCTGGGGGCAGAGGTGACACCTACGTGGGCTCGCCCAGCCGCATGGTGCCATCGGCCCGGCACACGATCTCGTCGCGGGCGCCGTCCATGAACTGTGCCAGCCAACCAATGCTGCCCACGAAGAAGCAGGCGTTGACGTAGAACAGGATGACGGCGGGGTAGCGGTTGGAGTTCCTCCAGTCAGCAACAAACGTGGCCTGGAGGGTGGAGAAAGCGACAGCTTGGCACCCGTCTCCTTCTGGGGACAGCTCGGTGCCCAGTCCCCTTCTGGGGACAGCTCAGTGCCCATCCTGTTTTGGGGACAGCTCGGTGCCCATCCCATTTTGGGGACAGCTCGGTGCCCAGTCCCCTTCTGGGGACAGTTCGGTGCCCGTCCCATTTTGGGGACAGCTCGGTGCCCGTCCCCTTCTGGGGACAGCTCGGTGCCTGTCCCATTTTGGGGACAGCTCGGTGCCCAGTCCCTTCTGGGGACAGCTCGGTGCCCATCCCATTTTGGGGACAGCTCGGTGCCCGTCCCCTTCTGGGGACAGCTCGGTGCCCGTCCCGTCTTGGGGACAGCTCCCCAGAAGGACCCTGCCTCTCACCAGGGTGAAGAAGGTGCAGAAGATGGTGACGGAGCTGAAGGCGGCGATGTAGACGTGCATCTCGCGGTGCTCCTTCTCGGTGAACAGCGGGTTCTGGCACTGGATGCCGCAGCCCTCCACGTCCTCGTACCAGCTCTTGGGGTTGTCCGTCCTCACCAGCGGCGCCTCGCACTGCCCCGAGCTGTTGAACTTGATGTTCTGCACCTCGTTCTGCCAGAGGGGAAACCAGGCCATGAGGAGGAGGAGACACCCCGGTGGCCAAGATGGACATCAGTCCCCTGTGGAGGGCAGGGGACAGCTGGGTTCCATAGAATCACCAGGGAATCCTGGGATGGCTGGGTGGGAAGGGACCCCAGAGCCCCTGCAGTGCCACCCCTGCCACGGCAGGGACACCTCCCACTGTCCCAGGCTGCTCCAGCCCCAGTGCCCAGCCTGGCCTTGGGCACTGCCAGGGATGCAGGGGCAGCCCCAGCTGCTCTGGCAATGCCAGCCCAGGCAGGAATTCCTCATTGCCAAGATGCCATCCATGCCTGCCCTCTGGCAGTGGGAGCCATTCCCTGGGTGCTGTCCCTGCAGGCCTTGGCCCCAGTCCCTCTGCAGCTCTCCTGGAGCCCCTGCAGGCCCTGGAATGTGCTGGAAGCTCTCCCTGGATCCTTCCCTTCTCCAGGCTGCCCAACACCAGCCCTTCTCCCCTGCAGAGAGTGACTTTCCCCCAGTCCCCCGTGCCCGTGCCGTACCGGGCAGCCCTCGGGGAAGCGGTCCATGGTGCACTTGAGGAAGTCGGGCCAGCCGCGCTCGCGCTCCACGATGGTGCAGGGTGCCCGCGTGGCCTGGCACAGGGTCTGGCTGGGCAGCTCCACCTGCCCATCCTCGCACTTGGGCATGTACACGGCGCAGAGCAGGGGCTGGATGACGTCCCAGCAGCGCGGGGCATTGCGCAGGCCTGCAGGGAGGGGACAGCACTGTCACCACCCTGGCACGGCCACCTCCTGCTGTCCCCACAGCACTGGAACCCCTCTGTGGGACCCTCCTGCTGCCCCCACAGCATCCACACAGCGCTGGGACCCCTCTGTGGGGCTCTCCTGCTGCCCCCACAGTGCTGGGACCCCTCTGTGGGACCCTCCTGCCATCCCCACAGCACCCACACAGCACCTGTGGGACCGCCTGCCCCCAAAACCCACACAGCACTGGGGCCACTGTGCCCCCCATCACCCCCACAGGGCTGCTCCTCTGTGGGACCCTCCTGCCACCCCCATACTGCTCTTGTCCACACTGCGCCCACCCCCAGCCCCTGATAAACCATTTTCTACACTGCACCCATCCCCAGACTCCTGCTGTACCCATCTCTGAGGCCATTCCATCCCATTCCCCTCTACACCACACCCTCCCTGTACCCCGATCTCCTGCTCCCCTCCACATTACACCTTCTCCACTCCTGTGCTGTGCAGTTTCTGTGCTGTGCCCATCCCCAGACACCCACTATACTGCTCTGCTCCATGCTGCTCCTATGTCCAGTCCATTTTTCATCAGTTTTCTACATTGAACCCATCTCCAGTCCCTTTTTAACCAGTTTCCTATACTGCACCCATCTCCAATCCCTTTTTAACCAGTTTTCTACATTGCACCCATCTCCAATCCCTTTTTAACCAGTTTTCTATACCGTACCCATCTCCAGCCCCTTTTCAATCACTTTTCTACACTGTACCCATCCTACTGCTCCTCTGTATACTGTACCCATCCCCTGTACCCACTATGGAGTTTTCTGTGCTGCACCCACCCCCGGGCCTGTGCTATCCCATATCCACCCCCTGTACCCCAATCTACTGCTGCCCTCTGTGCTGTACCCATCTAAAATGTTTTGTTACACAGTTTTCTGTACTGTACCCATCCTCAAACCCCCTCTATACAGTTTTCTATACTGTACCCATCCCCAGCCCTTTGCTATACAGCTTTTGGTACTTTACCCATTCCCAGCCCCTCTTTATAAAGTTTTCCACACTCTACCCATCCCCAGCCCTCTGCTAGGTACTTTTCCATACTGTCCCCATCCCCATGCCCCCTCTATGAAGTTTTGTATAGTGTCCCTATCCCCAGTCCCCCTCTATAGATTTTTCTATACTGTACCCATCCCCAGCCCTTTTCTATACTGTACCCATCCCCAAACTCCCTCTATGAAGTTTTCTATACTGCACCCATCCCCAGCCCCTTGCTAGGCACTTTTCTATACTGTACCCACCCCCAAACCCCCTCTATAAAGTTTTCTATACTGTACCCATCCCCAAACCCTCTCTATAAAGTTTTCTATACTGTACCCATCTTTGCTATACACTTTTTTGTACTTTACCCATCCCCAGCCCCCTTCTATAAAGTTTTGTATACTGTACCCATCTCCAGCCCCCTGCTAGGAGGCACTTTTGTATACTGTACCCATCCCCAAACCCCCTCTATCAAGTTTTCTATACTGTACCCATCCCCAGCCCTTTGCTACACAGTTTTCTATACTTTACCCATCCCCAGCCTCCAGCTAGGCACTTTTGTATACTGTACCCATCCTCATCCCCCCCTCTATACAGTTTCCTAGACTGTACTCATTCCCAGCCCCCCTGGATGCAGTTTTCTATACTGTACCCATCCCCAAACCCCCTCTATACAGTTTTCTATACTTTACCCATCCCCAGCCTCCTGCTAGGCACTTTTCTATACTCTATCCATCCGCAGCCCCCCCTCTATGAAGTTTTCTATACTTTATCCATCCCCAGCCCCCTGCTAGGCAATTTTCCATACTGCACTCATCCCAGACCTTTGCTATAAAGTTTTCTATACTGCACCCATCTCCAGCCCCCCTCTATGAAGTTTTTTATAGTGTACCCATCTCCAGGCCCCTGCTAGGCACTTTTGTATACTGTACCCATCCCCAGCACCTCTCTATAAAGTTTTCTATACTCTACCCATCCCCAGCCTCCTGCTAGGCACTTTTGTATACTCTATCCATTTATGAAGTTTTCTATACTTTATCCATCCCCAGCCCCCCCCATACTGCATCATCCCAGAGTTTTCTATAAACTGCACCCATTCCCTGTACCCCCTCCAGGATGCAGTTTTCTATACTGTACCCATCCCCAGGCCCCCCTTTGCTATAAAGTTTTCATACAGCACCCATATAAAGCCCTTTACCTATAAAGCTTTGCTAGGACTTTTGTATACTCTACCCATCCCATCCCCAGCCCTTTGCTATAAAGTTTTCTATACTGTACCCATCCCCAGCCCTTTGCTATAAAGTTTTCTATACCGTACCCATCCCCAGCCCTTTGCTATAAAGTTTTCGACACTCTACCCATCCCCAGCCCCCCACACTACACCCAAACCCCCCTCCAAGCTCTCTCCCCGCCTTCCCCGCTCCCCATCCCCCCTCCAGCCCCATCCCGGGCCTCTCCCGCACTCTCCCCGCTCCCGGAGCCGTCCCGTCCGTACCGGACCAGAGCAGCAGCTTCCCGTGCGCCTCCTCCTGCGAGGCGGAGTCGGTGGCCAGCAGCGTGGAGGTGGCGGCGTAGGGCAGCGCGGAGCCCAGGCAGGCGCCGAAGCGGAGCCGCTCGCAGGGCGCGGGGCGGCGGCAGCGCGGGGGCCCGGCCGAGGCGTTGGGGGCGGCGGGGCAGCGCCCGCCCAGGGCCAGCGCCAGGGCCAGCGCCAGCGCCAGCGCCCAGCGCCGCCCGCCGCGGCCCGGCCACATCGCGGCGGCGCTCGGCGGGCTTAGGGCGGCTCGCAGCGGGGCGAGGGGCCCGCCATGGCCCCGCCGCCTTTGTTGGGCTCGCCGGGAGCGAGCGGAGCGGCCCCGCTGCTGCTGCTCCTCCTCCTCCGCCGCCGCCGCCGCCCGCGGCCCGGCCCGGCCCGCGCCCCCCGCCGGGGCGGGCTGAGGGAGGGACCGCGGGGGAAGCGCTGCGGAGGGTAAGAGACGCGATTTGTGAGGGGAAAAGTCGCTGGAAAGTGAGGGAAAAGTCTTTTTTTGGGCAGGAAAGAGTCCCCTTCTGTGAGGAAAAAGTTCCTCTGGTGAGGAAGGAGTCACTTTCGGTCAGGAAAAGTTTCATTTTTCTGAGGAAAAGTTCTCCTTTTTGTGAGGAAAAGTTCCTTTTTGTGAGGAGAAGTTCCTTTTTGTGAGGAGAAGTTCCTTTTTATGAGGAAAAAGTCGCTAAAAAGTGAGGGGAAATGATTTTTTTGGGGGGGAGAGGAAAGAGTTTGTTGTGAGGAAAAAGTTCCTCTCGTGACGAGAGTCACTTTTGGTCAGGAAAAGTTCCTTTTCATGAGGAAAAAGTCGCTAAAAAGTGAGGGAAAATGGGTTTTTTTTGGAGGAAAGAGTCTCCTTTTGTGAGGAAAAAGTTTCCTCTTGTGAGGAAAGAGTCACTTTTGGTCAGGAAAAGTTCCTTTTTGTGAGGAAAAGTTCCTTTTTTTGAGGAAAAAATCCTTTTTATGAGGAAGAAGTCACTAAAAAGTGAAGGAAAAGTCTTTTTTGGGGGAGGAAAGAGTTCCTCTCACAAAAGGAGGAAAAAGTGGCTTTTTGTGAGGAAAAAGTGGCTTTTTGTGAGAAAAAGTCACATTTTGTGGGGAAAATACTTGTTTTCTGAGGGGAAAAGTTCTTTTTTGTGCAGAAAAACTCCCGTATGCGGAAAAAAGCCACTTTTTGTGAGGGAAAGGTTTTTTCTGAAGAAAAAGTTCCTTTTTGGGAGGAAAAAGTCACTCCTATGAGGAAGAAGTCCCTTTTTTTGAAGAAAATGTCCCTTTGGGAGGAAAAAGTTCCCTTTTTGTGAGAAAAAATTCACTTGTGAGGAAAAAGTCACGTATAGTGAGGGAAAAGTTCCTGGTTTTGAAGAAAAAACAGTCTCTGGTTGTCAGGAAAAAGTCACTATTTGTGAGGGAAAAGTTCATTTTTATGATGAAAAGGTCCAAGTTTTCGAAGGAAAAAGTCATTTTTGTGACAAAACCATCACTTTATATGACGAAAATATCCATTTTGTGAAGGAAAATTTCTTTCTTGTGAGGAAAAGATCCCTTTTTTTCCTGTGAAATAAAATGTCCTTCTGATGAAAAGGCCTTTGTGAGTAAAATGTTACTTTTTGGAGGTGAAAAGTTGCCTTTGGGGGAAAAGAAGCCACTTTTGGGAGAAAAAAAGTTACTTTTGGGGGAGCAAAAGGTACTTTTCTGGGACAAAAGACACTTTTTCTGGGGAAAACAGTACCTTTTTTGGGGGGAGGTACTCTTTCGGGAAAAAATCAATTTTAGGAGAGAAATTACAATTTTGGGAGAAGAAAACTTGATTTTTGTGGAGGAAGGTCCCTTTTTTAGGGGTAAGTTACTTTTTTGGGGGGAGAAAATCAGTTTGGGGGGACAAAAGACACTTTGGGGTGAAGAAAAGTTGTTTTTTGGGTACAAGTCCTTTTTGGAGGAAGAAAAGTTGCTTTTGGGGGGAAAAGACGGGGTTTTTGAGGGGGAAAAGCAATTTTTTTGGAGAGCAGCTACTTTTCAGAGTAAACTTCCTTTTTCGGGGCAAGAAGAAGCTCTTTGGAGGGGAAGTTTTGGGGAAAAAATTGAGTTTCGGAGGGGGAAAAAATGACTTTTTTTGCGGGGAGGTGCCATTGCTCGGAGAAGCAATCGCTTTTGGGGGAAGAAATCCTATTTCGGCGGGGGGATGAGGCGGGTTTTGAGGGGAAAAAAGCCAAAAAAAAGGGGTTTTTAATGGGAGAGAAACCTCCCGGCCGCACACAAAGAGCCGGGCGCTGGGCCGCATCCCGGCTCCCTCCGCGGGAGGGACCACCCAGCCCGAGCCGAAGGGAACATTAAAAGAAAAAAAAAAAAAAACCTAAAAATCCAACCCCAAAAACTCCACCCACGGGTTTGCGACAGCTCCGAGGGGCCGGGCCAGGCCCCTCAGGCGCGTTCCCCCCTCGTTTCGGGGTCTCACACCAGCACAAGGCCGTGGCGCGGCCTGGTGTGGCCTCTGTGTCCCCAGAGCCAGCGCGGTGTCCCGGCCTCTGCAGGCCGGCACAGCCCGCAGCGTCCGGCCTCGTGTCTTTATTGTCCGGGAAAGGCAAGGAACGGGCACGGCCCGGCACCCCCTCGGCCGGCCCTGCTGTGCCCTCGGCTGTCCCCGCGGCCGGCGACTCCGAGACGGACACCCGGACACGGGGGGGACATCTCCGGCCCCGCAGCCCGGCCTGGGCAAAGGCAGCTCGGTGCACGGACACACAGACAGACAGACAAACAAACAAACGTCCTTCTCCAGTGCAAAGGGAAAGCACATCCCAGCGCGAAGCTCTGTGCGCCAGCAGGACGGACGGACAGACGGACAGACAGCGATTTCCCGGCGCTGCTTCAGCTCAGCGCCTCCAGGCCGAGCTCAGCACCGGCTGCCAAAGGCACGGAGTCTCCCGTGCGGCCACCGCGGATCCCTCTCGTCCAGCGGAGCCCCTCGGGCTGCCCCCGCGGATCCGGGGCTCGGGAATGCCCCCGGAGCGCCGCCGTGCCGCGGGGAGGGTGCGGGCTCAGGACCAGGGGTCTGCCCGGTGCTGCTGGTTGTAGAGCTGCAGCTTGATCTGGTCACGGATCTGGTTGATGAGGAGCCGCGCCAGGACGATGCCCACCAGCTGGAGGGGAGAGAGACGGGAGGGAAACAAGAGAGGAAGGGAGTGGGAAAGGGAGAGGGATGGGGAGAGGAAAGGGATGGGGAGAGGAAAGGGGGATAGATAAGGGGAGGGAGGGGAGAGGAGGAAGGGGACGTGGAGGAGAGGGAGAGGAAAGGGGAAGGAGATAAAGGGAAGGCAAAGGAGAAGGGAAGAGGAAGAGGAGAGGAAAAGGGGGGAGAAGGGAAGAGAAAAAGGAAGGGGAACAGGGAAGGAAATGAGAGAGGAAGGGGAAAGGGAAAAGGAAGGGGGGAGAGAAAGGGAGAGGGAGTGAAGGGGAAGAGGGGATGAAGGAAGTGGGAGAGGTGGAGGAAGGAGAGAAAAGCGAGAGAAAGGGAGAGAAAGAGCAAGAGGGAGGGGGGAGAGGGAGGAAAAGGGAGAGGGAGGTACTGAGCGACACCAGGCAATGTCACCCCATGTCCCCTGTGCCTGACATTTGCATCACTCCTCCATCCCGACTCTCCCATCTCACCATCAGCCAGTTCCCCAAAGGCAGCTCCCCAAAAAGCCCCACAAAGCGGAGCTCTGGGGCAGCCCCTTGTCCCCCAGCCCCGTACCTGGGGCAGGGCCAGCCCCAGGGCGATGCCCCCCAGCAGGAAGAGGTTGCTGTGGGTCCAGTTGACCAGCTTGTCGATGCAGCCGTTGGTGTGGATGAAGGCACTGGCCTCCAGGTAGCCCCTGGCCTGCATCCCGTGGCCACACATGGTGTTGATGACAGCCTGGGACAGGGGACAGAGCACAGAGGGGCTGGGGACAGAACACACTGGGCTCCCTGCTCTCACAGCTGTGCAGTGACCAGGCCCCTGCCTTGGTGGGGTGTCCCTTCGTTGGTGTCCCCATGCTGTCCCTCCAGAGCCACCTGGCCCCAAAGAGCCAATTCCAGCTTTGGAGAGGGAGAATTCTCCCCGACTTCACCACAGCATTTCCACACAGGAGTCCCCAAACCCAGAGGTTGGGATGGGGGAACCCACATCCAGAGGGTGGGACGGGGGAAGCCAAACCTGGAAAGTGGGATGGGGGACACAAACCTGGAAAGTGGGATGGGGGACACAAACCCAGAGGGTGGGATGGGGACACAAACCCAGAAGACGGGGCAGGGAACCCAAACCCAGAGGGTGGGATGGGGTCCATAAGTGTTCCCTCCCCTTGGGCAGCGCCCCAGGCCCAGCCCAGCCCCCGGGGCAGGGAGGACAGGCACGGGCAGGGTCCCCTGAGGCCACCCCAGCACAGACCTGGTCAGCATCGTGCAGGCAGCAGGAGAAGGGCACGGAGCAGCGCTCGCGGCTGGGGTTGGTGGCCGTGCAGTTGAAGTACATGTTCTGGGACCAGTCCTTGTAGGAGACACCCCCGCAGCAGCTGAACTGCGGGCAGGGCAGGGGCTCAGCGGGGAGGCGACCCCAGCCCACGGCAGGGGGACAGGACACTCAGGGCTGTTGGTGTCCCCAGCCCTCCCCAGCCTCCCCCTGCCCGGCAGGACATCACTGTGAACATCCTGGAAGAGCCATCCAACGTCCCCAGCCTGTGGTACCCCACAGATTGAAGCCTGACATGGAAATGGGGACACCCTGACCCTGAGGCCCCCCTGGTCACCTCCTTCTGCCCGAAATCGATGAGGTTCTGCAGGTCCAGGTCGTCCCGGTAATGCACGATGGCCCCGTTGATGATCTCGCTGACCTTCCCGCGGGCCTGGGGGACAAACGGGGGGACGGCAGCGAGGCTGCCACCCAGCAGGACAGGACTGGGGTCACCCAGCACCCCCAGTGCCCTCCCTTATCAGTACCGTATCAGAGAACACAAAGCCCAGCGCGCCGGCCGCCAGCTGCAGGAGGAAGATGATGGTCAGGCAGACGGAGAACTGCGGGAAGAGGAAGGTGACAGTGAGGGGAAGAGGAAGGTGACGGTGAGGGGAGCACCGAGATGCCACCAGGGTCCCCAGCAGGGTCCCCACCAGTCCCTGGCAGGACTCACCACCTGCAGCAGGCAGATGTTCTCCCGCAGGGAGCCCACGCAGCCGCAGAAGGTGATGAGGAAGGTGAGGACGCCCACCACGATGAGGAGGATGGCAGGGTCCACTGCCAGGCACGCCATGGCTGCCTCTGTCACCACGGGCGAGCTGTCACCACACTGCCAGCACCCCCAGGACCCCACGTGCCACCCCAGCCGTGCTGGTGGCTCGGAACCAGCAGGGCTGGGGAGCCCCCGAGCTCACCTGCGTGCTTCAGCAGCCGGGCGTACACCCCCACGGCCACCATCACCATGGAGATCACCTGCGGAGGGACACAGGGGACCCCGCGGCTGTCACCACCCCCGTGCCACCCCCATGGCCCCACCTGCAGCCCCCCAAAGCCAGGGATGCACCCGAGCTGCAGCCGCTGCCTCAGTTTCCCTTTGTCACACGGTGTGCACCGTGTCCCCACCTCCCTGGAGGTCACATCTGTCCCCACCTCCCTGGAGGTCACATCTGTCCCCACCTCCCCGGAGGTCACATCTGTCCCCACCTCCCTGGAGGTCACTCTGCAGCCAGTGCTGTTCCTCTACGGGTGGCTGGACACAGGGAGGTGGTTTATGGGAAGTGAGAAACTTCCTCAAAAATATGACTGCAAACACGGAAATAACCCACAAAAAGTCCCTGCAAAAAACCCCACAAAGGCATTAAAAAAACCCCTAAACATAAAAGAATCCCAAAACTCCCAAGCAGTACAAAAATCTCCCAAATGTTTCTAAAAAGTCCCTGAAACATAAAATAATACTCAAAATATATAACTTTTCAAAAACATAAAAATCCCTCAAAATATTAAAAAAAACTCATGAAAAGGCCCCAAACATGGAAAACTGTGGCTTCCCTGCAGGAGATGTCCCAGGGGAGGGCTGGGGACAAGGGGGGCCTCTGTCCCCCTCTCTGGGGGGTTCTCACCTGTGAGGGGCCAGGAAGGGTCCCAGTGAACTGGTGGGGACCCAAAGGACCCCAAAAACCCTCGGGGAATGGGGAAACCCCTTCTGTAGGTTCTGGAATGGGGGATCCCAGTGGGGTCCAGGGATGGGGACACTCCCAGGGCCCAGGAGTCCCTCAGGAATGGGGGGACACAGTGGGGCACTGGGGCTGGGGGCTCCAGGGATCCCGAGGAGAGCGGATTGCAGTGGGGACCAGGGGTGGGGACAGCTCCAAAGCCGAGGGGTTCCCGCTGGGATCCTGGGGACGGAGGCGGGCTGGGGGAATGCAGGGTCCCAAATAGCTCCAGGGCTGGAGAGAGGGCCGGGGGTCCCTGGGGATGGGGGATCCTAAAAGGGCTCGGGGATGGAGACATTCCAAGGGCTGGAGGTGCCGGTGGGATCTCAGGGATGGGGGCTCCTAAAAGGGTTCAGGGATGGAGACATTCCCAAGGGCTGGGGGGTCCTGGAGATGGGGAGTCCCTGCGGATGAGGGGTCGGGTCCCTGGAGATGGGGGATCCCAAGAGGGATCAGGGATGGAGACATTCCAAGGGCTGGGGGTCCCGGTGGGATCCCAGGGATGAGGGGTCCCGGGGATGGCGGTGTCCCAGGGATGGGCGCAGCCCCCGGTCCGGGCGCCCTTCGGGAGCGCGGTGTCCCGGTGTCCCCGCACTCACCCAGAAGAGCAGGTTGAAGAAGAAGAGCACGTACTTGGCCACCGGGCTCACGAAGGAGAAATCGTCCCCGAGGGGCCCGGCGGGGACCGCCGCCCGCTTCGCCATGGCCGAGCGGGGCCGAACCGAGCCGAGCGGGGCCGAACCGGACCCGTCCCCGCTTCGCCCCGCGGCGAGCGCCACCGAGCCCCGCCCCCGGCCCCGGTCCCCTTCCCGCCCGCTCGTTGGCTGGATCTTCCTCGCTCTGCCTTTTTATTGGACAACCACCCCGTCACTCTGCCCCGCGGGTCCCGCCCCCACGCCCTGCAGCACCTGTCCGTGGTTTAAAGGGCCCGTGGTGGGCGGGGCCATGGGCGGGGCCAGCCCTGCCCCGCCGCCAACAGCGCCGCCCAGCGGCCGTGAGGGAACGAGCGCGCTTGGGGACACCGTGACCCCACAGCCTGTCCCTAAATGGGGACACCCCCGTGACCCCACAGCCTGTCCCTAAATGGGGACACCGTGTGACCCCACAGCCTGTCCCTAAATGGGGACACCGTGTGACCCCACAGCCTGTCCCTAAATGGGGACACCCCCGTGACCCCACAGCCTGTCCCTAAATGGGGACACCGTGACCCCACAGCCTGTCCCTAAATGGGGACACCGTGTGACCCCACAGCCTGTCCCTAAATGGGGACACCCCCGTGACCCCACAGCCTGTCCCTAAATGGGGACACCGTGTGACCCCACAGCCTGTCCCTAAATGGGGACACCCTGTCACCCCCACAGCCTGTCCCTAAATGGGGACACCCCCGTGACCCCACAGCCTGTCCCTAAATGGGGACACCCCCGTGACCCCACAGCCTGTCCCGGGGAACCCTGTCAGGGACAGCCTGTCCCTAAGTGGGGACACCCCCGTGACCCCACAGCCTGTCCCTAAATGGGGACACCCTGTCACCCCCACAGCCTGTCCCTAAATGGGGACACCGTGTGACCCCACAGCCTGTCCCTTAAACAGGGACACCCTGTCACCCCCACAGCCCAGCCCTAAAAGGGCCCCCCCGTACCCCACATCCCACCCCCCTCATTGGTGGAAGGAGGGGTCACCCCCACTCTGGAGCAACGCTCTTTATTTAGGGTCTCAGGGTTTGTCCCCCCCAGCCCTTGGGACCCCGGGGTTTGGGTGTCCCCTGGAGGGCAGGGGGACCCTGCGCTGTCCCCTGCCCATCCCCGGGGGCCCGAGCAGAGCCCCCCACCCCAAACCATTGTGCACCCCCAAACCCATCCTGCACCCCCACCCCAGAGCATCGCCCCAGCCCTGTCCCCCCCGTTGGGGCAGTCGGGGCCGTGTCCTGCCCCGGTGTCACACGAGGACCTGTCCAGCTGGGGTGGCCTCAGGCGTTGGCACTCTTGATGTCACCCAAGGCCACCTGTCCCTCTTCCCCTGCAGCCATGGCTGCGGGCTCCTGGGCTGGGCCCCGCGCTGAGGGGACAGAGAGTGGGGACACGGGACAAGCCTGGCCCCACACAGCGCTGTCCCCATCCCCGACCCTGTCCCCATCCTTGTCCTGTCACCATCTGCACCCTTGTCCTCATCCCTGCCATCATCCCCATCCCCATCCCATCCCATGGATCCTGTCCCATGGATCCCATCCCATGGATCCCATCCCATGGATCCTGTCCCGTCCCACCCCATCCCATCCCATGGATCTGATCTCATTCCATGGATCCTGTCCCATCCCATGGATCCCATCCCACCCCATGCCAGGGATCCCATCCCATCCCATGGATCCCATCCCATCCCACCCCATGGATCCCATCCTATTCTATCCCATCCCAGGGATCCCATCCCATCCCATCCTATTCTATCCCATCCCAGGGATCCCATCCCATGGAAATCCCATCCCCCCCAAAGAATCCCATCCCCATGGATCCCATCCTATTCTATCCCATCCCATGGATCCCACCCTATCCCCACAAGGGAGCTGGAAATCCCCTCCCCACAGAATCCCATCCCCAGCAGACCAAGGGGTCTCCAACTGCCCCCATCCCACAACATCCCCCCCGTGCCCCCCCCCCACACCCCCTCTGTGCCCCCCAGCACCCCCGTTGTGCCCCCCAGCACCCACCTGGGCGCCCCCAGCAGTGGCCCTGGCAGCGGGCACACACCAGAATCCCGATGGCCACCGCGGTGAAGGAGGCCGTGAGGACACAGATCACCATGAACATGTCCGGCTCCGCGGCCTTGGGGACCTCTGCGGGGTGACACTGGCACGTGGGGACACCAGCTGGCCATCCCCCCTCCCTGTGGCGTGCCAGACCGGGGGAACCCCAAACTGCCCCGGGGGAGCAGCTGGGGACAGACAGACACACCAGGGACAAGGGACAGACACACCGGGGACAAGGGACACATCAGGGCAAGTGGGGACCCAAAACCCAGCAGGGGAACAGGGCAGGGACACCTGGCACTGCCAAGGTGGGACAAGGGACACGTCAGGGCATCTGGGGACCCCAAACACGGCAGGGGGACAGGGCAGGGACACCTGGCACTGCTCAAGGTGGGACAAGGGACAGACACCTTGTGGGGACCCAAAACAGGGGGAACAGAGCAGGGACCCTGGCATCACCCAGATGGGGACAGAGCTGGACAAAGTGACAGATGCATCAAGGAACTGGGGACACTCCCAAATTCTGGCACCATCCAGATGGGGACACAGATAGAGGAAGTGACAGATGTGTGAGGGAACAGGGGGGATCCCAAATTGGGGTGAAGAGTGTGGAGCATCACCCAGATGGGGACAGGGATGGACCAGGGGACAAGGCAGGTGACAGACAGCAGGGAACGGGGCACCCCGAAATTGTGGCACCACCCAGATGGGGACAGAACTGGACACAACAGGGAATGGGGCACCCCCAAATTGTGGCAGCACCCAGATGGGGACAGAACTGGACACAACAGGGAACTGGGGACACCCCCAAATTCTGGCAGCACCCAGGGCTGGACACAGCAGGGAGCAGAGGGACCCCAAAAGGGACAGTGCCACCCCCGCCCCACTGACCTGCCACCGCGGGCTGCAGCACCAGGGAGCAGAGGAGCTGCGGGGCGGCGGCGCGGGCGGCGTAGCAGGAATAATTCCCGAAATCGGGATCGCTGAGGTTCCTCAGCAGCAGGGACACGCCGCTGTCCCCTGTCCCCGCGGCGCAGAAGGCCACCCTGCCCCTGAAGCGGCTGTCGGGCTGCACGGGCGGCTGCCAGCCCGGCTCGGGGGGCGGCGGCTGCCAGCCCAGGCGGTGGCTGAGCACGGGGACAGCGCGGTGGCCGCCGGCCTGGTGGGTGCAGCTGAGGGTGACCCCGCGCAGGTCACCCCAGGGCTGCGTGCCGCAGGGCAGGCAGGCGTCCTCGCCGATGGCCGCTGTCACCGTGACGGTGACAGGAGGCTGGTCTGGGAGGGGACACAGCGGGGTCGGCGGGCAGTGACACCAGGGATGGGGTACAGCGGCCACCCGCGGGAGAAGGGGGCTCTGAGGGGGACAGGGGACACCTGTGGGGACACGGCCGGTGGCGTCAGGACCGGGGACTCAGAGGAGCCAGCACCGAGGGCTCGGAGGAGCCAGGACCGCGTGTTCGGTGGTGCCAGGACCGGGGGCTCGGAGGTGCCAGGTCCTGATGCCAGCACCGAGGGCTCGCTGGTGCCAGCACCGAGGGCTCGGTGATGCCAGCACCGAGGGCTCGCTGGTGCCAGGTCCTGGTGCCAGCACCGAGGGCTCGCTGGTGCCAAGCAGCCGCCCCGTGAGTCACCGCCCTGCCGGGAACGGCTCCCCCGCCCTCCCCTCGGGGTCCCCGCCGCGGTCTCCGCGCAGGGGAAGAAAAGGGGGGCTGGGAAGGGGGTCCCGGGGAGCAGGGGCTCTGCCCGGACCCCCCACCCCACTGCCCGTGGGTACCTGCCCGGGCGAGGAGGGGGCACAGAGCCAAGAGCGCCACGATGGGGAGCAGCGCCATCCTGCCGGCATCCGGAGCGGGCAGCGCCTGGGGGCACGGCAGCCTCAACAGCGGGCACCCCAAAACCCCGGGGGCACCCCAAACACAGCCCCCCGTGGCGAGGGAGGGAACCCGGGGGTATCCAACCCCCCCACACCCGCTGTGAGCAGGGAGGGTTATGGGGCTGGGGGCTGGGCAGGTATAGGGCATGGGCGAGGGGATTATGGGGCTGGGGGCGGGGGTTATGGGGCAGGGGCTGGGGGTTATGGGGCAGGGGGCGGGGGAGGGGAGATAAGGGGGCTGGGGGCTGGGGAGATATAGAGGCATGGGGGGCTGGGCATGGGGCTGGGGCGAGGGGGCATGGGGCTGGGGGTTTATGGGGCAGGGGGCCGGGGCAGCTGTAGGGCGGGGGGCGAGGGGACTATGGGGCTGGGCAGTTCTAGGGCAGGGGGCGGGGGTTTATGGGGCTGGGCAGTTATAGGGCAGGGGGTGGGGGTTTATGGGGCTGGGCAGTTATAGGGCAGGGGGTGGGGGTTTGTGGGGCTGGGGTCTGGGCAGTTATAGAGCACGGGCGAGGGGATTATGGGTCTGGGGCTGGGCAGGGGGCGGGGGGGTGTCGCGCAGCGCGGTGGGCAGCAGCCCCCGGCCCCCGGGATGGTCGGAGCCCCGGCCGCCCCCGGCCCGACCCGGCCCCTCCCGGGCAGAGGGGACACCCCCGGCCCCGGCCCCTCACCGTGGCTCCGCTGCCTCCCGCCCGAGCCGCGCTCAGCCCCGGCCCCGCCCCGGCGCCACCGCCCGGCCCCGCCCCGGCCCCGCCCCGCCAGATGCGCCTCGGTCATCCAGATGTGCCCCCCTCACCCCGATGTGCCCCTGCCAGCTGTGCCTCTGCCAAGCCCAGATGTGTCCTGCCCGGCCGTGCCCCATCCAGATGTTCCCCCTGCCCACCCAGCTGCGCCCATCCCTGCCCGGAAGAGAAACAAAGCAGAAGATCTGATCCTATTTTTAATAATATATTCCACACAAGACATCCATACAATTTATTAAGTTTTTGAAGTTTATATCAAGTTTTTTTCTCTTTAAGTTTTTAAAGTTTATATTTTGATGGATTAAAAGTGTGTGTAGGATTTTATCATACTTGCAAATAAATTTATATTGTATAAAGGATATAGAGAAATTACACGTTTTATATTACATGCTATTTATGTTATGAAGAAAATGGATCTCTACATGATGTGGAATAATAATAAAGAATAAAACAATATAAATAAGAATATAATACAATATAATATAATATAATATAATATAATATAATATAATATAATATAATAAAATATAATATAATAAAATACTATATAATATAATATAATATAATATAATATAATATAATATAATATAATATAATATAATATAATATAATATAATATAATATAATATAATATAATATAATATAATATAATATAATATAATATAATATGTATTAAAATAGAAAAAATGCTATTAAATCTCTTTCACATACTACAAGGATTGGTGCCTTTGTTTCCATAAATATACACTATTAATGTAAAAATACATTAATATAGTAATATATTAATGTATTAATATATAACTAATGTATTTGTGTATAATAATGTATTAAAGTATTTATATATAATAATGTATTAATATATAAAATGTATTTGAGTATAATAACATATTAATGTATTGATATGTAATAATGTATTAATATACAATTAATGTAACAATATAGAAAAATATGTTTACATTATATAATTAACAAATTATTTTAAATTGTATATATTAGTATAATTGCATTATAAATAAGTATTATTTTATATATTATTCAAAAAAGGTGTCGAAATATTAATGGCAATTAACACCATGATGCTACAGTGAGGTTACCACCAAGGCACACAAATATGGACTATCATTAGTCATTATAAATTACATCTAATGAAGCACTGAGAGCCCTAATGATTAATAATTTATGGGAGCATCAATCTCTGAGTTCCATTTTGAGTCACCACCAGCCCGGGGCCAGCGGGGCTCCCCGGGCACACGGGGGAGGTGGCCCTGCCCTGGCACGGGTGGCACCGAGCACAGTGAGAGGTGGCCCTGCCCTGGCACGGGTGGCACCAGGCTGTTGTTACGGCCCCTGCCACCTGCACCATTCCAAGGTTCCACCACTCTGTGATGTCACTCTGGCCTGCTGGCACTAGAGGTGACAGCTCTGCTCTGGCTCTGCCACCTACTGTGCTGGCTCTGCCACCTACTGCTCTGGCTCTGCCACCTACTGTGCTGGCTCTGCCACCTGCGATGGCTTTGCTATGGCTGCTCGTGCTGCTGGCCCTGGCTGGGCCTGTGGTGGGCAACTGGGACACCTGCAGGTCAGTGGCCCCGGGGGCTCGGGGGCACTCGGGGCTTCCCTGGCACAGCCTGGGCACAGAGGGGCCCCTGGGGGTCCCTGTCCCTGCTGTCCCTGAGCAGGGCAGTGATGGCTTTGTGCTTCCAGGGGCACCTGCGGGCTCCGGCCCTTGGCATATGACCACAGCTCTGTGTCTGCCAACTACGACCAGTCCAACGGTGACTATGCAACCTTGGGTTCTTCTGATGTGACCTCCCTCGACATGGACAGCCCTGGTGTCCCCTCAGGGGCCTGGCCTGGCATTGTCAGTGTCCAGGCCACCCTGGAGAATGGCACGTGGCACATGTGCTCGGGGGCCCTCATCAGCCCCCAGTGGGTGCTCACCGTGGCCCAGTGCTTCTTCAGGTCCGGGTAAGGAGGAACAGGGACAGGGATGTCCCCACAGCAGGGTCAGCTGTTGGGCTGCCACATGCCATGGCCCTGCTCCCTGTCACCCCTCTGCCCATCTCCTGCTCCCCAGGGATATCTCCATTTACAAAGTGGTGATGGGGACCACGGATGTGGCCCAGCCGGGCCCCGAGGCTGCAGTGAGACGCATCCGGAGGCTCCTGAAGCACCAGAACTACGTGGCTGCCACAGCCATGAACAACATTGCCCTGCTGGAGCTGGACCAGCCCGTGGAGTGCAGCGACTACATCCAGCTGGGCTGCGTGCCCGACAGCTCCCTGGCAGTGTCCCAGCTGAAAACCTGCTACATCGCGGGCTGGAGGAACACCCCGGACAGTGGTGAGTGCCCGCCCGGGGCAGGGCCAGGCCGAGCTGTGGGCACACGGCCCTGGGCAGGGACATGGCCCCGGGCCGGGGGCTCTGCAGGGGCACGGGCCGGGGGCTCGGCCCTGAGCGTGGGGCTCTGCCCAGGGGCCACTGCTCAGTGCCCTCTGTGCCCACAGCCCCCAGCCCACGCCTGGTGCTGCAGGAGGCCAAGGTGCGGCTCATCGACGTCCAGCTGTGCAACAGCAGCCGCTGGTACGGGGCGCCGCGGCACCCCAGGACCTGTGCACCCCAGCATTGACACCTGCCAGGGGCTGGGGGTACCCTGGGCACAGGGACCCTGAGCCAACCTGGGCCCCATGGAACCCCCAGAGCCTGCCAGGGACCCTGGTGGGCCCCATGGAACCCCAGAGCCAGGGCCCATGGAACCCCCAGGCACAGGGCCCATGGAACCCCCAGAGCCAACCCTGGGCCCCAACATGGAACCCCCCAGAGGGCCTGAGCCCCAACATGGCCCCATGGAACCCCCAGAGCCAACCAGGCCCCATGGAACCCCCAGAGCCAGCCAGGCCTCAATCATGGCCTGGCACTGCCTGGGCCTGGCCCAGTGCCCTCCCAGCCCTGTGTCCCCACCACTGACTAATGTCCCTTCCCATCCCTGTGTCCCTGTCCTGTCCCATGTCCCAGGGCTCTCCTGTCCTTCCCCAATCCCCAGATCCCTCTCCTGTGCCTCCCTGCTGCCCTTCCCTACCCCTTCCACCATTGCATCCCCTCAGGCCCAGCCCAGCCCAGGCCAGCCCCTGTCCCACCCTGTCACTGTTCCCTCCTCTGTCCCCATCCCCATGTCCCTGTCCAGGGGCTCCTGTTCCCTTTCCCATCCCTGTCACCATACCCGTGTCCCTGTCCCTGTTCCCTGTCCAAGGGCTCCTGTTCCCTTTCCTATTCATAGATCCCTGTCCCTTGTCCCAGGCCTGCCACTCCCCATCTGTGGGTCCCTGCCCCAGTGTCCCCCTGTCCCCAAATCCCATCCAGTGTCCCCCTAACCCCGAGGTGTGGCTGTGACCCTGGAGCAGCCCCTGACCCCTCTCTCCTGTGGCAGGGAGACATCGGGGGTCCCCTGGTGTGCAAGGACCACGTTGGTGACTACTTCTGGCTGGTGGGCCTGGCCAGCTGGGGCAAGGGCTGTGTTGGAGAGAAACGCCCCGGAGTGTTCGCCTCCACCCAGCAGTTCCGAGGATGGATCCAAGTCCAGATGGGAATGACCCCATCAGACCCCAGCCCCACACCAACACAGCCACCCCCGACCCCAGCCCCAGCCTTCATGCTGTCCCCAACCCTGACCCTGACTGTCATTGAGACGACACCGAAGCCGGAATCGGAGACCTTCATAACAGTTTCATTCCCAAAATCCATCCTGCTGAAATTCTTCGTGAGTCTGCAGAGGTTCCTGGAGTTCCTAAGGGACAAGTTGCGTTGATCAGGAGGGGCAGCAGATCCAGTTCTGGCTGCAGAGGATCTCCAGCAGCCCCAGCTGGGGCCGTGGCTGTGGGGCCAACCCAGCCCCAGTGCCCAGGGCTGCTGTGCCCTGCCCACGCTGACCCCTGCGCCCACCCCGATGGTGAATCCAGTTTGTTCTTCAATTAGAGTTGTTCCAGTTCCAGTTAGCCAATGTGTCCTGTTTGGTCCTGGGAAAAACGGGGATGGGACAATTTGGGGGGAGAGGGAGGGGTTGGGCCTGGTTTGGGGGAGACGAAGAGGAGCCAGGGAAAAACAGGGATGGGACAATTTGGGGGGAAAGGGAGGGGTTGGGGTTGGTTTGGGGGGATGATGGGAGGGGAGCGAGGGAGGGGAGGAGGGATGGGAGGATGGGGCTGGAGGTGGAGTGACGAAGAAACTGCTCCAGCCCATGGTCCTCAGCAGAGCATCAGGTGCGCCAGTCCTGGGAAAAGTCCTGGAGAGGGACAGCAATGGGGACAGCTGGAGCTGCCATCCCGGGGTCTTGTGGGGGTGCTGGAAGTGCCACCCTGAGCTGCTGCTGCTGCCACCCAGGGCTGTCCCCTCTGACACCAGCTCATGTCTCTGAGGCTGCCGGGACCCCTCCCAGTGCTCCTGCTGTGCCCTGCTTTCCCAGCTGGGATCCCTGGATCTGGGACATTCCCTCTGCTCCAGAGGGATCCCGAGGGTCCCTCCAGCCCAAACCATGCCCGGGTTCACAGCTCTGAGCTGCCCTCCCCCCACCCAAGGCCACCGGGCCCCGCACATGGAACCGGCCCCTCTGTGACATCACCCCAGCCTGGTGGCTCCATGGGCACCACCAGGGCCCTGGGTGTCACCAGAGGTGACAGCTCTGCTCTGACTCTGCCACCTGCGATGGCTTTGCTGTGGTTGCTCGTGCTGCTGGCCCTAGCAGGGCCTGTGGTGGGCACCTGGGACACCTGCAGGTCAGTGACCCCGGGGTCTTGGGGACACTCGGGGCTTCCCTGGCACAGCCTGGGCACAGAGGGGCCCCTGGGGGTCCCTGTCCCTGCTGTCCCCGAGCAGGGCAGTGATGGCTTTGTGCTTCCAGGGGCACCTGCGGGCTCCGGCCCTTGGCATATGACCACAGTTCGCTGGTTCGGGACTACGACCCCACAGACGATGACTACACAACTTTGTCATCTTCTGATGGCACTGCTGTTGATGTGGCCAGCCCTGGTGTCCCCTCGGGGACCTGGCCTGGCATCGTCAGCGTCCAGGCCACCTGGGACAATGGCACATGGCACATGTGCTCAGGGGCCCTCATCCACCCCCAGTGGGTGCTCACCGTGGCACGCTGCTTCATGGACACTAAGTAAGGAGGAACAGGGACAGGGGTGTCCCCACAGGAGGGATGGGGATGTCCCCACAGGAGGATCAGGGATGTTCCTACAGCATGGACAGAGGTGTCCCCACAGCAGAGGCAGGCATGTCCCACAGGAGGGATGGGGATGTCCCCACAGCAGTGTCAGGGATGTCCCCAGCACAGGGAGGTGCCCCGAACAGGAGGGGAGTTGTGCTGCCGCAGTCCCTGGCTCTGTTCCATCAGTTCCTCCTCCATCTCCTGCTCCCCAGGGACACCTCTGCGTGGAAGGTGCTGATTGGGGCCACAGACCTGAGCCACCCAGGCCCCGAGGCCCAGCGTCGTCACATCAGGAAGGTTGTGAAGCACAAGGGCTACAGCGATGATGCACCGGGCAACAACATTGCCCTGCTGGAGCTGGACCAGCCCGTGGAGTGCAGCGACTACATCCAGCTGGCCTGCGTGCCCGACAGACACGTGCCAGTGTCCAAGCTCAAAACCTGCTACGTGGCAGGCTGGAGAGCCACCCCGGAGACCGGTCAGTGCCTGCCCGGGGCTGGGGACAAGTTGGGGACCACAGGGACACGGCCGGGCGGGCCCAGGGCAGAGGCCAAAGAGGCGGGACCTGGGCCCTCTGTGCCTGGAGCCCTGGGTGGGGACACGGAGGGACAGGGGCACGGCCTGGGGAAGTGCCAGGTGCTCAGTGCCCTCTGTGCCCGCAGCCCCAACCCCAGCACCGGGCCTGGTGCTGCAGGAGGCCAAGGTGCGGCTCATCGACGTCCAGCTGTGCAACAGCAGCCGCTGGTATGGGGGGGCCATGCACCCCCAGGACCTGTGCGTGCGGGGTACCCGCGGGGCGGCATCGACACCTGCCAGGTGGGGCTGGGCCTGGGCTGGGCACAGGGACCCTGAGCCAACCTGGGCCCCATGGAACCCCCAGAGCCAGCACAGGGCCCATGGAACCCCCAGAGCCAGCACAGGGACCCTGAGCCCCAACCTGGGCCCCATGGAACCCCCAGAGCCAGCACAGGGACCCTGAGCCCCAACATGGCCCCATGGAACCCCCAGAGCCAGCACAGGGACCCTGAGCCCCAACATGGCCCCATGGAACCCCCAGAGCCAGCACAGGGCCCATGGAACCCCCAGAGCCAGCCAGGCCTCAATCATGGCCTGGCACTGTCTGGGCCTGGCCCGGTGCCCTCACAGCCCTGTGTCCCCACCACTGACTAATGTCTCTTCCCATCCCCGTGTCCCTGTCCTGTCCCATGTCCCAGGGCTCTCCTGTCCTTCCCCAAACCCCAGATCCCTCTCCTGTGCCTCTGTGCTGCCCTTCCCTACCCCTGGCACCATTGTATCCCCTCAGGCCCAGCCCAGCCCAGGCCAGCTCCTGTCCCACCCCTGTCACTGCTCCGTGCCTGTCCCCATCCCCATGTCCATGTCCCTGTCCAAGGGCTCCTGTTCCCTTTCCCATCCCTGTCCCCAGCCCCATGTCCATGTCCCTGTCCAGGGGCTCCTGTTCCCTTTCCCATCCATAGATCCCTGTCCCTTGTCCCAGGCCTGCCACTCCCCATCCGTGGGTCCCTGCCCCAGTGTCCCCCTGTCCCCAAATCCCATCCAGTGTCCCCCTAACCCTGAGGTGTGGCTGTGACCCTGGAGCAGCCCCTGACCCCTCTCTCCTGTCGCAGGGGGACACAGGGGGTCCCCTGGTGTGCAAGGACAACACCGGTGACTACTTCTGGCTGGTGGGCCTGGCCAGCTGGGGCAAGGGCTGTGCTGCTGGTGAGAAGCGTCCCGGGGTGTTCACGTCCACCCGGCACTTCCACAACTGGATCCAGGTGCAGATGGGAATGGTGCCACCCAAAACAGCGCCTCCTCCGCCCGAGCCACCCACCCCCACCATTGAGATACTGCCACCAGCACAGGAACCAGAACCAGAACCTGAACCAGAACCAGAACCACAACCACAACCAGTACCGATACCGGTACCGATACCAGAACCGGAGCCCATACCAGAACCAGAAGAGGAGGAAGAAGAAGAACCAGAACCAGAACCAGAACCAACACCACCACCGCCTCAGTTTATAACGATTACATTTCCAAAAGCCATCCTGCTGAGGTTCTTCACGAATCTGCAGGAGTTCCTGGAGTTCCTGCGGGACAAGCTGGACTACTGAGCAGGACTGGGAGTAGGTCCAGTTCTGGCTGTGGGGGATCACAGCCATTCCTGCTGGAGCCACGGCTGTGCCAAAGCCTCCTCCGGTGCCCAGATCGGTTCTGTCCTGTTTGTTATCCCCCCTCCACCCACCCACCCTACCCTGGCGATGAACTTCAGTTTGTTCTTAAAATACAGTTGTTCCCAATTATCCTCATTTTCAGTCCAGTTCAGTCTTCTGCTCACAACAAGGATGGGACAATCTGGGGAAAAAATGGTGGGGTTGGCTCCTGGTTTGGGGAGATGAGGAGCAGCCAGGGGGGGGGGAGGGAGGATGAGCCTGGTTCTCCACCACCTCCAGCACCTTCTGAGGAGCTCAGGATGGCTGGGACAGGGTCAAACTCCCACCCTGATGGGTCATCCCTGCTCATGGGCCAGCAGGAACTCGAGGGTCCAGCAGAACAACCTTCAGGGATCCCAGAAATACCCGACAACTCACGGGGTTCCATCACACTGTTTGTAACTCCTCATCCTGGGGAAGGTACTGGAAATTCCTGTCTGGACTTTAGGGGATGTCATCCCAAAGTCTGGGGATTTGGGACACAGCCACCACCACTGGACATTCCTGTCTACACTTTAAGGGATGTCATCCCAAGGTTTGGGGATTTGGGACACAACCACCATCACTGGATATTCCTGTCTGGACTTTAGGGGATGTCATCCCAAAGTCTGGGGATTTGGGACACAGCCACCACCACTGGACATTCCTGCCTGCACTTTAGGGGATGTCATCCCAAAGTTTGGACATGTGGGACACAACCACCACCACTGGACATTCCTGCCTGCACTTTAGGGGATGTCATCCCAAGGTTTGGGGATCTGGGACACAACCACCACCACTGGATATTCCTGTCTGGACTTTAGGGGATGTCATCCCAAAGTTTGGGGATTTGGGACACAGCCACCATCACTGGATATTCCTGTCTGGACTTTAGGGGATGTCATCCCAAGGTTTGGACATGTGGGACACAACCACCACCACTGGACATTCCTGTCTGGACCTTTAGGGGATGTCATCCCAAAGTCTGGGGATTTGGGACACAGCCACCATCACTGGATATTCCTGTCTGGACTTTAGGGGATGTCATCCCAAAGTTTGGGGATTTGGGACACAACCACCATCACTGGATATTCCTGTCTGGACTTTAGGGGATGTCATCCCAAGGTTTGGGGATCTGGGACACAACCACCACCACTGGACATTCCTGTCTGGACTTTAGGGGATGTCATCCCAAGGTTTCAGGATCTGGGACACAGCCACCATCACTGGATATTCCTGTCTGGACTTTAGGGGATGTCATCCCAAGGTTTGGGGATCTGGGACACAACCACCACCACTGGACATCTAGAGGAGGACCAAACCAGCAGGGCCACTTCAACTGCACTGCCACCGCTGCTTGTCCGGCCTGTGCCACTCACAGGGTGTCAGTTGTGCTCTTTGTGGTTTGAAGGCAATTTTTCTGTATTCCCTGCATTTATTGGATCCTTCCCTTCAAATTTCAATTCTGACTTCCAAACTCCCTGTCTGGTGTGTGTGGGGTGTGTGTGGGGTGAACTACTCCAGCCTGGAGGTGGGGAGAGGGAGAAACTGCTCCAGCCCAGGTTCCCAGCAGAGCCTCAGGTATGCCATTCCCAGGAAAAGTCCTGGAGAGGGACAGCAATGGGGACAGCTGGAGCTGCCATCCCAGGGTCCTTGGAGGTGCTGGAAGTGCCACCCTGAGCTGCTGCTGCCACCGAGGGGTGTCCCTCTGTCACCAGCTTGTGCCTCTGGGACCCATCCCACTTGCCCTGCTGTCCCAGCTGGGATCCCTGGATCTGGGACATTCCCTCTGCTCCAGAGGGATCCCGAGGGTCCCTCCAGCCCAAACCATGCCCGGGTTCACAGCTCTGAGCTGCCCTTCCCCCACCCAAGGCCACCGGGCCCAAGACATGGAACCGGCCCCTCTGTGACATCACCCCAGCCTGGTGGCTCCATGGGCACTGCCAGGGCCCTGGGTGTCACCAGAGGTGACAGCTCTGCTCTGACTCTGCCACCTGCGATGGCTTTGCTGTGGCTGCTCGTGCTGCTGGCCCTGGCTGGGCCTGTGGGGGGCACCTGGGACAGCTGCAGGTCAGTGACCCTGGGGTCTTGGGGACACTCGGGGCTTCCCTGGCACAGCCTGGGCACAGAGGGGCCCCTGGGGGTCCCTGTCCCTGCTGTCCCCGAGCAGGGCAGTGATGGCTTTATGCTTCCAGGGGCACCTGCGGGCTCTGGCCCATGGTTTTGAACGAGACCTTGGTGGTTCCCGAGTACAAAACCTCGCAATCTTCCATGGGCCCAACCCTCGATGTCAACCAAGGGGCCTGGCCTGGCATCGCCAGCATCCAGGTCACCCTGGAGAATGGCACGTGGCACATGTGCTCGGGGGCACTCATCAGCCACAGCTGGGTCCTCACAGCTGCCAGCTGCTTCGTCGGGGCCGGGTAAGGAGGAGCAGGGACAGGGATGTCCCCACAGTGGGATCAGGGGTGTCCCCACAGCAGAGTTTCAGGTGTCCCCACAGCAGGGACAAGGATGTGCCCACAGCAGGATTACAGGGATGTCAGCATGGATGTTCCCTTGGAGGGTCAGGGATGTTCCCTTTGCAAATTCAGGGATGTCCCCCAGCAATGTCAGGGATGTCCCCAGAGCAGGGGCAGGTGCTCAAGCTGCCCCACCATGTGCTGCTCCATTGCTGTATCCATTCCCTGTTGTGGGAAGCAGAGGGCTGGGAGCTGCTGGGCTGTGCCAGCCCTGTCACAGCTCCCTTTCACTGCTCCCTGTCGCTCCATGGCCTCCAGGAATGTCCTCAACTGGAAGGTGGTGGTTGGGGCCACGGATCTGGCCCAGCCAGGCCCTGCAGCCGAGGTGTTCCAGATCAAGCAGCTCCTGAAGCACAAGAACTACGACGAGGTCACGGCCCGGAACAACATTGCCCTGCTGGAGCTGGAGGAGCCCGTGGAGTGCAGCGACTACATCCAGCTGGGCTGCGTGCCCGACAGCTCCCTGGCAGTGTCCCAGCTGAAAACCTGCTACATCGCGGGCTGGAGGAACACCCCGGACAACGGTGAGTGCCTGCCTGGGGGGGCAGGGCCGGGCTGAGCTGTGGGCACACGGCCCCGGGCAGGGACACGGCCCCGGGGGACACGCCCGGGCCGGGGCTCTGTGGGGGGCATGGGCCGGGGGCCTGGGGGCTTGGCCCCTGAGCGTGGGGCTCTGCCGGGGCCGCCGCTCAGTGCCCTCTGTGCCCACAGGCCTCAGCCCACACCTGGTGCTGCAGGAGGCCAAGGTGCGGCTCATCGACGTCCAGCTGTGCAACAGCAGCCGCTGGTATGGGGGCGCCGTGCACCCCCAGGACCTGTGTGCACAGGGGGTGGGCCCCATGGCAGGGCAGCATCGACACCTGCCAGGTGGGGCTGGGCCCGGGCTGGGCACAGGGACCCTGAGCCAACCTGGGCCCCATGGAACCCCCAGAGCCAGCACAGGGACCCTGAGCCCCAACCTGGGCCCCATGGAACCCCCAGAGTCAGCACAGGGACCCTGAGCCCCAACCTGGGCCCCATGGAACCCCCAGAGCCAGCACAGGGCCCATGGAACCCCTCAGAGCCAGCCAGGCCCCAAACATGGTGTGGCCCTGTCTGGGCCTGGCCCGGTGCCCTCCCAGCCCCGTGTCCCCACCACTGATGGGTGTCCTTTCCCCATCCCTGTGTCCCTGCCCAGTGTCCCCTTGTCCCCAAGGCTGGCCCTGTGCCCACAGAGCGCACCCCAGTGGTCCGGGCAGCCCCAGGTTTGGATATCCATCGGTGTCTCCCATTCCCTGCCCATCCCTGCTCCCCTTTGCAGGACTGGGGCAGAGTCCACCCTTGAGCCAGTCCCATCCTGTTCCCAGTGAGGGTCTGGGGTTCCAGCAGTCCCCTGGGAATGTGGGTGTGGGCAGGGGCTGGGAGAGAGGATCCAACCCGGGCACAGCCCCTGACCCTCTCTCCTGGTGCAGGGGGACATTGGGGGTCCCCTGGTCTGCAAGGACAACGTTCAGGAGAACTTCTGGCTGGTGGGCCTGGCCAGCTGGGGCAGGGGGCTGTGCCAGGGCCAGCAGGCCTGGCATCTTCACCTCCACCCAGCACTTCCACTCCTGGATCCATGCCCACGCTGGCCCCAGCCCGACAGGGCCAGCCACTGGCACCAACAGCCACCCTGAACCCCGGAGCCACCAGGACTGCAGCCACCAGAACCCAGGCCACCAGCACCGAGGCCAACACAACCGAGGCCAACACAGCCGAGGACAACACAGCCGAGGACAACCATCCTAGGCCAACACATCTGAGGCTGCATACATCCGAGGACAACGCATCCTAGGCCAACCCATCCAAGGACAACGATCCAGGCCAACCCATCTGAGGACAACCCATCCGAGGACAACCCATCCGAGGCCAGCAGAGCCGTGGGGCCAACACAGCCGAGGCCACGAGTACCGAGCCAGAACCACGGAGCCAGAACCGGAGCCCGAACCTGATGGTGAACCAGAACCGAGCCTGAACCAGAGCCAGAACCAGAGCCTGAACCAGAGCCTGGGGGGGAGCCAGAAGAGGGAGGGGGAGCCAGAACCCGAGCCAGAACCCGAAAGCCAGAACCGGACAAGGACATTTCCTTCTCAAAACACACCCTGGGAACGATTCCTCAGGAAGCTGAAGCTGCTGGAGCTCATGAAGCACAAGACAGGGTGAGGGAGGGGCAGCAGGTCCAGTTCTGGCTGCAGAGGATCTCCAGCAGCCCCAGTCCTGGGGCCTGAGTGGCTGCCGGGCCAACCCAGCCCCGGGTGCCCAGGGCTGCTGTGCCCTGCCCCTTGTTCCTGCCCCTGAGCCTGCCCCATGGATCCTCCAATTGATTTAATGCTTGGATTAAAGTTTTAAAGTTGTGTTGCCCCTGCTGGGGTTTAGGGAGGAATTGTCCAGTGTATTGATTCTAAAAGCAAACCCATGCTCCTTCCCTTCCAGAAAAGGCAAAGATGAGGGGTTAAAACAATTTACTGCAAACAGCCATGAGATAAGGAATCAAACAATTATTCACCAGGGAATATTAATTAGAAAAGGCGTAAGACAAACCAGTGATTTACATGGAAATCCTGTGGCAACACCCTGTGGTACCACATTTTATCCTGGAAGTAATGCCCTTGTCCATGGAAGTGAGAGGGGACACAGTGCCATTGTCACCGAGGGGCCCTGGGGTCCTGGCCATGCCCACTCCCAGCTACTGCAAAAAATGATTCCCAAAATTACACACCCATTATCCACATTTTCAGCCCAGCTCAGCCTCCTGGGAAAAACAAGGATGGGACAATTTGGGGGGAAAGGGAGGGGTTGGGGTTGGTTTGGGGGGGATGAGGGGGAGCCAGGGAGGGGAAGAGGGAGGGGAGGATGGGCCTGGAGACGGGGAGAGGGAGAAACTTCTCCAGCCCAGGTTCCCCAGCAGAGCATCAGGTGTGCCAGTCCTGGGAAAATCCTGGAGAGGGACAGCAATGGGGACAGCTGGAGCTGCCATCCCGGGGTCATGTGGGGATGCTGGAAGTGCCACCCTGAGCTGCTGCTGCTGCCACCCAGGGCTGTCCCCTCTGACACCAGCTCGTGTCTCTGAGGCTGCCAGGACCCATCCCATGCCCTGCTGTCCCCCTCAGTCCCAGCTGGGTCCCTGGATCTGGGACATTCCTCCTGCTCCAGAGGGACACCCTGCTGGGGAAGGTGCCCCCCAGCCCAAACCTGAGCCCAGGTTCCGAGCCTGGGCCACACATCAGGAAGGTTGTCCCAAGGCCACAGGCCCCACCGGGGCAACATGGGCTTTGTGCCCCTGGACCAGCCCTGGGAGGCAGCCACATCCAGGGCTCATGGACCACAGGCCAGTGTCCAAGCAGAGGTGACGGGTGAGCCACCCAGAGTGCTCAGTGCCCTGCCTGTGCTCATCCCCAGCTGGGACCAGCAGGGCCTGGTGCTGCAGGAGGCCAGTGGGCTCCCCAGGGTCTGGCCCCCTGGGCACTGGAGGGACAGGGGGCACAGCCTGGGACCCCAGGCCCTGGGGCCTGGGTGCCCCCATGGACCATGTCCCTGGTCTGCAGGGGCTCAGAGGCCCCATTCCCCAGGGACCATCCCTGTCCCACGGGCCAGGTGGTCTGGGTCCCTGTTCCAGGTCCAAGGGCTCCAACAGGCCCTTTGACCTATTCATGGAACCTGTCTGGTTGGGTCCCAGCTACAGGACCCCAGGCCTGGGCCCCATGGAACCCCCAGAGCCAGCCCAGCCCATGGAACCCCCAGAGCCCACAGGGACCCTGAGCCCCAACCTGGGCCCCATGGAACCCCAGAGCCAGCACAGGGACCCTGAGCCCCAACATGGCCCCCATGGAACCCCAGAGCCAGCACAGGGACCCTGATGGAACCCCCCCAACATGGAACCCCCATGGAACCCCAGAGCCAGCTGTGTCCCCACCAGGTCCCATGGAACCCCCCTGTCCTTCCCCAGCCAGGCCCTCAATCCACCCCCTGCATCCCACTGTCAGCCCAGGCCAGCCCCTGTCCCCTGTGTCCCCATCCCCCACAGCCCATGTGTCCCCACCACTGACTAATGTCTCTTCCCATCCCCAGTGTGTCCCTGTCCTGTCCCATGTCCCAGGGCTCTCCTGTCCTTCCCAAAACCCAGATCCCTCTCCTGTGCCTCTGGCTGCCCTTCCCTACCCCCTGGCACCATTGTATCCCCCTCAGGCCCAGCCCAGCCCAGGCCAGCTCCCTGTCCCAGCCCCTGTCACTGCCCCGTGCCTGTCCCCATCCCCATGTCCATGTCCCTGTCCATGGGCTCCTGTTCCCAAAATCCATTCTTCGGAGTCTGCAGAGGTTCCTGGAGTTCCCAAGTTGGGTGATCAGGAGGGCCCCATGTCCATGTCCCTGTCCAGGGCTCCTGTGGCCCACATGATTCCCATCCATAGATCCCTGTCCCTCCAGTCCCAGGCCTGCCTGTTTGGTCTCCCATCCGTGGGGTCCCTGCCCCAGTGTGGTTTGTCCCCAAATCCCAGGTTGGGTTGGTTTGGGGGGATGAGGGTGTCGAGGGAGGAAGGGATGGGAGGATGGGGCTGGAGGGCTGTGACCCTGAGCAGCCCCAGCCCATGGTCCTCAGCAGTCGCAGGGGGCCAGTCCAGGGAAAAGTCCTGGAGAGGTGCAGCAATGACAACACTGGAGTGACATCCGGGGTCTTGTGGGGGTGCTGGGTGCCACCCCTGAGCTGCTGGCTGCCACCCAGGGCTGTCCCTCTTGGTGAGCTCATGGTCCCGGGTGTGCTCCTGCTGTGCACCTGCTGTCCCAGCTGGGATCCCTGAACTGGGACATCCAGGTGCAGATGGGAATGCCCAAACCATGCCCAAACCCAAGGCCGCCTCCCCCGCACATGGAACCGGCCCCCCTGTGACACCATTGTGGAACCATGGGCCACCAGCACAGGAACCAGAACCAGAACTCTGGAACCAGAACCAGAACCACAACCACAACAGGGCACCTGGGACACCAACAGGTCAGTGGCCCCATGGGGAACCCCCAGAACCTGAGCCCATACATGGAACCAGAAGAGGAGGAAGAAGAAGAACCAGAACCAGAACCAGAACCAGCCCACCACCACCAACTTTGTCAGTTTATGGCCTTCCCTGGTGATTACATCCCATGTCCCATCCTGACTGAGGTTCTTCAATACCCCCCCAGGAGTTCCTGGAGTTCCTAAGGAGGAACAGGGCCAGGGGTGTCCCCAAGGAGACTGGCACTGTCCCACAGGAGGACTGAGCAGGACTGGGAGTAGGGGTCCATGTTCTGTGTCAGGGGCTGGGGGATCACAGCCATTCCTGCTGGAGCCACGGCTGTCCCAAAGCCTCCTCCGGTGCCCAGATCGGTTCTGTCCTGTTTGTTATCCCTATCCCCCAGGTCCCACCCACCCACAAGGGCCCCCCATCCAGCATTTGGCTGGATGAACTTCAGTTTGTTCTTAAAATACAGTTGTTCCCATCCAGTATCCTCATTTTCAGTCCAGTTCAGTCTTCTGCTCACAACAAGGATGGGACAATCTGGGGAAAAAATGGTGGGGGGTTGGCTCCTGGTTTGGGGAGATGAGGAGCAGCCAGGGAGGGAGGGAGGGGAGGATGAGGCCTGGTTCTCCACCACCTCCAGCACCTTCTGAGGAGCCAGGATGGCTGGGACAGGGTCAAACTCCCACCCTGATGGGTCATCCCTGCTCATGGGCCAGCAGGAACTCGAGGGTCCAGGTCCAGCAGAACAACCTTCAGGGGATCCCAGAAAGAGCCCCACAACTCACGGGGTTCCCCATCACACTGTTTGTAACTCCCCTCATCCTGGGAAGGTACTGGAAATTCCTGTCTGGACTTTAGGGGATGTCATCCCAAAGTCCTGTCCAGGGATTTGTTCCCTTCCCATCCCAGCCACCACCACTGGACATTCCTGTCTCCCATCCACTGTTTGTCCCAGGGATGTCATCCCATCCGTGGGTTTGGGGATTTGGGAATCCCAACCACCATCACTGGATATTCCTGTCAGGGGGACTTTAGGGGATGTCATCCCAAAGTCTGGGGGATTTGGGACACAGCCACCACCACTGGACATTCCTGCTGCACTTGGGAAGGGATGTCATCCCAAAGTTTGGACATGTGGGACACAACCACCACCACTGGACATTCCTGCCTGCACTTACCAGGGGATGTCATCCCAAGGAACCGGAAGAGGGGATCTGGGACACAACCACCACCACTGGATATTCCTGTCTGGACTTTGGGGATGTCATCCCAAAGTTTGGGGGGATTTGGGACACAGCCACCATCACTGGATATTCCTGTCTGGACTTTAGGGGATGTCATCCCAAGGTTTGGACATGTGGGACACTAATTAACCAGTCCACCACTGGACATTCTCACAACAAGGATGGGACCTTCTGGGGGGATGTCATCCCAAAGTCTGGTTTGGGGATTTGAGGACACAGGAGGGGAGGGAGGATGAGCCTGGTTCTCCCACATCCATCACCTTCTGAGGATCAGGATGGGACTGTCAAACTCCCACCCTGATGGACTTAGGGATGGGTCATCCCAAAGTTTCGAGGGGGATTTGGGACGATAACTCAACCACCATCACTGGGGATATTCCTGTCTGGACTTCAGGGGATGTCATCCCAAGGTTTTGACATGTGGGACACAACCACCACCACTGGACATTCCTGCCTGCACTTCAGGGGATGTCATCCCAAAGTTTGGGGATTTGGGACACAGCCACCATCACTGGATATTCCTGTCTGGACTTTAGGGGATGTCATCCCAAGGTTTCAGGATCTGGGACATAACCACCACCATTGGACATCTAGAGGAGGACCAGACCAGCAGGGCCACTTCAACTGCGCTGCCACCGCTGCTTGTCCGGCCTGTGCCACTCACAGGGTGTCAGTTGTGCTCTTTGTGGTTTGAAGGCAATTTTTCTGTATTCCCTGCATTTATTGGATCCTTCCCTTCAAATTTCAATTCTGACTTCCAAACTCCCTGTCTGGTGTGTGTGGGGTGTGTGTGGGGTGAACTCCTCCAGCCTGGAGGTGGGGAGAGGGAGAAACTGCTCCAGCCCAGGTTCCCCAGCAGAGCCTCAGGTATGCCATTCCCAGGAAAAGTCCTGGAGAGGGACAGCAATGGGGACAGCTGGAGCTGCCATCCCAGGGTCCTTGGAGGTGCTGGAAGTGCCACCCTGAGCTGCTGCTGCCACCGAGGGGTGTCCCCTCTGTCACCAGCTTGTGCCTCTGGGACCCATCCCACTTGCCCTGCTGTCCCAGCTGGGATCCCTGGATCTGGGACATTCCCTCTGCTCCAGAGGGATCCCGAGGGTCCCTCCTGCCCAAACCATGCCCGGGTTCACAGCTCTGAGCTGCCCTTCCCCCACCCAAGGCCACCGGGCCCCGCACATGGAACCGGCCCCTCTGTGACATCACCCCAGCCTGGTGGCTCCATGGGCACCACCAGGGCCCTGGGTATCACCAGAGGTGACAGCTCTGCTCTGACTCTGCCACCTGCGATGGCTTTGCTGTGGCTGCTCGTGCTGCTGGCCCTGGCTGGGCCTGTGGGGGGCACCTGGGACAGCTGCAGGTCAGTGACCCTGGGGGTCTTGGGGACACTCGGGGCTTCCCTGGCACAGCCTGGGCACAGAGGGGCCCCTGGGGGTCCCTGTCCCTGCTGTCCCCGAGCAGGGCAGTGATGGCTTTATAAAGCCCAGGGGCACTCATGGCTCTGGGCCCATGGTTTTGAACGAGACCTTGGTGGTTCCCGAGTACAAAACCTCGCAATCTTCCATGGGCCCAACCCTCGATGTCAACCAAGGGGCCTGGCCTGGCATCGCCAGCATCCAGGTCACCCTGGAGAATGGCACGTGGCACATGTGCTCGGGGGCACTCATCAGCCACAGCTGGGTCCTCACAGCTGCCAGCTGCTTCGTCGGGGCCGGGTAAGGAGGAGCAGGGACAGGGATGTCCCCACAGTGGGATCAGGGGTGTCCCCACAGCAGAGTTTCAGGTGTCCCCACAGCAGGGACAAGGATGTGCCCACAGCAGGATTACAGGGATGTCAGCATGGATGTTCCCTTGGAGGGTCAGGGATGTTCCCTTTGCAAATTCAGGGATGTCCCCCAGCAATGTCAGGGATGTCCCCAGAGCAGGGGCAGGTGCTCAAGCTGCCCCACCATGTGCTGCTCCATTGCTGTATCCATTCCCTGTTGTGGGAAGCAGAGGGCTGGGAGCTGCTGGGCTGTGCCAGCCCTGTCACGGCTCCCTTTCACTGCTCCCTGTCACTTCATGGCCTCCAGGAATGTCCTCAACTGGAAGGTGGTGGTTGGGGCCACGGATCTGGCCCAGCCAGGCCCTGCAGCCGAGGTGTTCCAGATCAAGCAGCTCCTGAAGCACAAGAACTACGACGAGGTCACGGCCCGGAACAACATTGCCCTGCTGGAGCTGGAGGAGCCCGTGGAGTGCAGCGACTACATCCAGCTGGGCTGCGTGCCCGACAGCTCCCTGGCAGTGTCCCAGCTGAAAACCTGCTACATCGCGGGCTGGAGGAACACCCCGGACAACGGTGAGTGCCTGCCCGGGGCAGGGCCGGGCCGAGCTGTGGGCACACGGCCCCGGGCAGGGACACGGCCCCGGGCAGGGACATGGCCCCGGGCCGGAGGCTCTGTGGGGGCATGGGCCGGGCCCGGCCTGGGGGCTTGGCCCCAAGCGTGGGGCTCTGCCCGGGGGCCGCCGCTCAGTGCCCTCTGTGCCCACAGGCCTCAGCCCACACCTGGTGCTGCAGGAGGCCAAGGTGCGGCTCATCGACGTCCAGCTGTGCAACAGCAGCCGCTGGTATGGGGGCGCCGTGCACCCCCAGGACCTGTGCACCCCCAGGACCTGCCAGGTGGGGGGGGCCGGGCTGGGGCGGCAGGGACCCTGAGCCAACCTGGGCCCCATGGAACCCCCAGAGCCAGCACAGGGCCCATGGAACCCCCAGAGCCAGCACGGGGCCCATGGAACCCCCAGAGCCAGCACAGGGCCCATGGAACCCCCAGAGCCAGCACAGGGACCCTGAGCCAACCTGGGCCCCATGGAACCCCCAGAGCCAGCACGGGGCCCATGGAACCCCTCAGAGCCAGCCAGGCCTCAAACATGGCGTGGCCCTGTCTGGGCCTGGCCCGGTGCCCTCCCAGCCCCGTGTCCCCACCACTGATGGGTGTCCTTTCCCCATCCCTGTGTCCCTGCCCAGTGTCCCCTTGTCCCCAAGGCTGGCCCTGTGCCCACAGAGCGCACCCAGTGGTCCGGGCAGCCCCAGGTTTGGATATCCCGGTGTTGCCATTCCCTGCCCATCCCTGCTCCCTTTGCAGGACTGGGGCAGAGTCCACCCTGAGCCAGTCCCATCCTGTTCCCAGTGAGGGTCTGGGGGTTCCAGCAGAGCTGGGAATGTGGGTTGGGCAGGGGCTGGGAGAGAGGATCCAACCCGGGCACAGCCCCTGACCCCTCTCTCCTGGTGCAGGGGGACATTGGGGGTCCCCTGGTCTGCAAGGACAACGTTCAGGAGAACTTCTGGCTGGTGGGCCTGGCCAGCTGGGGCAGGGGCTGTGCCAGGGCCAGCAGGCCTGGCATCTTCACCTCCACCCAGCACTTCCACTCCTGGATCCATGCCCACGCTGGCCCCAGCCCGACAGGGCCAGCACTGGCACCAAAGGCCACCCTGAACTCGCCGGAGCCACCAGGACTGCAGCCACCAGAACCCAGGCCACCAGCACCGAGGCCAACACAACCGAGGCCAACACAGCCGAGGACAACACAGCCGAGGACAACGCATCCTAGGCCAACACATCTGAGGCCAATACATCCGAGGACAACGCATCCTAGGCCAACCCATCCGAGGACAACGCATCCTAGGCCAACCCATCCAAGGACAACGCATCCGAGGCCAGCAGAGCCGTGGCCAACACAGCCGAGGCCACGAGTACCGGAGCCAGAACCAGAACCGGAGCCAGAACCGGAGCCCGAACCAGAACCAGAACCAGAACCGGAGCCCGAACCAGAGCCAGAACCAGAGCCAGAACCAGAGCCAGAACCAGAGCCAGAACCTGAGCCAGAACCCGAGCCAGAACCCGAGCCAGAACCCGAGCCAGAACCGGACAAGGACATTTCCTTCTCAAAACACACCCTGGAACGATTCCTCAGGAAGCTGAAGAAGCTGCTGGAGCTCATGAAGCACAAGACAGGGTGAGGGGAGGGGCAGCAGGTCCAGTTCTGGCTGCAGAGGATCTCCAGCAGCCCCAGCCGGGGCCGTGGCTGCCGGGCCAACCCAGCCCCGGTGCCCAGGGCTGCTGTGCCCTGCCCTTGTTCCTGCCCTGAGCCTGCCCCATGGATCCTCCAATTGATTTAATGCTTGGATTAAAGTTTTAAAGTTGTGTTGCCCCTGCTGGGGGTTTAGGGAGGGAATTCTCCAGTGTATTGATTCTAAAAGCAAACCCATGCTCCTTCCCCTTCCAGAAAAGGCAAAGATGAGGGGTTAAAAACAATTTACTGCAAACAGCCATGAGATAAGGAATCAAACAATTATTTGCGGGAATATTAATTAGAAAAGGCGTAAGACAAACCAGTGATTTACATGGAAATCCTGTGGCAACACCCTCTACCACGTTTTATCCTGGAAGTAATGCCCTTGTCCATGGAAGTGAGAGGGGACACAGTGCCATTGTCACCGCCCTGGGGTCCTGGCCATGCCCACTCCCAGCTACTGCAAAAAATGATTCCCAAAATCACACACCCATTATCCACATTTTCAGCCCAGCTCAGCCTCCTGGGGAAAAACAAGGATGGGACAATTTGGGGGAAAAGGGAGGAGTTTGGTCTGGTTTGGGGGAGACGAGGGGGAGCCGGGGAGGGGAGGGGAGGATGGGCCTGGAGACGGGGAGAGGGAGAAACTGCTCCAGCCCAGGTTCCCCAGCAGAGCCTCAGGTGTGCCAGTCCTGGGAAAATCCTGGAGAGGGACAGCAATGGGGACAGCTGGAGCTGCCATCCCAGGGTCCTGTGGGGGTGCTGGAAGTGCCACCCTGAGCTGCTGCTGCCACCCAGGGGTGTCCCCTTGGTCACCAGCTCCTGTCTCTGAGGCTGCCAGGACCCATCCCATGCTCCTGCTGTCCCCTCAGTCCCAGATGGGACCCCTGGATCTGGGACATTCCCTCTGCTCCAGTGGCTCCCAGGAGCTATCCTGGGTCTGGGGAAGGTTCTGGAGTGTCTGGAGAAGGATCCTGGAATGGGTCAGGATCCTAGAATGGGTCAGGAACAGGGTCCTGCCCAAGTCCTCCCCTGAAACGTCCCACACAGAACACGGGGCCCTGCTTGTTTGGGGTTGCCCTGATCCCGTTCCACCCCATCTCCCCACAAGTCCAAGAGGTCCCCGAGCCGTGGGGCAGCCCCGAGGCCGAGCTGGGTTACTGGAGACGGGGCCAGGCACCTTTGGGGTGTCCCAGCTGCGGGGAGCAGCGGCAGCAGGAAGGTTTGGGGCTGCAGCCGGGGTTGCAGCAGGGCTGCAGCGAGGGGTCCCGGCCCTTCCTGATCTGGCTCTCCCCGAATTGCAGGCGCTGCTCCAGCAGCACCTTCTGCATGGCGATGTCCTTGAGCGCCTGCAGCGCCTCGGGGCCCGGCTGGCCCTGCAGCAGGTCGTAGTTCTCGGCCGGATCCGCCTCCAGGTCGAAGAGCAGCGGGGGCAGGTGCGGGGTGAGCGGGGTCAGTCCGTGGCACGCCTGGTCCGGGGTGGTGTCGCTGTGGAAGGAACCTGAGCAGCGCCCGGCTGAGCTCACACCCTGCTCCCGGAGCTCCGCGCAGATGGAGCTCATCCCAAACTCCCCAAAATCCCCAAACCCGCCCCAAATGCAAGCGCTGACCTTGGGTGAAGTAGTGCGCCTTGTACTTGCCCAGGCGGATGGCGAAGGGGCCGTGCAGGGGGTCGGGGGCCGGCGGGAAGAAGAACACGGCCCGGCGGGGGCTCTGCGGGCAGCGGCGTCAGCGCGGGCCCGGAGCCCCGGGACCACCGGAGCACCCGGTACCACCAGAGCCCCCGGAGCCTTCGGTACCCCCGGTACCACCGGAGCCCCGGTACCACCAGAGCCTCTGGTACCCACGGAGCCCTGAGTACCACCGGTACCCCCGGAGCTCGAGGTATCACCAGAGCACCGGAGCCTTTGGTACCCCCGGAGCCCCCGGTACCACCGGAGCCCCCGGTGCCCCGGTACCCCCCGGCCCTACAGCAGGCACGGAGCCCGCCGGGCAGCCTGGGCACGGCTCGCAGCAGGAAGCAGCTGCCAGCCATGGGTCTGCCCCGGGCACGGCTGCCCCTGCTCCTCCAGGTTGGGTCATGTTATATTATGTTATATTATATTATATTATATTATATTATATTATATTATATTATATTATATTATATTATATTATATTATATTATATTATATTATATTATATTATATTATATTATATTATATTATATTATATTATATTATATTATATTATATTATATTATATTATATTATATACTATTATAATATATTAATGATATAAATATAATATACTATACTATAATATACTATGATATACTATACTATACTATAAAATACTATACTATAATATAACATAACATAAAATATCATAACATATTATATTATATTATAGTATTAAAAATATTACAAAATATAAAAAAGAAAATATATTATAAATCATATTGTAAGACTATAAAGGAAATAGTAAAAATATTAGAAAATACATTAAAAATATTATAAGACACTATAAAATATTAACTATACATTATTATTAAAATATAAAATATTAAAAAATGCCAGAAAATATCATAAAATATTATCATTGTTAATTGAGTATAAATTATAATTATAATACAATAATTAATTAATAATAATTATATAGTCGAGATAATATAATTTATAATCAATAATATAATAATTTTAGTAAATTATCATTATTATAATTTATTTAAAATAAATTAATAAAAAATCTGATTTTCTGCATGAAAATTCTGGGTTATTATAATAATACATGGTATATTATATTATATTATATTATATTATATTATATTATATTATATTATATTATATTATATTATATTATATTATATTATATTATATTATATTAAAATACATCATAAATAAAATTTAAAATATTATAAAATAGTATTAAATATTATAGAATTGTTATAATTGTTGATAATAAATTATAATTATAATTTATTATAATTATTATACTTGATTTTAAAAAATTAGTAAAAATTAGCTTTTCTGCATGAGAAATCTGGGTTATTATAATAAGAATATACATTCTATTCTATTCATTGTAAAAGATACTTTAAAAGAAATTATAAAAGAGATTATAAAAATATAATAAAAGATGTTATGAAATACGTTACAAAATATATTATAAAATACATTTTAAAATACATTAAATATTATAAAATATTAAAATAATATTAAGTATTATAAAATTACTATAATTGTTATTTGAGATTCAATTATAATTATAATAATTATAATCAACTAAAATTATTAGAATTTATTTTAAATAAATCAATAAAAATCAGGTTTTCTGCATGAAAAATCTGGGTTATTATAGTAAAAAATAATATATTATATTATATTATATTATATTATATTATATTATATTATATTATATTATATTATATTATATTATATTATATTATATTATATTATATTATATTATATTATATTATATTATATTATAATTTCAAAATAAATTTTATAATATTACAAAAATACTATTAAAAACAGCATTAAATATTATAAAATTATTATAATTGATATTTAAGAATCAATTATAATTATATATAAAAAATCAATTATTATTATTGATTTTAAAGAAATTAACAAAATAATATTTTCTGCATGAATAATCTGAGTTATTATAATTATCATTTATTATTATTATTATTATTATTTATTATTATTATTATTATTATTATTATTATTATTATTATTATTATTATTATTATTATTATATTATATTATATTATATTATATTATATTATATTAGTAGTATTAGTAGTTATATTATATTATATTATTTTATTATGTATTATTTAAATTATATTATATTAAATTATTTTAAATAATTTCAAAATAAATTTTACAATACTGTAAAATACTATTAAAACAACATTAAATATTATCAAATTATTATAATTGATATTTTAGAATCAATTGTAATTATAATATAGTCATTATAATCAATTATTATTATAATTGATTTAAAAGAAATTAACAAAAATAATATTTTCTGCATTAATAATATTGAGTTATTATTATTATTTTTTTTTTTATTTTATTTTTATTATTTCCAATTTAAATAACTGAATGTAAATTATCCCAAATAACTGTAAAGAAACCACCAAACCCCATCTCCGTCTCAGCAGGACTCACCTGCCCGGACCCGAAGAGCAGCGGGCTCAGGTCGAAGCCGTCCAGGGGCACCTTGGGCAGGGCAGCGCCAGCCAGGGCGCCCAGCGTGGGCAGGATGTCCAGCGTGCTGGCCAGCTCGTGGGTCACCCCTGCGCGGGGACAGCGTCACCCTGCTGGCCCGGGTCTGGCCCGGTCTGTCCCGGTTTGTACCGGTTTGTCCTGGCTCACCTGGCGCGATCCTGCCCGGCCAATACGCCAGGGCCGGCTCCCTCATGCCGCCCTCGTAGGTTGTGCCCTTGGGACATTTGAGGTGCGGGGCGCTGACCCAACCCTTGGGGACATTTGGGGTGGAGGGGCTGGGGACAGGACCCGGGGTCACTGGGGGGCCAGGGGCTGGCTGGCCCAACCCTGGGGACAAGGACACGGTGTGTCAGGCAGGGGCCAGGGCTGGCTGGCCCTGCCGGTGCCAGAGGGGCTCTGCAACCCCCTGGGGACAGGGGTGGGTGGACACGCCTGGTCCAACCCCTGGGCACCCCACACTGGTGTCACCACACAGAGGGTGCTGGGGGACTTTGGGGGTGTCATATGCCTGGCCCAACCCCTGGGGAACATCTGGGGGTGTCACACACCCTGGTCCAACCCCTGGGGGACATTTGGGGTGTCAGACACCTGATCCAACCCTTGGGGGACATTTGGGTGTGTCACACGCCTGGCCCAACCTCTGGGGGACATTTGGGGTGTCACACACCTGATCCAACCCCTGGGGGACATTTGGGGTGTCACACACCCGACTCCAACCCCTGGGGGACATTTGGGGGTGTCACACACCTGGCCAACCCCTGGGATGTTTCTGTCACAGAACACCGAGCTCACACCCCACGTCCCCTCCAAAGCAGGACCCAGGGGTGACACTTGGCAGTGCCACACGGGTGCCAGCCGTGCCAGCCCCTCACCCGTTGTCAGAGGTGACGAACACCAGGGTGTTGTTCTCCAGGCCGTTGTCCTGCAGGGCCTGCAGCAGCTGTCCCACGGAGCCATCGAACTCGGCCAGGGCGTCCCCGAAGGGTCCCCGGCGCGTGGTGCCCGCGAATTCCCGGCTGGCAAACTGCGGGTAGTGCGTGTGCTGGGGAGGAGAGGGCACCGGGATCAACCCGCGGGGCTGCAGGGACAGCCAGGGACAGCCAGCCCCCCGCGGGGAGGTGACAAAAGCCACCAGCCCAGAGGAGGTTTGTCCCCCAGTCTCAGCGCTGGCACAACGGGGAGCTCCGGGTGGGAAGGTTTCCCTGAGGATGGGGCAGGGAAGAGGGGAAAGCTGCAGGAAGCAGCAGCCTAAAAGCACCGTCCCAATAGGAGCGGGAATAGCAAGCCCAGGTCATCCAGGAGCAGATTTTGGGGTGGCAGGAGGGGATGGGCTGCCCTGTTCTCCCCATGGGACTCGGGCTCCCCTCCCTTTTCCCTTCCCTTCCCTTTCCCCTCCCTTTCCCTTTTCCCTACCATTTTCCCTTCCCTTCTTTTTTGTTTTCCCTTTTCCCTTCCCTTCCCTTCCCTTCCCCTCCCCATTTTCCCTCTCCTTCCTTTTCCCTTCTTCCTTGCTTTCCCTTCTCCTTTTCCCTTCCCCCTTTCCCTCCCTTTTCCCATTTCCCTATCGTTTTTCCTTTTCCCTTCCCCCTTTTCTCCTTCCTTCTCCCTTTTCCCACCTCTTTTCCCTTTTCCCTTCCCCTCCCCCTTTTCCCTCTCCTTCCCTTTTCCCTTCCCCTTTCCCTCCCCCTTTTCCCTCTCCTTCCCTTTTCCCTTCCCCTTTCCCCTCCCCTTTACCTTCCCATTTTGCCTTCCCTTCTCCCATCTCTTTCCCTTTTCCCTTCCCTTCCCCTCCCCCCTTTCCCTTCCCATTTCCCTTCCCTTTCCTCTTTTCCCTTTCCTTTTCCCTTCCCTTCTCCCTTTTCTCTCTCCTTCCCTTTTCCCTTTTCCCTCCCTTTCCCTTCCCTTTTCCTTTTCCCTTTCCTTTCCTCTTTTCCCTCCCTCCCTTCCCTTTTCCCTTTTCCCTTTCCCTTCCCTTCCCCCTTTTCCCTCTCCTTCCCTTTTCCCTTCCCTTTCCTCTTTTCCCTCCCTTTTCCCTTTCCCTTTTCCCTTCCTTCTCCCTTTCCCCTTTCCCCCTCCCATCCCCACCCGGCTCCCGGCCGTGCCCGCTGCCCACATGGGACGCGTAGTAGAGCAGGAAGGGCTGGCGCTCCCGGGCGCAGCGGGCGATGAACTCGCGGCTGAAGCGGCCGTAGAGCGGCACCAGCTCGGGGAAGGACACGGGCTGCTGCACGATGCTCAGGTTCCAGAGCAGCGGCACCGCCACCACGCCCTGGTCACACGTCCCGAAGCACTTGGTGTCGGGGGGAAAGCACGTCAGGTTCTGGCACGGACCCTGCAAAACAAAACACGGCGGGGCTGCGAGTCCGGCTCTGGCCGCGATTCTCCCTCTGGTTTGGGTCCATTAATTTAAGATATTTTAATTTTGAGATTTAAATTTTTTCTATTTTTATAAATTATCCACAAATTCATTTCCTACACTGAGCTTCACGTTATGGGCTGGCGAGCTCTGTGCACAGAGCAGGGAGACAGAACAATTCCTGCCCCAGCTGGGCACCAAGGACAAATGGCCCAAATCTCAGCCCAGGAGCACAAACCCCGTGGGCTGCAGAGAGAAAAACAAGCAGGGTGGGACTGCCTGGGCTAAAGCTGGGATGGGACAATGAACTGCAAGGTGCAAATGGAGCAGAGCTGATCCCAGGGACAGACCCCGGGAGCGCTCGTGCATTTTGGGGCCATTTGGGTTCATCTTGGGTGCAGCCCTGGCTGGGCTCTGGTGCTGCCCAAGGTGCATCCATGGAGGAGATCCTTTCCATAAATCCCTATTTTTTAAACAAATATTAAATATTACTAAATATTAATTACTAAATTTACTTATTTAATATTATATAGGTATATTATATATAAGTAAATGTAGGTATATTTATATATCAGTATAGATTATAATATATATATTAATCATATAGTATACTTACATATATGTCTATTATATACTATATTATTAAATTTATTTATTTAGTATTTTATGAGTAACTTTAAATATTAAATTTACTTATTTAATACATTTTATTTATAATATATTAGCAATATTTAATGGTGTATAATATTATATATATAATATATTATATACTATTAAAAATATAAATATTAAATATATATATATTAAATATGTATTATATATAAATATTAAATTTACTATTTAATACATTTTTATGATATGTTAGCAATATTTAATAGTATATAATATGTATAATATATTATATGTATTATGTATAATATGTAATGTATTATATAACATATTTTTAGTAATATTGATATTTTATTTTTATATATTTTTATAGAATATTTTATTCATTTATTTAAACATTAAATATTTAATATTTATCTAAATTAAAGAGATAATAAACAAAATAAGGAAATGAAAGATATATTTTAAATTTTAAAATTTTAAATTTATCAATAATAAATATTTAAAATGTATTTATCCGCCTGTGTTGTATCTCAGCCCTCTGAAGACACCATCCCCACTGTCCCAGCAGCCCGGGGAGCTTTGCCCACCCAAACCCGCGCCAGGCCCGCGCTGCTCCCGGCCGAGCCCCCCAAATCCCGGCTCACCTGGTCGTGGGAGTAGGGCACCCCCAGGAAGTGGTCGAAGCCCTGGTGCACGGGCAGGAAGGAGCCGTTCTGCCCGAAGCCCAGGTGCCACTTGCCCACCATGGCCGTGGCGTAGCCCTGGTCCTTGAGCAGCTCGGCCACGGTGAGCTCGGCCAGCGGGAGCCCGCCCCGGGAGCCGGGATCGAACACGCCCGGGTAGATCCCGGAGCGCACCGGCAGCCGGCCGGTCAGCAGCGCCGCCCTGCAGCGGGACACGGACACGGGCAGCGCGACACGGACACGGACACGGACACGGGCAGCGCGACACGGACACGGGCACGGGCAGCGGGACACGGACACGGGCAGCGGGACACGGACACGGACACGGGCAGCGCGACACGGACACGGACACGGGCAGCGCGACACGGACACGGGCACGGGCAGCGGGACACGGACACGGGCAGCGGGACAGCGGGGACACCGCGGGGACAGCGGGACAGCCCGGGACACGGACACCGGCAGCGGGACACGGACACGGGCAGCGCGACACGGACACGGGCCAGCCCGGGACACGGACACGGGCAGCAGGACACGGACACGGGCACGGGCAGCGGGACACGGACACGGGCAGCGCGACACGGACACGGGCAGCGGGACACGGACATGGGACAGCGGGACACGGACACGGGACAGCCCGGGACACGGACACGGGACAGCCCGGGACAGCGGGGACACCGCGGGGACACAGCACTGCCCGTTTATCGCGGGACACGGAGGGTTCATCCCCGCCCGTTTATCCCGGGACACGGCGGGTTTGTCCCTCCATCCCGGGACACCGCAGGTTCATCACTGCCGGTTTATCCCGGGATGCGGCGGGTTCAGCACCACCCATCTATCCCGGGACACCGCAGATTCACGACCGCCCGTTTGTCCCGGGACACGGTGGGTTTGTTCCTCTGTCTCTCCTGGGACACGGAGGTTTGTCCTCCCGTCCCTCCCGTGACACCGCGGATCCATCACCGCCCGTTTATCCCGGGATAAGGCAAGTTTGTTCCCCCGTCCCTCCCGGGTCCCGCAGCTCCATCCCCTCCCGTTTATGCCAGGACACCCCAGCTCCATCCCTGCCCGTTTATCCCGGGACACCCCAGTTCCATCCCCTCCCGTTTATCCCGGGACACCCCAGCTCCACCTCCTCCCGTTTATCCCGGGTCACCCAGCTCCACCTCCTCCCGTTTATCCCGGGACACCCCAGCTCTATCCCCGCCCATTTATCCCGGGACACCCCAGCTCCACCCCCTCCCGTTTATCCCGGGACACCCCAGCTCCACCTCCTCCCGTTTATCCCGGGACACCCCAGCTCCACCCCCGCCCGGGTTGCGGTTCCCGCCGCGGGGGCCGTACCGGGACGGGCTGCAGACGGCGGCGCTGCTGTAGAAGTCGGTGAAGCGCAGCCCGCGGGCCGCCAGCCGGTCCAGGTGCGGCGTGGCGGACGAGGGGTGCCCGTAGCTGCCCAGGTCCCCGAAGCCCAGATCGTCCGCCAGCACCAGCACGAAGTTGGGCCGGGCGGCGGCGGCGCCCACCGGCGGCAGCAGCAGCAGAGCAGCAGCAGCAGCAGCCAGGGGTGGTGTCGGCCCTGTGGCCCCATGGCGCGGTGTCCCCCGCGTCCCGGTGCGGTCCCGGTGCGGTCCCGGCGCTGTCCCGGGGCGGTGCCGGCAGTGCCCGAGCCGCTCGCGTGATGCACATGGCGGCCACGGGGCCGCGGGGCGTGCTGGGAGTTGTAGTTCTGAGCGGCAGTGCCAGGCACGGGATGGGGCAGCGGGGAATGACCCCGGGGAGGGACATCGCAGAGCACGGGGTGGCCTCTGGGCGGCTCGGGAATATCCCCAGGGAGGAGGCTCCACCCTGCTGTGGTCTCCGTTCAGGGCTGGGCACTGCCCAGGGCAGCTCTGCCTCTTGGGCAGGGGAATTCCTGGGATTTGCCCCTGCCCGCTCCTCTGGTGCCACTGCTGGGACCCCCGGAGCAGAGCCTGAGCCTTGCTCCTACAGCAGGAGCAGTGGGATGGGATCGGCAGTCTCAGAGACACGAGCTGGCGGCAGAGGGGACAGCCCTGGGGGTGGCAGCAGCAGCTCAGGGTGGCACTTCCAGCACCCCCACAGGACCCCGGGATGGCAGCTCCAGCTGTCCCCATTGCTGTCCCTCTCCAGGACCTTTCCCGGGACTGGCACACCTGAGGCTCTGCTGGGGAACCTGGGCTGGAGCAGTTTCTCCCTCTCTCCAACTCCAGGCCCATCCTCCCCTCCCTGGCTCCCCTTCTTCCCCCCAAACCAGGCCCAACCCCTCCCTCTTCCCCCAAATTGTCCCATCCTTGTTTTTCCCAGGAGACAAAACTGGACACCGTGTCTAACTGGGGACTGGAACAACTCTAATTGAAGAACAAACTTGATTCACCATCCATCAGGGTGGGCGCAGGGGTCAGCGTGGGCAGGGCACAGCAGCCCTGGGCATCAGGACTGGGTTGGCCCCACAGCCACGGCCCCAGCAGGGAATGCTTGCCAGAAGTGGATCAGCTCATCCCGCTGCTCAGGCTTTCTCTCCCTTCAGGAACTGCAGGAGCTCCAGCACCAGGTTCAGGAATTTCCCCAGCATCTGTTGTTGGAATGAAACCTTTGAGTAATCCTCCGAGTCATCCGGGTTGGGATTCATCTCATCCTCCAAGTCAGTGTCGGGCTCTTCCTCCGGGCTCGGGAAGGGCTCGGGCGGAGGAGCGTCAGCTTCAGGCGGGAGCAGCCCCATCTGCACCTGGATCCAGGTGTGGAAGTGCTGGGTGGACGTGAACACCCCGGGCCGCTTGGCCCCGGCGCAGCCCTTGCCCCAGCTGGTCAGGCCCACCAGCCAGAAGTAGTCACCGGTGTTGTCCTTGCAGACCAGGGGACCCCCGAAGTCCCCCTGCCACAGGAGAGAGGGGTCAGGATGGGCTGTGCCAGCTGGGCCGGCCCTGCCCAACCCGACCCCTCCAGAGCTGCATTCCTGGCCTGGTCCCCATGGCGAGGCTCTGTGGGCACAGTGTCAGCCCTGGGGACAAGGGGACACTGGGAAGAGACATAGGGATGGATATGGGACACCCATCAGTGGTGGAGACACGGGGCTGGGAGGGCACCGGGCCAGGCCCAGACAGGGCCACGCCATGTTTGGGGCCTGGCTGGCTCTGGGGGTTCCATGGGCCCTGTGCTGGCTCTGGGGGTTCCATGGGCCCTGTGCTGGCTCTGGGGGTTCCATGGGGCCCAGGTTGGCTCAGGGTCCCTGTGCTGGCTCTGGGGGTTCCATGGGGCCCAGGTTGGCTCAGGGTCCCTGTGCCCAGCCCGGGCCCAGCCCCACCTGGCAGGTGTCGATGCCGCCCCGCGGGTACCCCACGCACAGGTCCTGGGGGTGCACGGCTCCCCCGTACCAGCGGCTGCTGTTGCACAGCTGGACGTCGATGAGCCGCACCTTGGCCTCCTGCAGCACCATGCGTGGGCTGGGGTCTGCGGGCACAGAGGGCACTGAGCGGCGGCCCCTGGGCAGAGCCCCACGCTCAGGGCTGAGCCCCCGGCCCATGCCCCTGCAGAGCCCCCGGCCCAGGGCCATGTCTCTGCCCGGGGCCGTGTGCCCACAGCTCGGCCCGGCCCTACCCCGGGCGGGCACTCACCGTTCTCTGGGGTGGTTCTCCAGCCCGCGATGTAGCAGGTTTTCAGCTGGGACACTGCCAGGGAGCTGTCGGGCACGCAGCCCAGCTGGATGTAGTCACTGCACTCCACGGGCTGGTCTAGCTCCAGCAGGGCAATGTTGTTCCGGGCCGTGCGGGGTTCGTAGTACTGGTGCACCAGCAGGGTCTTGATGTGGCGCAGCTGGGCCTCGGGGCCCGGCTGGCTCAGATCGGTGGCCCCAATCACCACCTCCCACCTGGAGATGTCCCTGAGGAGCAGGAGATGGACCGAGGCGTGACAGGGAGCAGAGCTGGGAACTGCAGCAGCACAATTCCCTTCCTGCTCTGGGCACCTCCCTGCGCTGTGGGGACATCCCTGACCTTCCTGTGGGGACATCCCCGACTCTGTTCTGGGGACACCCCTGTCCCTGCTTTGGGTATATCCCTGATTCTCCTGCGGGGCCATGCCTGCTCCTGCTGTGGGGACACCCCTGTCCCTGCTGTGGGGACACCCCTGTCCCTGCTCGTCCTTACCCAGCATGGGCAAAGCAGCTAGCCACGGTGAGCACCCACTGGGGGTGGATGAGGGCCCCCGAGCACATGTGCCACGTGCCATTGTCCCAGGTGGCCTGGACGCTGATGACCCCAGGCCAGGCCCCCGGGTGGACTCCAGCAGACCCAACCGTGTACTGGCCGGTGCCATCGGAAGAATCCAAGGAGTCGTAGTCATTGTCCTGAGAATACTCAGCAACCACGGAGCTGTGGTCGAAGGCCATGGGCCGGAGCCCGCAGGTGCCCCTGGAAGCACAAAGCCATCACTGCCCTGCTCGGGGACAGCAGGGACAGGGACCCCCAGGGGCCCCTCTGTGCCTGAGCCCCCCGGGGCCACTGACCTGCAGGTGTCCCAGGTGCCCACCACGGGCCCGGCTAGGGCCAGCAGCACGAGCAGCCATAGCAAAGCCATCGCAGGTGGCAGAGCCAGAGCAAAGCTGTCACCTCTAGTGCCAGCAGGTCGAAGTGACATCACAGAGAACCATCGCTGGAACCTTGGAACGGTGCGGGTGGCAGGGACCGTAACGACGGCGGTGCCAGGGCAGGGCCACCTCCCGCCGTGCCCAGGGCACCTCCAGGGACGGGGCAGCCGCGGCTCCCCGGGCACCGGGGCGGTTCCAGCCTGGGAGGGGTCGGATCGGGGCGGAGCGGCCATGGAGGGGCCGGGCCACGGTGTCACCGCTGCTCCCTGATCCCGGCTCTGATCCCAAAGATTTCTGTCCCCTAAGGAGCGGCTCCATTGTCACTGCTTCTCCCTGATCAAAAAATGTGTGTCCTTTTGGGGCAGCTCCATTGTCACTGCTGCTCCCTGATCCCGGCTCTGATCCCAAAGATTTGTGCCCCCTCAGGGACAGCTCCATTGTCACCGCCAGTCCCGAACCCCAAAGATTTGTGTCCCCTCAGGGGCGGCTCTATTGTCATCGCTGCTCCCTGATCCCAAAATCTGCGTCCTTTTGGGGCAGCTCCACTGTCACCACTACTCTCCAATCCCAGTTCTGATCCCAAATATTTGTGTCCCCTCAGGGGCAGCTCCACTGTCATCGCTGCTCCATGATCTCAAAATCTGTGTCCTTTTGGGGCAGCTCCATTGTCACCGCAGGTCCCGAATCCCAAAGATTTGTATCCCCTCAGGAACGGCTCCATTGGCACTACTACTCTCCGATCCCAGCTCTGATCCCAAAGATTTGTGTCCTTTTGGGGCTGCTCCATTGTCACCACTGCTCCCTGATCCCAAAGATTTGTGTCCCTTTGGGGCTGCTCCATTGTCACCACTGCTCCCTGATCCCAAAGATTTGTGTCCTTTTGGGGCTGCTCCATTGTCACCACTGCTCCCTGATCCCAAAGATTTGTGTCCCTTTGGGGCCGCTCCCCAATCCCACCTCTGATCCCGAAGATTTCTGTCCCTTTGGGGTCCCTCCCCGATCCCATCTCTGATCCCGAAGATTTGTGTCCCTTTGGGGCCGCTCCCCAATCCCAGCTCTGATCCCGAAGATTTGTGTCCTTTTGGGGCTGCTCCATTGTCACCACTGCTCCCTGATCCCAAAGATTTGTGTCCCTTTGGGGTCCCTCCCCGATCCCATCTCCGATCCCAAATCCATCCCTGCCCCCCCTGGGCCCGGGATCGCTCCCCACGGAACGCTCCGGGCCCGGGGGCGGTTCTGGGCGGGCTGCAGGTGCCAGATGGCTCCGGGATGTCCCCGCGCAGCCGCTGCCACCCGCAGGCGCCAGCTGGAGCTGTCCCCGGCCGTGTTCCCGACGCCGCTTCCCACAGACGGCGTCTGCTCCGCTCCATCTGCGCCGCCCGCGGCGCCAGCAGCAGCAAGGGGAGGATGCGGGGACGCTCCGGGAGCGGCAGGAATTGGCCCGGGATCACCGGGAACTCAGGCTGGAGCTCACCCGGGCCGATCCCGGGGGCTGCTCAGACCCGAAATCCCGGGATAAACCCATCCAGCCCGGAGAAACCCCCATCCAGCTGTACCCATAAATCCCGGGATAAACCCATCCAGCTGGGATAAACCCCATCCAGATGTATCCGCACCCCTAAATCCCGGGATAAACCCATCCAACTGTACCCCTAAATCCCGGGATAAAGCCATCCAGCTGGGATAAACCCCATCCAGATGTACCCATAAATTCCGGGATAAACCCATCCAGCCCGGAGAAACCCCATCCAGCTGTAACCATAAATTCCGGGATAAACCCATCCAGCTGGGATAAACCCCATCCAGATGTATCCGCACCCCTAAATCCTAGGATAACCCCATCCAGCTGGGATAACCGCGTCCACCTGCACCCCTAAATCCCGGGATAACCCCATCCAGCTGGGATAACCCCATCCAGGCACCCCTAAATCCCGGGATAACCCCACGCAGCTGCCCCACTAAATCCCGGGATAACCCTATCCACCTGCACCTCTAAATCCTGCATGAGCAGGGTTTTGGATATTCCCGAGGATTTCGAACATCCCACAATTTCTCTGTGTGCCTGTGCTGGTTTCTTGTGTTCCTGGTGTTGTTTTGGGGCAGATTTTTTTTAAATTTTGGGGTGGTTTATTTTAATTTCTGCCATCACTGGGCAGTGCTGGGAATAATTTTTCCCTCTTTTCCCACCTTGCTATCCATGGCTAAAATCCCCTGAGCCTCCTCTCCCCTGGGCCGACCATTCCCACCTCGTCCCAGGAAGGATTTTGGGGGATTCTCTCCCGCATTTCCAGGTTTTCTTGCCCAGGGAAGCCGGGAGCGGGAGTTTGGCGGCGGCCAGAATTCCCAAATCCTTTTGGGAAGAGCCGCTTTCCCTCCCGGCAGTTCCCGGCGCTGGGAGGTTGCTCCTGCCGGGTGCGGGGCTTGGAATTCCCCGAACTTCCCGAGGTTCCAGCTCCGGCGCCCGCTCTAGGTGGCAGCAAATCCATGGCTGGGCGGGTCCCTCCTCCCCGTTTTGGGGCAGAACCCCGGGATTACGGAAATCCTGAGAGGATCGGAATCCAACTCCTGGCTCTGCACGGACACCCTGAAATCCCACCCCGAGCTCTGGGAATGTCACCGTCCCCCGGGGCGTCCCCTCTCCCTAAAATCCAGCCCGGGACCCAGGAGAGCGGCCGGGTGGGGTCATCCCAGCTGGATGGGGTTATCCTGGGATTTAGGGGTGCAGGTGGATGGGTTTATCCCGGGATTCAGGGGTGCAGGCTAGATGGGGTTATCCTGAGATTTAGGGGTGCAGGTGGATGGGGCTATCCCGGGATTTAGAGGTGCAGCTGGAGGGGGTTAGCCCAGCTGGAGGATTTATCCTAGGATTTCGGGGTTATCCCGGAATGGAGGGGGTTATCCTGGGATTTAGGGGTGCAGCTGGATGGGGTTATCCCAGCTGGAAGGGTTATCCTAGGATTTAGGGGTGCAGATGGATGGAGTTATCCCAGCTGGATGGGGTTATCCCAGGATTTATGGGTGCAGCTGGGTGGGGTTATCCTGTGATTTAGGGTTTGCAGCTGGATGGGGTTATCCCGGGATTTAGAGGGCAGCTGGGTGGGGTTATCCTGGCATTTAGGGGTGCAGGTGGATGAGGTTATCCTGGCATTTAGGGATGCAGGTGGATGGGGCTATCCCGAGATTTAGAGGTGCAGCTGGATGGGGTTAGCCCAGCTGGAGGAGTTATCCTAGGATTTCAGGGTTATCCCAGAATGGAGGGGGTTATCCTGGGATTTAGAGGTGCAGCTGGATGGGTTTATGGCAGGATTCAGGGGTGCAGCTGGATGGGGTTATCCCAGCTGGAGGAGTTATCCTAGGATTTTGGGGTTATCCCAGAATGGAGGGGGTTATCCTGGGATTTAGGAGTGCAGCTGGATGGGGTTATCCCAGGATTTATGGATGTAGCTGGATTAAAGGGTTTTTCCTGGCATTCAGGGTGGTGTGGAGCTGGCTGTGAAGGGACACGGGCTCTGTCCCCGTGTCTGTGTCACCTGCTGAGGGCCACCTGCATGGGGACAGCCTGGCCAGCCCTGCAGGGCTCAGTGGTGACCTGAGCCCAGCCATCCTGGGTCTTCCCTTGATCCTGACCAAGCCCTGTCCCAAACCCTGCCTGGAACTTTTCTGGATCCTGTCTGGACCCTGCCTGGATCTTTTCCAAATCCTGACCAAACCCTGCCCAGGTCCTGCCTGGATCCTTGCTGGGCCCTACTTGGATCTTTCCTGAATCCTGACCAAATCCTGTCCAAGGTCCTGCTTGGATCCTTCCTGGATCCTGCTCAGACCCTTCCCAGAACCTGTCCAGAGCCTACCAGATCCTGCCTTGATTTTTCCCAAATCCTGCCTGGACCTTTCCTGGGCCCTGCCTGGATTTTTCTCAAATCTTGCCTGGATTCTTCCCAGCCCTTCCCCAGCTGGGTGCCCAGGGAACACCTGGAATTCTCCAGTGCAGGAGCTGAGAATTTGGGATACGGGAAGGGGGATTTTCCTGGGAGCTGCCAGCCCTGTCTGTGTGCCCAGGCAAGATCCAGTGGGATCAGGGATCCAGGATGGCCAGGGGGATCAGAGGGATGCCCAGCCAAGATCCAGGAGGGATCAGAGGGATTCCTGGGATCCCAACAGAGGGATCCCACTCCCAATCCCCTTCCCCATCCTGGTCCCCATTTCCTGATCCCATTCCCCATCCCAGCCCTCATTTCCTGATCCTACTCCCAGTCCCATTCCCCATCCCATTCCCATTCTCAATCCTGCTCCCATGCAGGGTCCGGCCCCATTCCCACCATCCCAGTAGGATTTGTTCCCAGTAGGATTTGGTCCCAGTGCCCTGGGCTTGCTGGAATTGTCCCGGCCCCTTGGAGAACTCCTGGAATCTGGGGGACAGGGCAGCCTGTGGGGAGCGGCGCCTCCTCGGCTCTCCTGCAGGAAATCTGGGATGTTTCCCCTCCCTAAGGTAAAAAACCTCAAAAAAATCCCAACGAAATCTCCAGATCCGAACCAGGCCAAAGGACAAACCCGGGCGCTGTTCCTGAGCCGGGGGTGACAACGGTGACACGGACAGGGGAGGAAGGGACACAGATCCCTGGGAATGCTGGAGCTGTCCAGGGGTGGACCTGTCCCCTCTGTCCCCGAGCTCCGGGACAGCTCGGTGACAAAGGCGGGGACAATTGTCGGGCAGGGCTGTGGCAGGAGGGAGGGTGGCACTTGGGGACACTGCCCTGTGTGGCTTTGTCACACCTGAGCTCCTGCACGTGTGGGGACAGGGTGGAGGCACAGGGGAAGGGGACACACAGAGGGCACAGGGACACACATGGGGACATGGGAAGGGGATGGGGACACACATGGGGACAGAGAGGGACATGCATGAGGACATCAGGAGGATGACAGGGATACGGGGGGGGATCAGGAAAAGGAGGGAGGGGACACATGAGAGGGCAGGGGACAGCTGGAGGGGCACACCAGCGCAGGGAGGGCTTGGGGACATCGGAGAGGGCAGGAAAAGGGAATGGGGACAGGAAAAGGGGGGATGGGGACAGCCAAGGGGGACAGGAAAAGGGGGGATGGGGACATCCAGGGAGGACAGGAAAAGAGGGGATGGGGACAGCAGCTGGAGGGGTCTGCAGACGCGAAGGGGACAGGGAGAGGGGACATGGGGACAGGCGGCGCGGGCAGCGCTGTGGGAGGGGGTGAGTCCCTCCTTCCGTGCCAAGGGTGACAGCGCGGCGAGCTGGCCCCGTGCCCGGCAGGAGCTGTGACCTTGTCCCCTTGTCCCCGCCCAGCTCCGGCACTGCCCCATTGTGTCCCCACCCACGCCTGGCCGGGGCAGCGCCACCGCGAGCGCCACAGCCGGGGCACCGCCTGTCCCCGTGTCCCTCTGTCCCCGTGTCCCTCTGTCCCCGTGTCCCTCTGTCCCCGTGCCGTGCTACCGGCTCTGTCCCCGCCCGGGTCCCGCAGGAAGGGACAATCCCGGTCCCGCCAAGGTGTTTCCTGCGCTCCCGATAGGGCCGGGCAGCGCGTCCGGAGCTGGCGCTGACCCCACAGCTGGCACTGACCCCACAGCTGGCACTGACCCCAAAACCGAGCACTGACCCCAGAGCTGGCACTGGCCCCAGAGGCCCAGAGCCAGGCACTGACCCCGGAGCCGGGCACCGACCCCAGAGCAGGACACGCCACATCCCCCCTGTCCCCCGCAGTTGCCTGTACTCCCCTGTGCCCCCTGTACCCCCTGTGCCCCCTGTGCCCCGTCCCCACTGTCGGTACCCCCGGGTCCCGGTGAGATCCCCGGGATCCTGTGCTGTCCCCGTGGGTGCCCCGGACTGTTCCATTGTCCCCCGGGCTGTCCCCGCGCTGTCCCCTGGCCGGGCAGGACGCGGCCGGGGGCGGTGGCCGGCGGGGCCGGGTGTCCCTTCCTGGCAGGAAAGGGGCCGAGCGGAGCCGTCGGGGCCGGGAGTTTCCTGCGGGATCCGGCCCCGCGGGCGCCACAGCGGAGCGGAGCGGCCGAGCGCGGCACCGAGCCAGGTACCGGCACCGGCACCGGGGGGTCCGGGGGGTCCGGCCGCCCCCCGAGCGCGGGGCTGGGGCTGCTCCGCTTCCCGGCGGGGCTGGGGGACGGGGACCGGCGGGGCAGGAGCGCCCGGTGCCCCCGGAGGGGCCGGGGCGGTGCCGGTGCCTCCTCGCCCCGGGGTCACCGGGCGGGTCGGGGTTCGGGGGGCCCCGAGGAGGGAGCGGCGCCGCTCTCGCTGCCCGGCGCGGGGGTCGGCGCTGCCCCCACCCCCGCTGCTCATCGCGGGGGGAGCGAACCCCGCCGGGGCGGGCCGGGGGGTGCCGGCGGACACCGAGAACCGGGGGCTCCGGGACGGAGGGTGCGCAAGAACCGGGGGATCCGCGGGAGCTCGGGGGGGGTACCGGGACCCCCGCGGAGCCGCCGAAGTTTCTCCGTGCGCCCGCCCCTTCCGTGCGCACCGGGCTGGCCGTTGCCATGACAACTCCTAAAACTGAGCCCCGCTGCCGGCGGCGGGGGCCGAGCCCGCGGGGGATCCGCCGTGCGCGCCGCTCCCCGCCCGGCCCCGCCGCCGCCCCCGCCCCGCAACGCTCCCGCAACGCTCCCGCCCCGCTCCGCTCCGCCGCCGGCGGCCGCCGCGGCGATGGTGGCTCGGGCCGCGCCGCCCGCAGCCCCGCAGGTACCGGGAGCCACCGGGAGGCACGGGAGGCACCGGGAGGCGCGGGGGATGCGCGGCGCGGGGGCGGGAGCGCGGGGGATGCTGCGGGGGTGCCCCGGGGGCGGCGGGGATGGGCGGGGGCGGGATGGGGAGGCCGAGGCTCGGCTCTCGGCGGAACGGGGGCTGCGCTGTGCCCGGGGCGCGTGGGCAGCCGAGCGCGGCGGGGTTTGGGGGGAGGAAAGCGGGGAACGGGGCTGGCGGCCGTGGGCTCGCGCCGGGATCCCGGGGGCGGATTGTGCCGGGAATGCAGGCACGGGGTGCGGCGGCAGAGTTCGGGGTGGCGGGGAGGGGGATTCTGGCCGGGGCCTGGTGTCGGTTCTGCGGCTCTCCCGGGTGGGGTTCGGGCGGGATTGAGCGGATCTCCCCCCAGAAATGCGATTTTCTGTGCGTGCGGGAGCTGAAGTTGCGCAGGGAGTTGTGCCCGGCCGGGCTGGCCCGGGTCAGGAGCTGTTCCCGGCACTCGGGATGGGTTTTGGGCAGCCCCGAGCCGGGGGATTCAGGGGGTTTATGGCGTTTGTGGGGTTGTGCTCCTTTCTGGGCCTCAGCCGGTGAATTCGCCCCCGATGCCTTGGGAAAAGTGAATTTACCCCTCTCTGCTCCTCCCAGCCCGGGCTTGAGGAAGGAGATTCCAGAGCTGAGCAGGTGCAGGTCCCCTCTGGATTTCCCCTGGATAAACTTCCCTGGAAACTTCGGTCCTCCTGTCCTGTGGGTGATGGAGGCAGCAGATTCCCAAAATTCCTCCTCAGAGCTGCTCTTACATAACCCGGGGGCTCTTTGTGCTTCCTGCACCTGCACGGGAGCCCTGGGCGAGGCCAAAGGGGCAGAAAAGGCACCGAGGAGGGGCCTTTTATTCCCGGGAAATTATCCTGGAATGCTCTGGGTGGAAGGCAGTTTAAAGCTCATCCCCATCCTTGGGCACTTTTCACCCTCCCGGGTTGCTCCAGCCTGGCCTCGGGCCCTTCCAGGGATGGGGCACCGCTCTTATTTTGGGGTTTTTGGTGCTGCTGAGCAGCCTGAAAACCCTGAACATCCCAACCCGTGGATAATTCCCGAATATTCTCAATATTTTGGGAATTCTGGTGTGATCCCCCCGTCCGAACCGCCCGTGTTTGATGCTGCGCTGCTCGCTCGTGCTCTGGGGGAGGGACACAAAACCTCCCAAAACCTCCCGAACCCCCCCAAACCGGCCGTGGAGCACTCCCCGAGCCAGCAGCCAGCCCTACGCTACGGAACGTTCTGCCGACAATTCCAGCCCCTAAAAATTCCCAGCGCTGCCTCCCCCGCGCCGCACCACGTGCGGGCAGCCAGGCACGTGTGGAGCGCGAGTGCGGGGAGGGGACACGGCCGGGGGGGCTGCCCGGGCTCCTTTTCCCATCTCCTGCCTTCCAGGGATGCAGCCCGGGCTCCTTTTCCCATCTCCTGCCTTCCAGAGATGCAGCCCGGGCTCCTCTTCCCTCTTTCGGTGTTCCGGGAAGCAGCCCGGGCTCCTTTTCCTGTCTGCTGGATTCCAGAGAAGCAGCCCAGGCTCTTTCTCCCATCTCCCGCATTCCAGGGATGCAGCCCGGGCTCCTTTTCCTCTCTTGCTGTGTTCCAGGGAAGCAGCCTGGGCTACCTTTCCCATCTCTCGGTGTTCCATGGAAGCAGCCCGGGCTCCTTTTCCTCCCTCCTATATTCCAGGGATGCAGCCTGGGCTCCCCTTCCCGGCTCCTGCATTCCAGGGGTGCAGCCCAGGCTCCTTTTCCCGTCTCCTGTATTCCAGGGGAGCATCCTGGGTTCCCTTTCCCACCTCCCAGTGTTCCAGGGAGGCATCCTGGGCTCTCCCAGTGTTCCAAGGGAGCAGCTTGGAGTCTCCCTTTCCTCTCCTGCATTCCAGGGGTGCAGCCCAGGCTCCTTTTCCCATCTCTCAGTGGTCCAGGGGAAACCTGGGCTCCCTTTCCTGTCTCTCAGTGTTCCAGGGAAACAGCCTGGGCTCCTTTTCCCTCTCTCAATGATCCAGGGAAGCACCCTGGGCTCCCCTTTCTGCCTCTCTCCGTGTTCCAGGCTCCTCTTCCCCCTCTCTCCTGCATCCCAAGGGAGCAGCCTGAGCTCTCCTTCCCCTCTCATATTCCAGGGAGCAGCCTGGGCTTCCCCTTCTCCTCCCTCGGTGTTCCAGGGAAGCATCCCGGGCTCTCCCAGTGTTCCAGGGAGGCATCCCGGGCTCTCCCAGTGTTCCAGGGAGCACCTTGGGCTCCCCCTCTCCTCTCACAGTTTCCAGGAGCCGTCCTGTGCTTCCCTTTCCCATCTCTTGCTGTTCCAGGCTCCTCTTCCCCTCTTTCCTGTATTCTAAGGGAACAGCCTGAGCTCCCCTTCTCCTCTCTCAGTGTTCCAGGACCCATCCTGGGCTCCCCTTTCCTCTCTCAGTGTCCCAGGAGCCATCCTGGGTTCCCCTTTCCTCTCTCAGTGTCCCAGGAGCCATCCTGGGCTCCTTTTCCATCTCTCAGTATTCCAGGTGCCATCCTGTACTTCCCTTTCCCCTCTCAGTGTCCCAGGATCCATCCTGGGTTCCCCTTTTCCCTCTCAGTGTCCCAGGACCCATCCTGGGCTCTCCTTTCCCTCTCTCAGTGTTCCAGGCTCCCTTCCCCCTTTCCTGTATCCCAAAGGAGCAGCCTGGACTCCCCCTCTCCTCTCCCAGTGTTCCAGGGAAGCAGCCTGGGCTTCCCTTTCCCACCTCCCAGTGTTCCAGGGATGTGTCCTGGGCTCTCCCAGTGTTCCAGGGAGCAGCTTGGACTCCCCCTCTCCTCTCCGTGTTCCAGGCAGGCAGCCCAGGCTCCTTTGTCATCTCCTGGTGTTCCAGGAGCCATCCTGTGCTTCCCTTTCCTCTCTCTGTGTTCCAGGCTCCTCTTCCCCCTCTCCTGCATCCCAAGGGAGCAGCCTGAGCTCTCCGTCCCCTCTCATATTCCAGGGAAGCAGCCTGGGCTTCCCCTTCTCCTCCCTCGGTGTTCCAGGGAGGCATCCCGGGCTCTTTCCTTGTTCCAAGGAGGCTTCCCTTCCCTCTCCCAGTGTTCCAGGGGAAAACCTGGCCTCTCTTTCCCATCTTTTGGTGTTCCAGGCTCCCCTTCCCTTCTCTCCTGCATTCCAGGGAGCAGCCTGGGTTCCCCTTCCCCTCTGCATTATTCCAGAGGGGAATTCTGTTCTCTCCTTCCCCTTTCCAGAGGGGAATTCTGTTCTCCCCTCCCCCTTTCCATTATTCCAGAGGGGAATTCTGTTCTCCCCTTCCCCTCTCCTGCATTCCAGAGTGGAATTCTGTCCTCCCCTTTCCATTATTCCAGAGGGGAATTCTGTTCTCTCCTTCCCCTTTCCATTATTCCAGAGTGGAATTCTGTTCTCCCCTCCCCCTTTCCATTATTCCAGAAGGGAATTCTGTTCTCCCCTTCCCCTCTCCATTATTTCAGAGTGGAATTCTGTTCTCCCCTTGCCCTCTCTGGCTGTGATGGATTTGGGGTGGAGCTCAGGGATCCGTGTGCAGTGGGGCTGCTCCTGGATTTCCCAGGGAAAAGCCGTGGCTGGAGGGTCCTTGGAGCGCTCCAGGCCCTCTTTGCACGGGAGGAAAATTGGGAATTGGGATGGGCAGGGCCAGGGAACAGGGACAGGGTCCTGCCCTCTTCCTGCTCCGTGCCCAGTGGGATGTGCTGGGCCAGCTCTTCCCAGCTGGAGCTGTGGGGTTCCATGGGAACCGTGGGGTGGAATCCCCACAATTCCTAAATCCCCAAATCACCGGAATCTTTTGGATTCCCTGAATCTCCTGGATCCTCAAATTCCCTGCATATCCCCGATTCCCTGATTTCCCTGACTCCCTTGACTCCCCCAAATCCCCATAATCCCTGAATCCTCTGACTCCCCTGACTCCACTTAATTGCCCGAATCCCCTGAATCCCTGAATTCCCCAAATCCCCTGAATCCTCTGACTCCCCTAAATCCTCTGAATCCCCCGAATCCTCTGAATTCTCTGACTCCCCCAAATTCCCTGAATTCCCCAAATTCCCTGCATCCCTGAATCCTCTGAATTCCCTGAATGCCCCGAATTCCCCAAATCCCGGACTCCCCATAATCTCTGAATTCCTTGCATCCCCCGAATTCTCTGAACCCCCAAATTCCCTGAATCCCCCAATTCCCTGACTCCCTAAATCCCGTGACTCCCCCGAATCTCTGAATTCCCTCAATTCCCTGAATCCCTAAATCCCGTGACTCCCCCAAATCTCTGAATTCCCTCAATTCCCTGAATCCCTAAATCCCGTGACTCCCCTGAATCTCTGAATTCCCTCAATTCCCTGAACCCCTAAATTCCCTGCATCCCTGAATCTTCTGAATCCTGGCTCCCCTGAATTCCCTGAATCCTTGGCTCCCCATAATCCCTGAATTCCTTGCATGCCCCGGAACCCCTGAATCCCCAAATCCCCCAAATTCCCTGAATCCCCCAATTCCCTGAATCCCCATAATCCCCGAATTCCCTGAATCCCCTGAAATCCCTGAATCCCCTGACTTCCCCTGCATCCTGTGAATCCCTCAATCCCCAACTCCCCTGAATTCCCTGAGCCCCCCAAATTTCCAGAATCCCCTGACTTCCCTGAATCCCCATAATCCCTGAATCCCCTGAATTCCTCAATCTTCCGAATCCCCCAATCCCCGAGTTCACTGGCTCCCTTGAATCCCTGAATCCTCTGACTTCTCTGAATCCTTCCTGAGTCCCCTGAACCCCTCAATTCTCTGACTCCCTTGAACCCCTGAATCCCCGAATCCCCCTAATCCCTAAATCCCTTGACTTCCCTGAATCCCCCAAATTCCCTGATTCCCCTGAAATCCTTGAACCCCTGACTTCTCTGAATCCTTCCTGAGTCCCCTGAACCCCCAATTCTCTGATTCCCTTGAATCCCTGAATCCCCGAATCCCCTGAATCCCCGAATTCCCGAATTCCAAAGGCTCCCCGAGCTCCCTCCCCCCGGCACGGCGGAGCAGGAGCGGGAGGCCGCAGCTAAAAGGAGCACAAAGAGTAAATTGCCACCATCCCACTCCCGGAGGCAGCGCAGCTCTGTCACCGCTGTCACCGCTGTCACTGTGACAACGGGCACGGCTCGGGGGCAGGCGGGGCCCGCGTGGGCCGGGCCGCGGTGACACCGCCGTGACAGCGCCACGGCAGGGACGGTGCCACAGCGGGGACGGTGCCACAGCGGGGACGGTGCCACAGCGGGGACGGTGCCACCGCTCGGGCAGGGACAGCCCTGCGGGCAGTGGTGGCAGCGGGTGGCAGAGAGTGGCACTGGCCAGACCTGGTGGCAGCGGGTGGCAGAGAGTGGCGGTGGCCAGGCTTGGGGACAGCAGGGGGCAATGGTGGCAGCGTGTGGCAGAGTGGCAGCAGGTGGCAGTGGGTGCCAGGCTGGGTGGCATCTGATGGCAGCATGTGGCAGAGGGTGGCACTGGCCAGACCTGGTGGCAACAGGAGGCAGAGGGTGGCACTGGCCAGACCTGGTGGCAGTGGGTGGCAGAGGGTGACCATGCCAGGCCTGGTGGCAGAGAGGAGCAGTGGCTGAGATAGGGTGGCACTGGCCAGGCTGGGTGGCAGTGGGTGTCAGTGGGTGGCACTGGCCAGGTCTGGTGGCAGTGGGTGTCAGTGGGTGATGGAGGGTGTCAGAGGGTGGCACTGGCCAGGCCGGGTGGCAGAGAGTGGCAGTGGTGTCAGTGGCTGACAGGGGTGGCAGCAGGTGGCACTGGCCCGGCCGCCCGGCTGGCGCTGGGGACAGCAGGGACGCGCTCCGGGGTAACCCGAGCCGGGAGCGGCCGATTCCCGTCTCATGAAATATTGAGGCCCTGGCGGCTCGGTGGCACCAGGGTGGCCCTGGCGCGGGACTCGGGGACAAACGGGGCCGGGCGGGGCCTGGGGTGGCAGCGCGGGGCTGGGGCCCGGGGGGACACCCCACAGACGCCCCTTGCAACCCACAGTGGGGCTGGGGGTCACAGCCCTGATGGGGAGGGGATGGTGTTGTGCAGGGCACTTTCTGGGAATCCCAGAATCCCCAAATCCCAGAATCTGGGATTTCAGAGTACCAGAATGCCAGAACTCAGAATCCCAGAAATCCAAATGCCAAAATCCCAGAATCCAGAACCTCAGAACCCCATAATCCCAGAACCCCAAATCCCCAAATCCCAATATCCAATATTCCCACAATCCCAGAACCCATAAACTCAGAACCCCAGAACCCCATAATCTCAGAACCTGAAAATCTCAGAACCCAGAATCCCAAAATTCCAAAACCCCAGAATCCAGGATTCCAGAACCCCAGAAACCTGCAATCCCATAATCCAAAACCTGAGATTTGAGAATCCCAGAATCAAAAGCCCAAGTATCCCAAAGTCCCTGAACTCCACAGTCCCAGAACCTCAGAATCCCAAAATCCCGTATTCCCACAGTCCAGAATCCCACAATCCCACAATCCAGAACCCCAGAATTCCAGAACCCCAGATCCCAGAATTATCATGTTGGAAAATCCCTCCAAGGTCACCGAGCCCGACCCGTGCCTGGTCCCCACCTTGTCCCCAACCCAGACCCCCGAGTGCCACATCCAGGAATTCCCAGGACACCTCCAGGGATGGGGACCCCAACACTTCCCTGGGAATCCCATCCCAAATTCCAATGGAATTTTCACACTGGGATTAGAAGCACCAAGAGACCCCAATGGGTTTGGGTTCGGTGCCAGGCCCCAAAAACCCCAAAAGCGGCGTTTGGGGTCTGGGCTGGCTCCCACCCCATCCCTTGGGAAGGGCTGGCATTCCTGCCTTTTTTTTTTGGGAATGATTTCAGCTTCCAGGCCTGGATCTCTCTGCTTTTTCTGGAAACCCTCCTGGGAGCGCCAAGAATGGCCGGAAGCGCCGTGGGGCGGCCGTTCCTTTCCTTTCCCTTCCCTTCCCTTCCCTCCCGCAGGAAACGCCCGCGGCCCTTCCCGGCCCTGCAGCCGCATCCCCGGGATGCTCCCGGCTGGAACGGGGGCTGCAGCTCCGGGAGAGCCCGGGAACCCGGGATGGGCCCTTCCCGCGGCGATTCCCGAGCCTTTGGAGGGTCCCTGGGGGATCCCGTTGGGATGGGGGATCCCGGAGCTCTGCCTGGTGCCAGGGGACCTTGGGGGCAGCGGGACGGCAGCGGGAGGTGACGATTTTTCCGGATCCGTGGATGAGTTTGGATTTCCCAGAAAAACTGGGGCTGGTTTGGGTTTTTTTTTTCCCCTCAGGAATTTTCTGGAAAAATGTGAGGGTTGGGATGGGAGCAAGAATCCCAGAATCCTCTGGAATGTCAGGGTTGGGATGGGAACAAGAATCCCAGGATCCCCGGGAATGTGAAGTTTAGGATGGGAGCAAGAATCCCAGAATCCTCAGGAATGTGAAGTTTGGGATGGGAACAAGAATCCCAGAATCCAGAATCCTTGGGAATGTGAGGGCTGGGATGGGAATGAGAATCCCAGGACCCAGGATCTTCGGGAATGTCAGGGTTGGGATTGGAACAACAATCCCAGGATCCTCTGGAATGTCAGGGTTGGGATGGGAACAAGAATTCCAAAACCCAGAATCCTTTGGGATTTGAGGGTTGGAATGGGAACAAGAATCCCAGGACCCAGGAAACTTGGGAATGTGAGGATTGGGATTGGAACAACAATCCCAGAATCCTCTGGAATGTCAGGGTTGGGATGGGAACGAGGATTTCAGGATCCTCGGGAATGCCAGGGTTGGGATCCTGATGGCTGCAAACCTCTCGGATCTCTGGCACAATTCATTCCCTGTGCCAAGTTGGATTTCTTGGGGCTGGTAAAAACCTCTGGAATCTTTTTCCCCTCCCATTCCCAGGAGGAGAATCCCCTCCTGCCAGCATCCCATCTCTCTTCCCAACGCCTCTGAAATCCCTGGGTGCTCATTCCCAGGGCTGGAATTCCAGCAGGGCCTCACCTGAGCCCTGAAGGGGCCTGGAGAGCAGGAAAATCCCTCCCGGAGCCCCCCCGGCAGCGCCTCCCCCTCCGGAACCTCTGGATCCGGCTGGGAATTCTCTCCTTGGCGCTTCCTGCCAGGCAGGGAAGCGTTTCCTCCTCCCCTTCAGCGCCGGATCCCACGGGATTTTCCGCTCCTGCTCAGGATGTCACGGCTCTTATCTCACTGCCCTCTCCTCTCCCAGATCCCGAGGCGCCAATTCCACCTTTTCCTCCCCATTCCTGCGCGTTCTCCTTGCCCTTTGGCCGCTCTTCCCGCCTGTTTCGGGTTTTCCTGGGATTTGTGTTTCATGGGAAGCTCAGGCTGGGAAGGCCTGGGCTGCTCCCAGCCCTCGCCTGGCTCTGGAGCAGCCAAAATCCGGGATTTTGGGATGTTCCCGATGGGAAGGAGCCTGTGGGGGTGTTGTCCCTCATCCCAAAACCAGGATTCGCTCGGGGAGCTTGGATGTCCCTGCAGGCAGAGCATTCCCTGGATATTCCGGGAACCTTTCCATAGGTCCTGCACGAACCCCAGCGCCACTTCCCTGTCCCCAGCAGTGTCCCCTGAGCTGGCCCAGCCGGTGACAGCTCCGGCCCCTCGGGAATTCCGCCAGCGTCATTTTCCACACCAGCCGCGACTTCTCCAGGTGCGGGAAGGAGAGACCTTGGGAAACATTCCCGGGATTCCGGCCAGACACCTGCGCGGCGCACCAGGGGTTCGGGGGCACAAAGGGCGCCCTGGGCATGGCCCTTTTCCCCTTTTCCCCTTTTTTCCTCCCTTTTTCCCCCTTTCCCCCCTTCCGGCTGGCAGCAGCAGCTGCGGCTCGGAGAATTCCCAAGCCATGCATTTTTAATTCCCTAAGAACCAGCAGCCATTGCAGCGCCCGCCCCGAGCGCGGCTTTGGCGGCGGCGAGCGGCCCCCGAGGCTCCCTGGATGCCCCCATTCCCTGGATGCCCTTCCCGAATTTCTGCCAGGCTGGAGGTGGGCGCTGGCCCCGAGCAGGAAGGAAAAGGGGCGACCCCAGTGGGGACATTCCGGGCTGGTGGCACTGAGGGAGGGCAGGAGTGAGCCGGGAGAGGATCCCGAAGATCCCGGGTGGGAAAAATCGTGGATCCCACTGATCCATGGTGGGAAAAGTGGAGGATCCCCCTGATTTGGGGTGGGAAAAGTGCTGGAGGATTCCCACTGTTCCAGGCTGGGAAAAGTGGAGGATCCTGCTGACCTTGGGTGGGAAAATTGGAGGATCCCACTGGTCTGGGGTGGGAAAAGTGTGGGGAGAACCCCATTGATCCATGGTGGGATTGGTGCTGGAGAATCCCACTGATCCAGAGTGGGAAAAGTGGAGGATCCCATTGATCTAGAATGGGATTGGTGCTGGAGGATCCCACTGATACTGGGTGGGAAAAGTGGAGGATCCCACTGGTCTGGGGTGGGAAAAGTGTGGGGAGAACCCCATTGATCCATGGTGGGATTGGTGCTGGAGAATCCCACTGATCCAAAGTGGGAAAAGTGGAGGATCCCACTGATCCAGGGTGGGAGAAGCATCCATGGTTCCCGCTAAGCCAGGTTCCTGCATCCCTTATCCCTCTCTCTGATCCCTGGGATGTTCCCTGGGGCTCTCACCAGGACAGCATGGGATAAGGATGGGTTTGTGTGTTGGGAATTCTTGGGATAAGGATGGGTTTGTGTGTTGGGAATTCTGGGGATAAGGATGGGTTTGTGCATCAGGAATTCTCAGAGCTCGGAATTTTGACTTCCTTGTGACACCAGAGGTGCCCTTCCCTGTCCCTGCTGTCTCTTTCCCGGGAATTCTCCCATTCCCACCCTCCTGCCACCCGCGGTGCCCAGGGATGCGTTCCCAGCGCTGCCATTCCCGGGAATGCTCTGACGTGTCCCCTCTGTCCCCGCAGGTGGATGAGGAGGGAGCGCTGTGAGCCCGGCCCGTGACTCTCCAGCCAGGTGAGCCCGGCCCTGGGATCGCCGGGAATGCGGCTGGGAATGGCCCTGGGGTGGGGAATGCGGCTGGGAATGCGGCTGGGAATGGCCCTGGCATGGGGATCCAGCCAGGAATGGCCCTGGGGTGGGGAATCCAGCTGGGAATGTGGCTGGGAATGGCCCTGGCATGGGGATCCAGCCAGGAATGGCCCTGGGATCACCGGGAATGTGGCTGGGAATGGCCCTGGAATGGGGGATCCAGCAGGAAATCCAGCCAGGAATGGCCCTGGGATCGCCAGGAATGTGGCTGGGAATGGCCCTGGGATGGGGGATCGGGGTGGGAGATGGGGATGGGAATGGAAAAAGCTGGGAAAGGGTGGCAGGGCTCAGAGCAGTCCCATTCCAGGAATGGGAATGGGAAAAGGCTGGGAAAACTGGGAAAGGGTGGTGGGGCTCAGAGCAGTCCCGGCTCAGGTGTGGAGAGCTGAGGGCAGGAATGGGAAGGGGAAAGAACTGGAAAGGCTGGAAAAAGCTGGAAAAGCTCAGAAAGGCTGGAAAAGACTGGCAGGGCTCAGAGCGGTCTCTATGGGCAGGAATGGGAATGGGGAAAGGCTGGGAAAGGCTGGGAAAAGCAGGAAAAGTTTGGGAAAAACTGGGAAAGGCTGGAAAAAAATTGGGGAAATGGGAAAGGCTGGAAAAGGCTGGCAGGGCTCAGAGTGGTCCCGGCTCAGGTGTAGAGAGTTGAGGGCAGGAATGGGAACAGCAAAAGTTGGGAAAACTGGGAAAGGCTGGAAAGGCTCCGAGCAGTGCCGGCTGCGAGCGAGGCAGGAGCAGGTGAGGCTCTGGGATGTGCCATCAGCAGGAAAATCCCATGGGAATGTGGCTGGGCAGGCCCCCCCCGGAAAATCCCATGGGAATGTGGCAGGGCAGGCCCCCCCAGGAAAATCCCATGGGAATGTGGCAGGGCAGGCCCCCCCCCGGAAAATCCCATGGGAATGTGGCAGGGCAGGCCCCCCCAGGAAAATCCCATGGGAATGTGGCAGGGCAGGCCCCCCCCCCGGAGCCGTGGGGCTTCTCCCGGACCCTTTGGAAGCGCCGGCTGTCCCTGGCACTGGGATGGGGCCTGGGATGGGGACAGATGTCCCATGGAGGTGACCAAGGAAAAGTTTCCGGATCCTCCTGATCCAAACCCTCCCTCCAGGGGGTTTTTCCTTAGGGATTTTCCCAATCTCTGTCCCTGAATTCCCTGACCTCTTCCTGTGGCCCTCAGGGCTCCTCTGTTCCTGGGAAAGATCCTGATCCTAATCCCAATCCTGATCATAATCCTCTTCTCAATCCTGATCCCAATCTCAACCCCAATCCTGATCTCAGTCCGGATCCTGATCTCGATCCCGATCCCAAACCCAATCCCAATCCCAAGCCAGCCCCGGGACCTGCTGCTGTTCCCACCTGGAGCCATTCCCGGTGCTGGGAATCATCAGGATTTGGGATTCCAGCTCCTGTCCCTGGGCCCATCCCATCCCATCCCATCCCAGGGATGAGCTGGGAATTCCCACAGGGACACCCCAGGAGCTCCCTGCCCGCACCAGGCTTTGGGATGAAATCCTGGGAACGAGGGATCAAACCAAGGAAGGGGAATCTCCCAGAGGAGCCCAGGAACCCTGGAATGCGCTTCCGCGCCTGACCATCCCAGAACCCTGGAATGCGCCCGGAGCTTTTATTCCCTGACCTTCCCAACCATTCCAAGCTGTTCCAAACCCCGCTTTTCCCAAGCTGTTCTCCCTCTGGAATGCAGGCTGAGCCTCCCCTGCCCTGCGTGGTTCGGTGACAGGAGGGAATCCGGGAACGGGGAATGATTCCGGGAATTTCTGGGATTTCTTCCCAAGAATTTCTCCTGATTCCTGAATTTGCCTGGAGAATTTCTCAATGATTCCTGGTGCCAGACTTAGATTTCGGGATTCCCAGAACTTCTGATTTCTCTGATTCCTAATTTCCCCTGGATTTCTCTGTAATTCCTGGGATTTCCTGAATTCCTGGATTTTCCCTGATTCCTCTGGCTCCGATTCCTGATTTCTCTGTGGATTCCGGATTTTGACCATAAATTTCTCTGTAATTCCTGGAATTTCTCCTCAATTCCATCATTTTCCCCTGATTTCAGTCCTGATTCCCAATTCCCTGATTCCTGGCACTGGCCGGGTCTAATGGGTGTCAGATTCCTGTAATTTTCTCTTCAATTGGCAAAATTTTCTCTGATTCCTGTGATTCCTCCCCAGTTCCAAATTTCTCCTCTGAGTCCTGATGGAGGGGTGTCCAATTGGCACTTCAGGCCGGATTCCGGAGATTTCTGGCAGTGGTGTCGGTGGCTCCCAGGGTGGCCAAATTTCTCCCTGAATCCCATTTTGGCTCCCAGTATTCCTGGAATTTCTCCCCAGCTCGTTTCAGGGTTTCTGGGTAATTCCTGGGATTTCTCTTCAATTCCTGGATTTTCTCTGATTCCTGAGGCCCTCCCAGTTCCCAGGGTGGCCCTCCCTCGATTCTGGAGGACTCGGGGACAAGCTCGGGGCGGCGGGGCCTGGGATTCCATCATTTCTCCCTGGGGCCCGGGGGACACCATAGTTTCTCCCCTGACCCCACAGTGGGGCTGGGTCAAATTCCTCTGGATTCCTGGGAGGGATGGTGTTGTGCAGGGCACTTTCTGGGGGAGTCCCCAGAATTCCTCCCAATCTGGAATTTCAGAGTTACCAGAAATGCCAGAACTCAGAATCCCAGAAACCAAATGCCAAAATCCAGAATCCAGAACCTCAGAACCCCATAATCCCAGAACCCCAAATCCCCAAATCCCAATATCCAATATTCCCACAATCCCAGAACCCATAAACTCAGAACCCCAGAACCCCATAATCTCAGAACCTGAAAATCTCAGAACCCAGAATCCCAAAATTCCAAAACCCCAGAATCCAGGATTCCAGAACCCCAGAAACCTGCCATCCCATAATCCAAAACCTGAGATTTGAGAATCCCAGAATCAAAAGCCCAAGTATCCCAAAGTCCCTGAACTCCCAGTCCCAGAACCTCAGAATCCCAAAATCCCGTATTCCCACAGTCCAGAATCCCACAATCCCACAATCCAGAACCCCAGAATTCCAGGATGTTTGTCCCCCAGATCCCAGAATTATCATGTTGGAAAAATCCTCCAAGGTCACCGAGCCCGACCCGTGCCTGGTCCCCACCTTGTCCCCAACCCAGACCCCGAGTGCCACATCCAGGAATTCCCAGGACACCTCCAGGGATGGGGACCCCAAGGACTTCCCTGGGAATGGGAGCATCCCAAATTCCAATGGAATTTTCACACTGGGATTAGAAGCACCAAGAGACCCCAATGGGTTTGGGTTGGTGCCAGGCCCCAAAAACCCCAAAAGCCAGGGGTTTGGGGTCTGGGCTGGCTCCCACCCCATCCCTTGGGAAGGGCTGGCATTCCTGCCTTTTTTTTTTGGGAATGATTTCAGCTTCCAGGCCTGGATCTCTCTGCTTTTTCTGGAAACCCTCCTGGGAGGCGCCAAGAATGGCCGGTCCGTCTGGGGGGCATCCCTGTTCCTTTCCTTTCCTTCCTTCCTTCCTCAGGAAACGCCCGCGGCCCTTCCCGGCCCCACAGCCGCATCCCCGGGATGCTCCCGGCTGGAACGGGGGCTGCAGCTCCGGGAGAGCCCAGGAACCCGGGATGGGCCCTTCCCTGTGGGCGATTCCCGAGCCTTTGGAGGTCCCTGGGGGATCCCGTTGGGATGGGGGATCCCGGAGCTCTGCCTGGTGCCAGGGGACCTTGGGGGCAGCGGGACGGCAGCGGGAGGTGACGATTTTTCCGGATCCGTGGATGAGTTTGGATTTCCCAGAAAAACTGGGGCTGGTTTGGGTTTTTTTTTTCCCCTCAGGAATTTTCTGGAAAAATGTGAGGGTTGGGATGGGAGCAAGAATCCCAGAATCCTCTGGAATGTCAGGGGTTGGGATGGGAACAAGAATCCCAGGATCCCCGGGAATGTGAAGTTTAGGATGGGAGCAAGAATCCCAGAATCCTCAGGAATGTGAAGTTTGGGATGGGAACAAGAATCCCAGAATCCAGAATCCTTGGGAATGTGAGGGCTGGGATGGGAATGAGAATCCCAGGACCCAGGATCTTCGGGAATGTCAGGGTTGGGATTGGAACAACAATCCCAGGATCCTCTGGAATGTCAGGGTTGGGATGGGAACAAGAATTCCAAAACCCAGAATCCTTTGGGATTTGAGGGTTGGAATGGGAACAAGAATCCCAGGACCCAGGAAACTTGGGAATGTGAGGATTGGGATTGAAACAACAATCCCAGAATCCTCTGGAATGTGAGGGTTGGGATGGGAACAAGGATTTCAGGATCCTCGGGAATGCCAGGGTTGGGATCCTGATGGCCGCAAACCTCCCGGATCTCTGGCACAATTGGTTCCCTGTGCCAAGTTGGATTTCTTGGGGCTGGTAAAACCTCTGGAATCTTTTTTCCCCTCCCATTCCCAGGAGGAGAATCCTGTCCCCTCCTCCTGCCAGCATCCCATCTCTCTTCCCAACGCCTCTGAAATCCCCTGGGTGCTCATTCCCAGGGCTGGAATTCCAGCAGGGCCTCACCTGAGCCCTGAAGGGGCCTGGAGAGCAGGAAAATCCCTCCCTGAGCCCCCGGCAGCGCCTCCCCCCCGGAACCTCTGGATCCGGCTGGTCCCAAATTCTCTCCTTGGCGCTTCCTGCCAGGCAGGGGCGTTTCCCCCCCCCTTCAGTCCCCGGATCCCTGCCGGGATTTTCCCCGCTCCTGCTCAGGATGTCACGGCTCTTATCTCACTGCCCTCTCCTCTCCCAGGCAGGGAGGCGCCAATTCCACCTTTTCCTCCCCATTCCCGCTGTTCTCCTTGCCCCTGGGCCGCTCTTCCCGCCTGTTTCGGGTTTTCCTGGGATTTGTGTTTCATGGGAAGCTCAGGCTGGGAAGGCCTGGGCTGCTCCCAGCCCTCGCCTGGCTCTGGAGCAGCCAAAATCCGGGATTTTGGGATGTTCCCGATGGGAAGGAGCCTGTGGGGTGTTGTCCCTCATCCCAAAACCAGGATTCGCTCGGGAGCTTGGATGTCCCTGCAGGCAGAGCATTCCCTGGATATTCCGGGAACCTTTCCATAGGTCAGCACATTCCCCCAGCGCCACTTCCCTGTCCCCAGCAGAAGTCCCCTGAGCTGGCCCAGCCGGTGACAGCTCCGGTCCCCTCGGGAATTCCTGGCTGGGCGTCATTTTCCACACCTCCGCGACTTCTCCAGGTGCGGGAAGGAGGAGACCTTGGGAAACATTCCTGGGATTCGGCCAGACACCCATGTGATCCCATCGGGCGCACCAGGGGGTGGGGGCACAAGAGCGCCCTGGCATGGCCCTTTCCCCCTTTCCCCTTTTTCCCCTTTTCCCCTTTTCCCCCCTTCCCCTTCCCCGGCTGGCAGCAGCTGGCGGTCCCATCCCCGGAGAATTCCCAAGCCATGCATTTTAATTCCCTAAGAACCAGCAGCCATTCCAGCGCCCTGCCCTGCTCCGGTGGCTTTGGCGGCGGCGGGGACCCCGAGGCTCCCTGGATGCCCCCATTCCCCTGGATGCCCTTCCTGCCCCCTGCCAGGCTGGAGGTGGGCGCCTGGCCCCGAGCAGGAAGGAAAAGGGCGACCCCAGTGGGGACATTCCGGGCTGGTGGCACTGAGGGAGGGCGGGAGTGAGCCGGGAGAGGATCCCGAAGATCCCGGGTGGGAAAAATCGTGGATCCCACTGATCCATGGTGGGAAAAGTGGAGGATCCCCCTGATTTGGGGTGGGAAAAGTGCTGGAGGATTCCCACTGTTCCAGAGTGGGAAAAGTGGAGGATCCTGCTGACCTTGGGTGGGAAAATTGGAGGATCCCACTGGTATGGGGTGGGAAAAGCGTGGGGAGAACCCCACTGATCCATGGTGGGATCAGTGCTGGAAAATCCCACTGATCCAGAGTGGGAAAAGTGCAGGATCCCACTGGTCTGGGGTGGGGAAAGTGCTGGAGAATCCCACTGATTTGGGGTGGGAAAAGTGGAGGATCCTGTTGATCCAGAGTGGGATTGGTGCTGGAGAATCCCACTGATACCGGGTGGGAAAAGTGGAGGATCCCACTGGTCTGGGGTGGGTGGGTGTGGGAGAACATCCATGGATCCATGGTGGGATCAGTGCTGGGAAAATCCCTTTGATCCTCTCTGGGAAAAGGGAGGATCCCACTGATCCTCACCAGGACAGCATGGGATGGATGGGTTTGTGTGTTGGGAATTCTTGGGATCCAGGATGGGTTTGTGTGTTGGGATGTTCCTGGGGACCAGGATGGCATGGGATAAGGATGAATTCTCAGGCAGGAATTTTGAGGATATGGACACCATGGGTCCCTGTCCCTGAATTCTCAGGGATAAGGATGGGTTTTGTCTCCTGCCACCCAGGGTGATAAGGGATGGGTTTGTGCATCTGCCATTCAGTGCTCCAGAATTTTCTGACGTGACCTTCCCTGTCCCCTGTGTCAGGTGGATGAGGAGGATTCTGTGAGCCCGGCCCGTGATCTCTCCAGGGGGTGAGCCCGGCCTGGGATTCCCGGGAATGCTCTGACGTGGGAATGTCCCTGGGGTGGGGAATGAGGTGGGATGCGGAGGGGAATGGCCCTGGCATGGGGATCCAGCCGGGAATGGCCCTGGGGTGGGGAATCCAGCTGGGAATGCGGCTGGGAATGGCCCTGGCATGGGGATCCAGCCAGGAATGGCCCTGGGATCACCGGGAATGTGGCTGGGAATGGCCCTGGAATGGGGGATCCAGCAGGAAATCCAGCCAGGAATGGGGGGATCGCCAGGAATGTGGCTGGGAATGGCCCTGGGATGGGGATCCAGGTGGGAGATGGGGATGGGAATGGAAAAATCCAGGGAATGGGTGGCAGGGAATGGCCCAGTCCCATGGGGAATGGGAATGGGAAAAATCACTGGGAAAACTGGGAAATGGCCTGGAATGGGGCTCAGAGCAGTCCCAGCTCAGGGTGGGGATCTGAGGGCAGGAATGGCCCTGGGATCACCTGGAAGGGCTGGAAAGGCTGGAAAAAGTGGGAGAAAAGCTCAGAAAGGCTGGAAAAGGGACTGGCAGGGCTCAGAGCAGTCCCATTCCAGGAATGGGAAGGAATGGGAATGGGAAAGGCTGGGTGGGGCTGGAAAGGTGCAGGAAAAGTTTGGGAAAAAACTGGAAAAGGCTGGAAAAAAATTGGGGAAAAGCTGGGAAAGGCTGGAAAAGGCTGGCAGGGCTCAGAGTGGTCCTGGGGGCAGGAATGGGAGTTGAGGAAAGAATGGGAAAACAGCAAAAGTTTGGGAAAAACTGGGAAAGGCTGGAAAAAATTGGGGAAATGGGAAAGGCTGGAAAAGGCTGGCAGGGCTCAGGAGCAGGTGAGGCTCAGGTGGGAGTGTTGAGGGCAGGAAGGAAAATCCCATGAAAACTGGGAAAGGCTGGAAAGGCCCCCGAAAAGCGAGGCAGGGGCAGGTGTGGCTCTGGGCAGGCCCCCAGGAAAATCCCATGGGAATGTGGCTGGGCAGGCCCCCCCAGGAAAATCCCATGGGAATGTGGCTGGGCAGGCCCCCCCAGGAAAATCCCATGGGAATGTGGCTGGGCAGGCCCCCCCAGAGCCGTGGGGCTTCTCCCGGACCCTTTGGAAGCGCCGGCTGTCCCTGGCACTGGCATGGGGACTGGGATGGGGACAGATGTCCCATGGAGGTGACCAAGGAAAAGTTTCTGGATCCTCCTGATCCAAACCCTCCCTCCAGGGGGTTTTTCCTTAGGGATTTTCCCAATCTCTGTCCCTGAATTCCCTGACCTCTTCCTGTGGCCCTCAGGGCTCCTCTGTTCCTGGGAAAGATCCTGATCCTAATCCCAATCCTGATCATAATCCTCTTCTCAATCCTGATCCCAATCGCAAACCCAGTCCTCCTGATCCCAATCTCAACCCCAATCCTGATCTCAATCCAGATCCTGATCCCGATCCCAATCCCAAACCAGCCCCGGGACCTGCTGCTGTTCCCACCTGGAGCCATTCCCGGTGCTGGGAATCATCAGGATTTGGGATTCCAGCTCCTGTCCCTGGGCATCCCATCCCATCCCATCCCATCCCAGGGATGAGCTGGGAATTCCCACAGGGACACCCCAGGAGCTCCCTGCCCGCACCAGGCTTTGGGATGAAATCCTGGGAACGAGGGATCAAACCAAGGAATGGGAATTCCAGAGGAGCCCAGGGGGCCTCTCCCGGCTCCGGCCTCATCCCAGAACCCCTGGAATGCGCTTCCGGCGCTTTATTCCTGACCATTCCCAACCATTCCAAGCCGTTCCAAACCCCGTTTTCCCACTCCGGGAGGAGCTGCAGGCGCTTCCCTGCCCTGCCGGCTGTGGGAGGGAATGCGGGAACGTGGGAATGCGGGAATGTGGGAGCTTTCCCAAGCTGTTCTCCCTCTGGAATGCGAGTCGGGAGTCTCCCGCTGGTGCCAGACTCGCGGGATGCCGTGGTTCGGTGACAGCGCCGTTCCCGATTCCCGGGATTTCTCTGTGATTCCCGGGATTTCTCTGTAATTCCTGGGATTTCTTCCTGGTGCCCAGAATTTCTCCCTGATTCCTGAGATTTTGCCCCAATTCCCAGAATTTCTCAATGATTCCCTGGATTTCTCCCTGATTCCTGACATTTTGCCCCAATTCCCAGAACTTCTCCCTGATTCCCTGGATTTCTCCCTGATCCCTGCCATTTCTCCCTGATTCCCGGGATTTTGCTCCAATTCCTGGAATTTCTCTGATTCCCTGAATTTCCCCCTCGTTTCCAGAATTTCTCTGTAATTCCTGGGATTTCTCTGTAATTCCTGGATTTTCCCCTGATTCCTGTGATTCCTACCCGATTCCCATGATTTCTCCTCGATTCCTGGGATTTTGCCCCAATTCCTAGAATTTCTCCACGATTCCTGGAATTTCTCCTCAATTCCCATCATTTCTCCCTGATTCCCAGAATTTCTCCCTGAATCCCATAATTTCTCCCTGATTCCTGGGGTATCTCCCCAGCTCCCAGAATTCCTCCCCAATTCCTGTAATTTCTCTTCAATTCCCAGAATTTCTCTCTGATTCCTGGAATTTCTCCCCAGTTCCCAGAATTTCTCTCTGATTCCTGGAATTTCTCCCCAGTTCCCAGAATTTCTGCTCAATTCCCAGAACTTCTCTCTGATTCCCGCAATTTCTCCCCAATTCCCGCAATTTCTCCCCAATTCCCAGAATTTCTCTGCGATTCCCAGAATTTCTCTGCGATTCCCAGAATTTCTCTGCAATTCCCAGAATTTCTCCCCGATTCCCAGAATTTCTCTCTGAATCCTGTAATTCCTCCCAATTCCCATAATTAATTTCCCCCTGGTTCCCGTAATTCCTCCCCAATTCCTGGAATTTCTCCGTGATTTCCGAAATTTCTCCAATGTCCAGAATTTCCCTGCCATTCCCAGAATTTCTCCCTGATCCTTGTGATTCCTCCCTGATTTCTGTAATTTCTCCTCAATTCCTGGAATTTCTCTCTGATTCCTGTAATTCCTTCCCAATTCCCCTAATTTCTCCTCAACTCCCAGAATTTCTCTGCAATTCCCAGAATTTCTCTGCAATTCCCAGAATTGCTCCCTGAATCCTGTAATTCCTCCCCGATCCCCATAATTATTTTCCCCCTAATTCCCGTAATTTCTCCCCGATTCCCGTGATTCATTTCCCCCCGATTCCCATCATTTCCCCCCGATTCCCATTATTTCTCCGTGATTTCCGAAACGTCCCCAGTGTCCAGAATGTCCCCGCCATTCCCAGAATTTCCCCGCCATTCCCGGCATTAGTTTCCCCCGTTCCCGGGATCCCGCTCCGTGTCCCGGGCCTGGCTCGGGATTAGCGCGGCCCCGCCGAGCAGATGGAGCGGGGCTGATCCCATTAGCGGCGCCGCCGGGGGGGCCCCGGGATGTTTGTCCCGCCTGGATCCAGCCCCGGGCGGCTCCAAGGCCTCGGGCAGCGCGGAATTCCCGGGAACAGGTGAGCTCCAGCCCCCGGGATGGGCGCTGCCCGCGTTCCACCCACGCTTCCATGGAATTCCCGGGGATTCCCGGTGGTCTTGGGGTCCGTGTGGAGGCGGCAGAGGGGACAGGACGTGGCAGTGCCACCACGGGGATTTTCTGGGATGAGAGCGGGAATTGTGGGAGCTGCCAGGTGGGATTGGTTTGTCCCTGGTGGCGCTGGGGGCTCTGGAATTGTCCCTGCGCGGCTCCGGGCCCGCTCCATGGGAATGTTGGTGCTGCGGGACAGGGGGGCTGTCCCCATCCAGGGATCTCTGGGGTCTGCGGGATCCTGGAATGCTCCGGCCCTGGCAGGGATTTCCCGTGTCCCGAACAAGCACAGCTCTGTCCCCTCTGTCCCCCCTGCCCCCTCTGTCCCTGCCCCCTCTGTCCCTGTCCTCTCTGTCCCCCCATTCCTGTCCCTCTGTCCCCGTCCCCATCCCTGTCCCTCTGTCCATGTCCCTCCTGTCCCTGTCCCCTCTGTCCCCCCATCCCTGTCCCCATTCCTGTCCCTCTGTCCCTGTCTCTCTGTCTCCTCAGTCCATGTCCCTCCTGTCCCTGTGCCCTCTGTCCCCCCTGGTGCTGTCTCTGTCTCCTCTATCCATGTCCCCCCTGTTGCTGTGCCCTCTGTCCCCTCTGTTCCTGTCCCATCTGTCCCCCGTCGCTGTCCCCATTCCTGTCCCTCTGTCTCTGTCCCTCCTGTCCCCCTGTCCCCATTCCTGTCCTCTTTGTCCCGGTCCCCTCTGTCCCTCTGTCCCTGTCCCCATTCCTGTCCACTCTGCCCACTCTGTGTCTGTCCCCTCTGTCCCCTCTGTCCCTGTCCCCTCTGTCCCTGTCCCCATTCCTGTCCCCATTCCTGTCCCCATTCCTGTCCCCATTCCTGTCCCTCTGTCCCCATTCCTGTCCCTCTGTCCCTCTCTCCCTGTCCCTCTGTCCCCTCTCCCTGTCCCTCTGTCCTCTGAGGTCCCTGTCCCCAGTGCCTGTCCCCTGTCCCCATTCCTGTCCTCTTGTGGCGCTCCCTCTGTTTCCCCATGGTGACGGTGCCGGGAACGTTCCCATGGATACGGAGCGGGATGGGGGAGCCCCGAAACCGGGGGGACATTCCCGAAACCGGGGGGGACATTCCCGATCCATTCCCGATCCATTCCCGATCCAGGGGGGCCATTCCCGGGATGGGGGAGGTAACAGGGAAGGCCCCAAAATCTGTGGCCTGTCCCCAACACCTGTCCTGTACCCAAATCCCTCTCTTGTCCCCAAATCTCTGTACTGTCCCCAATTCTCTTTCCTATTCCCCAAACCCCTCTCTTGTCCCCAGACTTCCCTCCTGTCCCTAAATCTCTGTCCTGTCCCCAAACCTGTGACCTGTCCCCAGACCCCTCTCCTGTCCCCAGACTTCTGTCCTGTCCCGAAATCTCCCTCCTGTCCCCCAAATCTGTGTTCTGTCCCCAAAATCCCTGTCCTGTCCCTAAATCTGTGTCCTGTCCCCAAATCTCTGTCCTGTCTCTAAAGCCCTCACTTGTCCCCAGACCTCCCTTCTGTCCCCATACCTGTGTTCTGTCCCCAAATCTCCCTCCAGTCCCCAAATCTGAACTGTCCCCAAAATCTGTGTCCTGTCCCCAATCCTCTCCCCTGTCCCCAAAATCCCTGTCCTGTCCCCAAATTTCCCCCTGTCCCCAAACCTGTGGCCTGTCCCCAAATCCCTCTCTTGTCCCTAGACCTCTCTTCTGTCCCCAGTCCTCTCTCCTGTCCCCCAAATCCCTTTCTTGTCCCCAAATCTCCCTCCTGTCCCAAATTTCTGTCCCCAAACCCTCTCCAGGTCCTGGGACTGCCGGGAATTTTGGGATTTTGAGGCATCAAACTCTGGGATTCTCCCAGAAGGGCCAGGCAGGGATGGAGCAGCTCAGTCAGGAAAATTGGGAGTGTTCATCCTGGAACAGGAGCTCCAGGAAAATTGGGAATGTTCATCCTGGAACAGGAGCTCCGTGCTGACCCAATTTTGGCTTCTAGAGCCTGAAGGAGCTGCGGGAAACAGGGAGAGGGAAAAATCCCAAAGGATGGAGGGAGAGGAGCCAGGGCATGGCTCCCACTGCCAGAGGGCAGGCATGGATGGGATCTTGGCAATCAGGAATTCCTGCCTGGGCTGGAATCCTGGAATGAGCTTGGAGGTCCCTTCCCACCCAAACCATTCTGGGATTTGGGACACTCAGAATCCATCCCAAGGGATTTTTATGGGAAATGGGGATAGAAAAGAGAGGAGAAGGGAAGGGAGACCCTTCATGGTTTGCTGAGATTCCAAGTGAAGTCCCTGGGTCCATGAATGTCTTGGAGAGGAGATGGATCCAGTGTCAGGCTGGGAGAGCTGGGAATGTTCCCCTGGAGAAGGGAAGGCTGCAGGGAGAGCTTCCAGCACATTCCAGGGCTCCAGGAGAGCTGCAGAGGGACTGGGGCCAAGGCCTGCAGGGACAGCACCCAGGGAATGGCTCCCACTGCCAGAGGGCAGGCATGGATGGGATCTTGGCAATGAGGAATTCCTGGCTGGGCTGGCATTGCCAGAGCAGCTGGGGCTGCCCCTGCACCCTTGGATGGGGTTTGGAGCAGCCTGGCACAGTGGCAGGTGTCCCCAGGTGGTGGCACTGGGTGATTGTTGGTGTCCCATCCCAAACCATTCCATCGTTCCCTGATCCTGTACCGGAAATCTGGAGAATCCCAAAAAATCTCTGCCCAGGATTCCCGAATTCCCCCCCATTCCCAGCCCTGCTCAGGGGTGGCTCTGTCCCAGTGCTGGACATTTGGGGACACTGATGTCCCCGCTTGTCCCGCTGGTGTCCCCATGTCCCCAAGGCGGTGGCGCTCGCCCTTTAATGCCCGGTCCCTCCGCGGTGTCCCAGTGCCCCTGGAAGAGCGGGAGAGGAAAAATCCATGGAATTACCCGGCAGGCGCTGGGGACACTGCGGGGACACTGCGGGGACACTGCGGCCACCCGCGGGCGATCGATGCTCCCCGCGCTGTCCCCGTGTCCTGGCACGGGCGGGGACTCCAGGGGGACAATCCTGGTCCTGTCCCTTCCCTTTTCCTGCTCCTTCCCCCTGCTCCTGTCCCTGTCCCTTCTCCTGTCCCTGTCCCCTCTTTCTGTCCCTTCCCCCTGCTCCTGTCCCTGTCCCTTCTCCTGTCCCTGTCCCTTCCCCCTGCTCCTGTCCCTTCCCCTTCTGTCCTTTATCCTGTCCCTTTCCCTGTCCCCTTCCCCTGCTCCTGTCCCTGTCCCCTGTCCCTTCCCCCTGTCCCTGTCCCTCCTTGGGGGTTTGTCCCTCGCCCCCCGGATGACAAAGGACACTGGCAGGGCTGGCCAGGGCCCCTCCGCCCCGGTGGCGCTGCCAGCCCCGGTGGCGCTGCCAGCCCCGTGGCTTGGGGTGGGAGCGGGACGGTGACCTCCCGTCCGTGGTCCCCGGTCCCCCATTCTTCGAGGGTTCCAGGGTCTTCCAGGAACGCCCCTGGGGTGAGCATTGTCCCCAAGCCCGGCCCGAGAGACATTCCCGAGCCTTCCAGGAGGGATTGGATCCCTGATTCTTCCAGGAGGGATTGGATCCCTGATCCTTCCAGGAGATATTGGATCCCCGATCCTTCCAGAGCAGGGATTGGATCCCTGATCCTTCCAGGAGATACTGGATCCCTGATCCTTCCAGGATCCCTGATCCTTCCAGGGCAGGGATTGGATCCCTGATCCTTCCAGGAGATACTGGATCCCTGATCCTTCCCAGGAGGGATTGGATCCCTGATCCTTCCAGGGCAGGGTCTGGATCCCTGATCCTTCCAGGAGATATTGGATCCCTGATCCTTCCTAGGAGGGATTAGATCCCTGATCCTTCCAGGGCAGGGATTGGATCCCTGATCCTTCCCAGGAGGGATTTGATCCCTGATCCTTCCAGGAAATATTGGATCCCTGATCCTTCCAGGATCCCTGATCCTTCCACAGCAGGGATTGGATCCCTGATCCTTCCTAGGAGGGATTGGATCCCTGATCCTTCCAGGAAATATTGGATCCCTGATCCTTCCCAGGCAGGGATTGGATCCCTGATCCTTCCAGGATCCCTGATCCTTCCAGGAGGCATTGGATCCTTGATCCTTCTGGGAGGGTCTGGATCCCTGATCCAGGTGAGGCTTTGGCTCCCTGGTTCTTCCAGGTGAGGGATCGGCTCCAGATCCCTCCCCTGATCCTTCCCAGCGAGGGATTGGATCCCTGATGCTTCCAGGGCAGGGTTTGGCTCCCCTGAGAATTCCAGGTGAGGGTCTGGATTCTCAGATCCTTCCAGGTTTGGTTGCCTTGATCCTCCCAGGGGCAGGATTGGATTCCTGATCCTTCCAGGCTCCCTGGTTCTTCCAGGGGAGGGATTGGATCCCTGAGCCATGTGAGGTTGTGACTCCCTGATCATTCCAGGCTCCCTGGTTCTTCCAGGTGATGGTTTGGATCCATGATCTTTCCAAGTTTGGCTCCCTTGATCCTTCCAGGTGAGGGTCTGGATCCCTGATCTTTCCAGGATCCCTGATCCAGGTGAGGTTTTGACTCCCTGATCCTTCCATGTGAGGGATCGGATCCCAGATCCCTCCAGGGCAGGATCGGGGATTGGATCCCTGATCTTTCCAGGTTTCATTCCCCTAATCCTTCCACATTCCCCGATCCAGGTGAGGCTTTGGCTCCCTGATCTTTCCAGACTCCCAGATATTTCCAGGAAAGGGATTGTCTCCAGATCCTTCCAGGTGAGGGTCTGGATTCCTCATCTTTCCAGGCTCCCTGGTTCTTTCAGGAGAGGGATTGGATCCCTGATCCAGGTGAGGTTTGGCTCCCCTGAGAATTCCAGGTGAGGCTTTGGCCCCAGATCCTTCCAGTTTTGGCCCCCAGATTTTTCCAGGAGAGGAATTGGATCCCAGATCTTTCCAGGTTTGGCTCCCTGATCTTTCCCAGGGAAGGACTGGCTCCAGATCCTTCCAGGGCAGGGTTTGGCCCCCAGATCCTCCCAGGAGAGGGATTGGAGCCCTGACCCTTCCAGGATCCCCAATCCGGGTGAGGCTTTGGCAGCTGGAGCTACAGGCTTGGATCTGGATCTGGAAGGGCAGGAATTGTTTGGGATCCCTGGAAGGGCAGGAATCGTTTGGGATCCCTGGAAGGGCAGGAATTGTTTGGGATCTGTGGAAAGAAGGGCAGGAATTGGCTCAGGATCTCTGGAAGGGCAGGAATTGTTTGGGATCCCTGGAAGGGCAGGAATCGTTTGGGATCTGTGGAAAGAAGGGCAGGAATTGGCTCAGGATCTCTGGAAGGGCAGGAATTGTTTGGGATCCATGGAAAGAAGGGCAGGAATCGTTTGGGATCCCTGGAAGGACAGGAATCTTTTGGGATCTCCCGTGGCCAGGCAGTGACAATTCCAATGGCTCTTCCTGGGCCCATTCCCAGTGATCCCAGTGATCCCAGCAGGACACCAGGTCTCCCTTGGCCCTGTCATTCCCAGCTGTTTTTCCCAGGAAAAGCTTGGGAACGGCCTCACCTGGGCACACACTGAGCAGGTGCTTCCCAAAAACCCTTTTCCCAAAGGATCCCGGATTTTCTGGATGGGGATGTGGCACTGGGGAGGAGGCAGCAGCTTCCCAGCCCTCCCTGGGCTTGGGAAAACTGGGAAAGTTGGGAAAGGAAGGGAATTTAACCCAGATTCTGCCAGGGAAAAGTGCCAGCCCAGGGAAAAATCCAACCCCAGGGGAAAATTCCAATCCCAGGGAAAAGTTCCAATTTCAGGGAGAAATTCCAATTCCAGTGAAAAGCTCCAATCCAGAAATCCCCCCCCAAAATCCTGTCAAAAATTCCCAAAAATCCTTTCCAGGTCTCTCTACCCTGCTGCCTTTTCCCCAAGGTTCTCCCAGCTGGATTCCCTCTGGAATTTCCCTCTGAATTTCTGTTCTCTCTGGAATTGCTGTTCCCTCTGGAATTGCTGCTCCCAACACTGGAATTTGGGCAAAGCTCCGGATTTATAATCCCAAAATGATGGGAAGAAGGGCGGGAAATCTGGGAATTCTGTTCCCACAGGAAAAGGTGGGAAGGTGGCTCTGCTCTGACCCACTTGGGAATGCTCAGAAATCCAGGGAATGCTCAGAAATCCAAGGAATTTTCAGAAATCCAAGGAAAACACCACTGCAGGGAAAAAAATCTTGGAATATTTTCTAGCTTCCTTGGAAGCTTTTCCAACCTTTTTTCCCCCCCTTCTGTTGGAATGAGACTCTTTGGGCTGTGATTCCTAAAAGATTCCATGGATTCCTTGGGAAAAAAAGTGGAATTCTTTTGATTTCATGAGCAGAGAAGTGGATTTAAGGAGGGAAAATGACTCTGCAAAACAGAACTTGGGGAATTATTCCATTGTGGAATTTTTTCCAACCTTTCCCAGGCGGGGCCTTAAAATTATTGGGAATTAATGAGGGGTGGGGAAAAAAAAAAGGGAAAAATCCCAGGGATCGCCATCTGGAGCGCTCCATTTGTGGGATAACGAGGCAGAGAGAGGGGAAAAAATGGGAATAAATCAAATCCAGGATTTGGGAAAGGGGGCAGGAGGATTTGGGATGGGATCGGGGCATGGATCCAAAGGGATCCAAAGCGTTTTCCCATCTATCCCAGGTCACGGGGCAGGAGGATCCCATGGTGTTCCCTGTTTATCCCAATTTTTCTCCTTCCCAAGTGCGTTTTCCCGGCTGGAATTTTTGGGTTCTCCTGCTCTTTTTCCTCATCCCTCGGGGTGGGATCCCAAAGTTCCTTTGTGGGGTCCCTCTAGGGGATGGATCCTGCTGGGAGAATTCCATGGAATTCCTGGGGAGATTCCATGTGAAAAGTGGGGCTGATCCGGGATCTCTTCCAGGAATGGGCCCAGCTGGGGGAATTTTTGGGATCCAGGGGTCCCTTCCCAGATTTCTTCTGGCAAATTTCTCCTTCCTGGGGGGACATTCCAGAGGGTCCCTGTGGGAATGTCCATCCTGGGGACCCTTTCCCGAGGGATGATCCCTGCTGGGAATGGGGGTTCCAGGGTCCCTTCCCAGATTTTTCCATCCTTGGGAACGCCCTTCCTGGTGGGATATTCCCAGGGATCCCTGTGGGAATGTCCATGTCCATCCTGGGGGTCCCTTTCCAGATTTCTCCTGAGGAATGGTCCCTTTTTTTGGGACAATCCCTGCTGGGGGAAATTGTGGGATCCTGCGGGAATGTCCATGGGGAGAGTGGGAATTCACTCCTGGACATTTCCTGAGGAATGGCCCTTCCTGGAGGTATTTCCAGAGGGTTCCTGTGGGAATGTCCATGGGGAGAGTGGGACCTCCCTGCTGGACTTTTCCTTGAGAATGCCCTTCCTGGGGGATTCCAGAGGGTCCCTGTGGGAATGTCCATGTCCGTCCTGGGGGTCCCTTCCCAAACTTCTCTTTAGGAATGGCCTTTCCTGAGGGTATTCCAGAGGGTCCCTGAGGGAATGTCGGTGTCCATCCTGGGGGTCCTGTCCCAGATTTCTCCTGAGGAATGGTCACTTTTTTGGGAGGGTTGGTGGGATCCTGTGGGATTGTCCATGGAGAGAGTGGGAGCTCGGTCCTGGACATCTCCTGAGGAATGGCTCTTCCTGGGGATGCTCCCAGCTGGGAGTGGGAATTCCAAGAGTCCCTCACGGATTTCTCCTGAGGAACGGCCCTTCCTGGGGATATTTCCAGAGGGTCCCTGTGGCGGTGTCCGTGTCCATCCCAGGGGTCCCATCCCAGATTTCTCCTGAGGAATGGTCACTTTTTTGGGACAATCCCTGCTGGGAGGGTTTATGGGATCCTGTGGGAATGTCCACGGGGAGAGTGGGAATTCACTCCTGGACCTTTCCTTAGGAACGGCCCTTCCTGGGGGTATTTCCAGAGGGTCCTTGAGGGAATGTTGGTGTCCATCCTGGGGGTCCCATCCCAGATTTCTCCTGAGGAATGGTCACTTTTTTGGGAAAATCCCTGCTGGGGGGGTTTGTGGGATCCTGTGGGAATGTCCATGGAGAGAGTGGGACATCCCTCCTGGACTTTTCCTTGGGAATGCCCTTCCTGGGGGTATTCCCAGAGGGTCCCTCTGGGGGTGTCCGTGTCCATCCCGGGGCTCCCATCCCGGATTTCTCCATCCCTTGGGAACGCCGCTCTCTCCCCGCCGGCCGTGCCGGTTCCGGGCTCCCTCCCGGCGCTCCGGGATGCCTCTCCCGGGGCTGTCCCGCCGCCCCGTTCACCCCTCGCTTCCCCCCGCAGGGCCCCGGGCGGGCGCTGAGCGCGGCCCCGGCGCGGCGCGGAGCCGGTGCCGGTGGTGCCGGTGCCGGTGCGGGAGCGGAGCGGGCGCGGGCCGCCCGCCGCGGCGCACGGAGCATGCCTCTGAGCCCCGCGGGCAGCAAGCATGAGAGCCCCGAGTCGCCGCCGCCGGAGCCGCCGCCGGAGCGCCAGCCCCGCGCCGCCGTCAGCGGCAGCAGCAGCGGGGAGCCGAGCCCCGGCCTGCGGGAGGAGCCGCGCCTGGAGCCGGCCCGGGGCCGCGGCGGGCCCCGCTCGCCCAAGCTGGCGGCCCCGGCGCGCATGGAGGAGCCCGCGCCCGGCGCCATCGTGGTGCGCATCGGCATCCCCGACCTGCAGCAGACGGTGAGTGCGGAGCGGGCACCGGGCACGGAGGGAGCGAGGGAGGGAGGGACGGAGGGAGCCCCGAGCGGCCGCCGCCGCCGCGCCGGGACCGCTGCCGAGCTGGGTGGGATGCGCAGCGGGACCGCGCCGAGCCGGGATGCGCAGCGAGAGCCGCACCGGGACCGCGCCGAGCCGGGAGGGATGCGCAGCGGGAGCCGCACCGGGACCGCGCCGAGCCGGGAGGGATGCGCGGCGGGAGCCGCACCGGGCGCGCCACCGCGAGCCGCCCGCGCCGGGATGCGCAGCCCAGAGCGGCCCCGATCCGCAGCCAGAGCAGCCCTCACCCGCACTCACACCGGGCCCGGTCCGCGCCCGGTCCGGCCCGAAACCTCGCTCAGACCGGCCCCGTTCCGCGCCCACACCGGTCCTGATCTGCGCCCTGATCCGCAGCCAGTTCGGCGCCGCACCGGCACTGGCCGCGACCCGCATCCCGGCAGCACCGGCAAACTTCTCCCTGCCGCGGGCCCGGCGGGACGGGTCCCAGTGCCCGGGTCCCCGGTGTCCCCAGCCCGGTGTCCCCCCGCTCCCGCAGCCCCCCTGGCAGCGCTGCCATCCCGGGGAGCTGCGGCGCGGGGCCGCTCCCCGCCCCAGGGGTCCGCACCCACCGGGACCGGGATTGGGATCGGCTCCAGGACCGAGACTGGGACTGGGAACCGGACTGGGACCGGGACTGGGCTGGGAACGGGCAGCGGGGGCGGCTCTGGCACTGCCCTGGAACCGGGAGCAGCTCTGGGACTGGGATTGGGACCAGGACAGGAATTGGGACTGGGACCAGGGCCAGGCTGTGGGGCCACAGCGCTGGTGTGTGACAGTCACACATGGCCAGGGTGCCCTGCTGGGGTGGACAGAGGTGGCGTGGTGGGCACTGGAATAGCCTGGAGGTGATGGACACTGGAATGGTGTGGGAATGATGGACACTGGAATGGTGTGGGAATAATGGACACTGGAATGGTGTGGAAGTGATGGACACTGGAATGGGGTGATGGACCCTGGAATGGTTTGGGGGTGGTGGGCACTGGAATGGGGGTGATGAATACTGGAATGGGGTGATGGACACTGGAATGGGGTGATGGACACTGGAAGGGGTGATGGACACTGGAATGGGGTGATGGATACTGGAATGGGGGTGATAGACACTGGAATGGGGGTGATGGACCCTGGAATGGGGTGATGGACCCTGGAATGCGGGGCCATGTGCCAGTGCCATTGGTGGGATGAGCTGGAGTGACCTCAGAGGGACCCTGAGTCCAGGGGGGACCCCAGGGGTTTCTCAGGAATGACCCCTGGAGTGACCCCAGGGTGACCCAGGAGGGCACAGCCCTGGTGAGGGCACAGGGATCTGGGAGCCCGGAATTCCCTGGAAATGGGGGATTTGCAGGGAACGAGAAGCAGGAAAAACTGGAGGGTTGCAGTGATGGGGGTAATGAAGAGCCCTCACTGGGGGAGTGGGCTGCTGGAGGTGACAAGGGTGAGGTGACAAGGCTGAGGTGACAGACCCGGGGTGAGCAGAGGGCGCCAAGGGTGGTCAGAGCCTCTTGGACAGGAACAATTTTCTGTTGGGGCCTGGTGTGGGGTCCCCATGGGGACAGCAGGGGGGTGGCACTGGGGACACAGGGCTGGCAGAGACCGGTGGCACTGGGGACACCGAGTCTGTGGCCAGTGACACTGGGGACACAGGGCTGGCAGAGACTGGTGGCACTGGGGACACCAAGTCTGTGGCCAGTGGCACTGGGGACACAGGGCTGGCAGGGACCGGTGGCACTGGGGACACCGAGTCTGTGGTCGGTGGCACTGGGGACACAGGGCTGGTAGTGGCTGGTGGCACTGGGGACACTGAGCTCTCAGAGGCCAGTGACGCTGGGGACACTGAGCCTGTGGTCAGCGTCACTGAGGATATCAAGCTTGTGTCTGGTGGCACTGGGGACACAGAGGTGGCAGAGACCGGTGGCACTGAGAACATGGAGCCTGTGGCCATTGGCACTGGGGACTCGTGGGCTGTGTCTGGTGGCACTGGGGACACCGAGCTGGCAGAAGGCAGGTGACACTGGGGACACTGAGTCTGTGGCCAGTGGCACTGGGGACACAGGGCTGGTAGTGGCTGGTGGCACTGGGGACACCGAGCTGTCAGTGGCTGGTGGCACTGGGGACACAGGACCTGTGGTGGCACTGGGGACACCGAGTCTGTGGTCGGTGGCACTGGGGACACCAAGCCTGTGTCTTGTGGCACTGGGGACACCAAGGTGGCCAGTGGCACTGGGGACACCGAGCTGTCAGTGGCTGGTGGCACTGGGAACACAGGACCTGTGGTGGCACTGGGGACCTGGGAGTCTGTGGTCGGAATTTTGGGATCCTGTGTCTGGTGGTTGGGGGAGGTGGCCAAGGGCCATTGGGATCTGGAGCTCCGGATCCACGGCCAATGTCCCACCAGCTCTTCCATAAAAAACTCTGCTGGAGATGGGAATTCTTTGGGATCAGCAGTTTGGGAATTCTTTGGGATCACTGGGATGGGAATTCTCTCAATCATCAGGTTAGGAATCCTTTGGATCATCAGGATGGGAATTCTTTGGGATCAGCAGTTTGGGAACTCTTTGGGATCACTGGAATGGGAATCCTTCAGAATAACCGGGATGGGAATTCTCTCGATCATCAGTTTAGGAATCCTTTGGGATCATCAGGATGGGGATTCTTTGGGATCATCAGTTTTCCAGCCCCAAGTCCAGCTCCATCCCGGCATTCCCAAGGTCAGGAATGCCATAAAGCTCAGGTTATGGAATTCCCATCTTTTCCCTGGGAGCCTCCAGGTAGGATTTGAAAGTCCCGGGAAGTTTTCCAGCCCTCCTGGAATTGTCTCCACCCCTCTTTGAGGATCCCAACTCTGCTGGGTTTGCTCATCCTGAATCCTTGGAATTCCTTGGAAGTGCTGGAATTCCCAGGTGCAAATCTCCCCCCAGTTTTCCTGGGAATAAAGGGCCTTTTCCATCGGCACATCCCGGTTTTTATCACCTGAGCCAGGGAAGAGGGCTTCAATTCCCCATACCTGGAAAATCCTGGGAAAGCTCCTGGTGGGTGGTGGAGCTGCTCCAGGGAGCTGCAATTCCCAAAACCTCTGGAATTGCTCCCAACCCTCGGCACTCCGGAGCTCTGGAAAATTTGGGACGATGCCCTCAGGTCAGTGCTGGGAATGTTGGGATTGTTTTGCGCAGGGCCAAGGGTTGGGCTTTGAGATCCTGGGGGAGTTTTCCAGCTTGGAATGTTCTGGAATCCCAAGGGAATGGGGAACTTTGGCAGGGAATGGAGCTGTGGGAAATGGGGAATTTTTGGGGTCTTCCTCCTCTTTTCTCCTTCCCTTCCCAAGTGTCCCATGGGGTGATGGGACCCCAATTCCTGCTTCTCCCACTCGGATTGTGGGTGGAGGAGGTTGGACCTTCCTGAGGTGTCCAGGGGGTCTGGAATGTTCTGGAATCTCCTGAGGTGTCCAGGTGGGAGGTTGGGAATGTCCTGAGGTGTCCAGGGGCTCTGGAATATCCTGGCATGGCCGAGCAGGTCTGGAATGTCCTGAGGTGTCTGGAAGGTCGGGGAGTCTGGGATGTTCCACTGATCCCAGTGCAGCATTCCAGGGAATCCATGGGATGTCCCACTGATCCCATCACAGGATTCCAAGAAAACCATGGGGTGTCCCACTGATCCCATCACAGGATTCCAGGGAATCCATGGGATGTCCCACTGATCCCAGTGCAGCATTCCAGGGAATCCATGGGATGTCCCACTGATGCCAGTGCAGCGTTCCAAGGAATCCAGCCATGATCCAGGATCTGGGCTCAGCCTGGAGCTTCAGGCGTTTCCCATCCTGGAGCTTTTCCATAGGGCAGGGAACTGATTTCCCTGGATACCCCGAGCTCCGGAGATTTCCAGTTTTGGAATTTGAGAACCTGGATCACTCCCTGAGCTGGGAATGTGGTCCTGTGGCAAAAGGAGGGCGCAGAAATCCCTGAGGATCCTTTGGAGCTTCCCCGTCCCATCCTGGCGCCATGGATCCCGGGAAGAGCTGTTCCGCCTCCGGCTGCTCCGTGGGAAGGGTGGTGGAGACCCAGGATAAAATTATCCCAACCTCCCACGGGGTCCGGGAGCTTGGAGCCGGATTTTAAGGAGACAGGAACACGCCCGAGCTGGGGTTGGTTCCTCTGGAATAATTTATGGATTCTGTGCCGTTAAATCCCCCGGGAAAACCCATTCCTGAAATTTGGCGGGAGCGCTTTGGGAGCAGCCTCCCTCTTTGGTAGGAAAAAGTGGCAAATCCAGGAAAAATCCTGGGAATGTGCCGAGATTTCCTCTCTATCAGCAGTGCTGGAATCCTGGAGCAAACCTTGGGATTATCCCATGGGAATGGGCTCTTTGGGGGCTGCACCAGCTGTGATTCCAAAGGTTTTCTGTTTGTTCTTCCTCTGGAAGCAGGGGAAAACTCAATCCAAGGAACCACAGGCTCGGCCCATCCTGGAAAAACCAGGATGTGGAGAGATGGGAGGCTCCTGCAGCCTCGGGAAGCTGCCAGCACTCCCAGGGCTGGAATTTGCGGGAACAGCTGGGAAAGATCACAGAGGTGCAGCCAGGTGCAGGATCATTAGATGGCCTTAGTGATCCCAAAAATGGTTGGAAAGTCTCTGTTCCCAGCCCGGCCCTTAAAGAAGGAGTCAGGGCTCTTCATTTCACCGTCTCAAGGTTGATTATTATTTCTTATCTGTAAAATTCTTTCTCCTGCCCTGACGAGGTCAGCTTAGCAGGATCGTCTGAGGCATTCTGACCGCCCACGGGGCAGATGTGTCTTTTATACTACAAACTACGTATACAATATTCACAATTACCTTCCAATGCCCATCACCTATGTTAGACAGTGAGCCTCCACTCCAAACCAATCCGTGAATGCCAACATCACCCAGAAAATGGATGCCAAGAAGAAGGAGAAAGACCACGAGGTCGGGGCCTGAATCCTCCATCTTGTCTCCCAAACCTCCCTGTACCAAAATCCTAAAATCTCCATTTTCACCCTGTGACCAAACCGTTCAAACCCAAGTGATTCCCGTGTCCCCACACACAGGTGGCAGATCCCTAAAAGGGTCCAAGCCAAGCCCCCAGGTGCTTTTGGCGACATTGCAGGACCCCCGAGCCCCCCAAGGGTTCTGGGTAGCTCCGAACATCCCGGAGGGGTGTGCTGAATTCCCACAGCCAGGGAGGAATTTTCTGGAATTTTCCAAAGGTTTTCCTTCCTCATTTTGTGCTGGCAACTCTTCGTCTTCCCTTTGAAATTGTGGAAAAGCCAGAATTCAAATAAAATCCCAGTTGGATTTATCTGGGAGCAGCTCCCGGCACTGGATGGCCCAGGAGTGTCCAGCTGGAATTCCGGAAGTTTTTCCTGATGTTTTCCAGGATGTGTTGGGAGCTCCCAGCCCTGATCCCTCAGTCCTTGGAATTCCCACATTTTGTCCCTTCCAAGGCAGTTTTTAACCAGGAGCCTCCCAGTTTTCCTCTGACTTTGCCGAGGAGATTCCTCGGCATTCCAAGGCTGGGTGGGAATGGGAATTCTGGTTGGGAATTCCTTTAGGATGAGGAGGGGGAGGCTCCTGCCCATCCCATGTGGCCAATTCCCAGGAAGGGAAGGGAGAACATGGAAAAGGGAGGGATGAGAGTGGGGATCCCACTGGAATGTGGATTCCAAGGTATGGGAATGCCTGGAAAAATGAAGGATGAGGGTGGAGATCCCACTGTGGGAATGTGGATTCCAAGGGATGTGAGCACCTGGAAAAAGGAGGGATGAGAGTGGGAATGTGGATTCCAAGAGAAAGGAGAACATGGAAAAGGGAGGGATGAGGAATCGCTCCTCTTCCCACCAATTCCCTGCCTCCATCCCAAGGCTTTTCCACTCCCTGTTTTCCCAGTACGTAGATCCCAAAATTCACGTAGATCCCAAAATTCCCCTCTCCATTCGCCACTATCTCAGCCATGGGAACGCTGAAAAAAAAAAAAGGGAAAATCAGGAGAATTTGATTCCTGCAAGGGGAAAATCAGGATATCGGGAATGGCCCTTGGGAATGGCCCCGAACCTTTGATCCTTCCCTGCTTTCGCACTGCGGCAAAAACCCTGGGATGTTGAGAATTCCAATGGAATTTTCCCCCATTTTAGGGCAGAACCAAAGTGCTTCCAAACAGGCCGGGAGCTGCTTTTTGCTTGGAGCTTCCCATTGTTTTTCCATGGAAATGCGGCTCCTTTCAGATCCGCCGGATCGCGCTCCATGAATGGAGCAGCTGCTCCGCTTTTTTTCCCTCTTCCCCATTTCCATTTTTCCCGTCCCCATTCCTGCAGGTGCTGCCTGCGGATTTTTCCAGGCTTTTTGTGGCTTTTTTTTTTGGGAGCTGTTTTCCTGTGATGGCCGTTGGAGCATCCGGAGGGAGGATCCGGATGGAGCGGAGTGAGAGCGTCCCAAAAACTGGTGGGAATCAAATGAGTGATTCCCAAAATTCCCCTGGAAGGATCCAGGTGCTTTAACCATAAATCCTGAAATCCCTGAGCTTGGAAAAGAATTCCAAGATCAAATCCAGGCTGGGCCTGATCCCAACCCCAGAGCTCTGAGAGCCACATCCAGGAATTCCTTGGATTCCTCCATGGATGGCCATCCCGGCTTTTCCAGCCCCATCCCGGCTTTTCCAGGCCCTTCACAGCTTTTCCAGGCCCTTCATGGCTTTTCCAACCCCTGATCCAGAGGAAACATTGGAAAGCTGCAGTTCCACCACGTTTAAGTGGCTTTTTCCACCCCGAATCCAAACAATTCCATGGAAATAAATCCCATTTATGCCAAACAATTCCCCTGGCACATTCCAGAGGATGCCGAGCAGCAGAACCTCCCAAAATATTCCAGCACAACCCCAAATCCCAGGAATTGCCCCGGGGGCAAAGTCACCCTCTGTGAGCTCAATCAAACAAAGTGGATCGATCGGAATCCGAGCAATTCCCGATTTTATCTGGGAGAAATCCGCCGGCAGCAAAATCCGCCCGCAAACAACCGGGGCTGCGCGCATTCCTGATCCGCGGCTTTTTCCGAGGAAAATCCGACTCGGATCAAGCCGTGACCAGCGCATTTGCAATTTAATAAATTTAAAAGGTTTTACGACCAAAATTCCCTTTTCTTCCCCTCCCAAGCGGATTTGCTGGAACAGGATGCATCCATTGAGGCAATTTTCATGGAAAACGCCAATCCCATCTTTTCATTTTCCAGCCATTTTTTTTGGGAAGAGCACATTCCGTGCTTAATAAAGAGGAATTCTGAGTCATTTGAGGCGAGGAAAAATTGGCATGAAAAGAAAATTAGTTGAGCACTTGGAAATATTCCTAAAAAAAAAAATATCAGGAATAACAGCCCTGAATTCCATCTGTTTGGTTCCTTGGAAATGTGGGAGCAACCGAAGAGCTCCAGCACCCACCAGGAACAGGAGGAAAAAAGGGAATTTTTTTCCCCAAGAATTCCTTAAATTGAGGGTGTCCTGTGGCCATCAAAATCTTGGAGTTTGGGGTTCTCAAATTCTGGGAATTGCCTGAAATGGTAGGAATAGGGAAGGAGAAGGAACTCTTGGAAGCATTCGCAGCTTCCATTGGGAAGGGAATTCCTGCCTGGATTCCCACTGAGGATCTGCAAATTCCAGGCCCTTCCCACCGGGAATACCCTGGAGGGGCTGGAAAATCCCGCAGATCCTGCCTGCAATCCCAAGAATTCCAGGATTCCCTCATTCCCTTGGGATGCAGACGGGATCCCCAGAGGAGAGTGGGAATTATAACATTTAAAGAATGCCATGGGATCAGGTCTGGAAACCCCATGGATACAAAAGGGAGCAGGAAAGGCTGGAATTCCGTGTCCATGGCCAGTTTGTCCTGGCAGCAAATCATGGAAAAGGGGCTGGAATTAATGAGGAAATTAAGGAATGCCTGGGATCCAGAGCGGGAAAGAAGCAACAGGAGAAAGTTTTGCACATTCCGTGGGGAAATTCTGGATCCTCGGGGTAAGGAGGGGATGAAGCCGGGCCGGGGAAGGGAATGGAGCCAGGAAGGGGCTGGAAAACTCTGGAGGGATTTGTAAAAACATTGGAGGGGTTTGGGATTTGGGCTGGAAAACTCAGGAGGGATTTGGATTTGGGCTGGAAAGCTCCAGCTGGATTTGGGATTTGGGCCCAGCCTGGAGCAGAGGCAGCTCCAGGGCTCCTTCGGGATGGGCTCTGGCTCATCCCAGGATTCCCAGGGAAGCTTCTGGAAGCCCTGGGCCAGCCCCGGGGCTCCCTCATTCCCGAGGGATTTCCCTTTGGTTCCCAGATTTCCATCGGGCCTGGGCCGTGCCGGGCGCTCCCGGATCTGGGATTTCCCAGCTTTGGCTTTTCCTCTTCCAAAGGGAAATTCCTTTTTTTTTTTTTTATTTCTTTGATTAATCCTGGATCCCCTCCCACCTCATTCCCACATTCTATATTATTCCAGCTTTTCCAGCTTTTTCCATGCTGCTATCCATGAAAATTTTAACTAATTAATTCAAACCACCCCAAAAAAATGGATTAATTAACCCTCATCCATTCCCATGCTCCAGGAATTTTGCTTTTCCATGGAAAAATTCCTTCAGCCGGGCTGTTAAAACTCATTTTTCCAGCTGATCCCGGTTGGAATCAAACATTCCACAGCCGCCTTTGTCCCGGATCTTCAATTATCCCGACATTCATGGGTCACAGGTTAATTAATTAATTATGGTTGATTAATTAACCAATCAAATCCTCCCCCCCTTCTCCCGTCGCGGATCGATAGAAATTCCGGCTTTTTTTTTTTTTATCCTGTTTTTTTTATGGAATGAGGGAAGCCTGGAGTGAGGAGCAGGAGAAGGAACGAGCTCGTCCTTGGGAATGGTAGAATATTTTTTCCCTGGAAAATGATTTCTGGGAGGTTTTATCGGGAATTTGGGAAAATTTGGTTGGGAAATGTCCTTAAAGAGCCTCAGATTCCAATGGGGACCCGGGATGATCCAAGCTCGTCCAACCCCACCCGGAATTTGATAAAAATTCCCTAAAAATTCAAAATTAGGAATTATCCAAGCCCACTTCTATTAATTAGCAATAAATAAATAAATATTTAATGATGAATAATTTATTCATTAATCCTTTATTAATTAAAATTCCCTGCCTAATTCCTCCTTTTCCCTCCCTTCCCATTAAATCCCCTTTGGAATTTCTTCAGGTTCAAATCCTGATTTGATTTTGCATTAAACAAAATCCTGTCACTTATTATTCAGCATTCCCATGATTAATTCCTGTTTTTCCAGCAAAAAGTTGGAATTTTTATCCACACCATTTTCAACCTGTATTTTCCCAGATTTTTTTTGCATGGAGGCATCAAATCCTTGTTTTTTTCTTGGCCGGTTTGGAGTTTCCCAACATTTTTTTGGGTGTTGTTCTATCCTAAATAATCAGATCCTTGTTTTTTGTGGGAAGCAGAAGAGAAAATTCCGTAGGAATGTGCAGGATTCCAATTCAAGCTGGGAATTAATGGAAGGAAAATCCCAATTTTAACCAGATAAAACATGGATAGGAGGGGAAATTCCGCCTTTATTCTCCTGCTTGGAATTCCGTATTTTTCCTGGGAATCTGAGCGTGGAGCTGGAGGCTGGAATTTCCTGGGAACGGCCCCTGGAAGCATTGGACCAATCCTGGCAGGACTGATCCAGAGGGGAGTGGTTGGATAAATTTATCAACATTCCCAGGATTTCTTTGGCTTGGGATTCAAAACCCCGGAGCAGCCACTTCCAGAGGATCCATGGAGAACAGGGATAGCCCATCCATGGAAAATAGGGATACCTTTTCCATGGAAAATAGGGATACCCCTTCCTTGGGATTTTGTCCCCTCAGAGCATCTGGGGGAACACAGAGGGAGGACAAGGAAAAGATGGAACCACCAATGAGAAAAGTTGGGAATTTTCGCTCTGGGATGGAGCAGCCGGTGAGTGCTGGAGTTTCCAAGGAATTCCTGTGGGAATTCCTGCTGGGATTGGAGGGATGGAGAGGATGAGGAGGGAGGAATGTTGCCATTAATGTTGCCATTCCAAGTGGTGATTCCATAGGGAAAAGGGATTTTTGGGAAGGAGACGCCTTTGAGACCTAAAGAGCAGCGAAGAGATCCGGGATTTTCCATGGAACACCGGGAAATCTGGGAAAGAATTCCAGGAGAAGTTTAACCATTGGGTTTTCCTGGGAATGTGGTGGCCAAACGGCTTTGGAATCTGGAATAGGACTGGATATAAAGGATGGGAATTCTGAGAAATTTCCAATTTGGAAATTTCAATTTGGATTGAATTAAAAGTTCCAGAGCTGCCACTTCCAGAGGCTCCTGCTGGAGCTGAATTCCAAGAATTTCTGGAAGGGCTGGAGCAGCTCCTGGGGGAAGGGAAGGAGCTTGGAATGGGAAAAATTCCTGAGGATGAGTTGTGGATTTTTTTGGGAAAGGGCTGAGGAAAAGAGGGACAACATTCCAAGGTTAAGGTGTTCAAAATTTGGGAAGGAATTTTGGGAAGAAGGAGACACGAGGGCAAAGATCCAGCAGATCCTGGAATTTCTGAGGGATCTGGAAAAAATGCTGGAAAAAATGCTGGAAAAATGAGGCAAGGGTGCTGCTTCCTCATGGGAAAATTCCAGCCTCAATCTGTTGGATGAGGAGCTGCCAGGAATGGACTGGGATGGCTTTTCCAGGGAATTGTGGTGTTGCCTTGGAATTCCTGATGGTTTTCCTCGTGTATTTCGGGATGGGAGAAATGGGAATCTGAGGGGAACCTTAATCCTGGAAAAGTGATGGAGCAAATCCCATGGGAAGCCCTGGGTGGGATGGGGGAAGTGGATTCCCTGGGAAAGCCTGGGGGATCCAGCAGATCCCTGTTGTTCCTGGATGGATCAGGAAAAATCCTGGAAAAATCCTGGAAAAGTGGGGTAGGGCCATGCTAGTGCTGCTTCCCAAGGGAAAATTCCAGCCTCAATCCATTGGATCAGGAGCTGCCAGGGACAGACTGGGATGGGTTTTCCAGGGAATTGTGGGGTTTCCTTGGAATTCCTGACAGTTTTCCCTGTGGGGAACCTTTATCCCAGAAAATTGATGGAGTAAATCCCATGGGAAGCCCTGGGTGGGATGGGGGGAGTGAATTCCCAGGAAACATTCCAGGGTTTTGGGGACTTTGGGAATATGGGGGTGGCTGGAGCTGTCAGAAAGTTCGGAATTCTGGGATTTTTGGATGGAGTTTTGAACCTTGAATCACCGGATGGGATTCTGGGATTGGGTTTTGTGGGATGACGCAACATCCAACGCCCTTCCCGATGGATCGGCCTCTGATTCACTGGAAAATCCCAAATCCTTTGTTTTTCTGGCTCCAGGAACTCCAGGTGCTTCCTGGATCCTCCCTCTCACCCTTATCCCTTTTTTTTTTGCTGGAAGCGGTTTCTCCCAGCATGGAATTAAATTCCAGGAATGGCAGGTCTGGAATTTTCCTCAGGAGATGATCTAAGCCCCAAAATTCCTGCTTTTTTTTTTTTCTTCTTTTTTTCCCAGCTGACTCCACAAATTGATCCCAGTTTGGAGGGTGGAAAAAAATTCCTGTGAATTTTTCTCCTCCAGGATTGCTTTTCCCTGGATATCCAAAAATCCCAACTCCTTCCCAGGATTGTGGCTGGGAATGATGGGAATGGTAACATCCAGCCTGGCCCAAGGTGGGATTTGGGAGCTGCAGGTGGGAATTCCCATGGATATTCCCAATCCTGTGGCTCTGATCCCTTCTCCCGCCAACCCATGGAAATCCAGGAGAATCCCGTGGGATTTTCCACCCTGTGGGAATGGGAATGCTGCTGGAATGGCATGGAAGGAGTAATCAGGAAGAAAACCAGGATCCTGGGAGAAATCCAAAGAGAATCCTTGGAGGAAAGCTGGGAATGTTCCCTGGGCCTGGGCTGGGGCTGGAACTGTGGCCTGGTTTTAGGAGGAGCCATGTCAGGATCCACGTTGGGATCCATGCCTGGATCCGTGTTGGGATCCATGCCTGGATCTGTGTCCGGATCCGTGTTTGGATCAATGTCCAGATCTGTGCTTGGATCCATTCCTGAATCCGTGTTGGGATCCGTGCCCGGATCTATGCCCAGATCCATGTCAGGATCCGTGTTGGGATCCATTCCTGAATTATGTCGGGATCCATTCCTAGATCCATGTCAGGATCCATGTTGGGATCCATTTTTAGCGGAGGTTGGGAATGTCCTGAGGTGTCCAGGGGCTCTGGAATATCCTGGCATGGCCGAGCAGGTCTGGAATGTCCTGAGGTGTCTGGAAGGTCGGGGAGTCTGGGATGTTCCACTGATCCCAGTGCAGCATTCCAGGGAATCCATGGGATGTCCCACTGATCCCATCACAGGATTCCAAGAAAACCATGGGGTGTCCCACTGATCCCATCACAGGATTCCAGGGAATCCATGGGATGTCCCACTGATCCCAGTGCAGCATTCCAGGGAATCCATGGGATGTCCCACTGATGCCAGTGCAGCGTTCCAAGGAATCCAGCCATGATCCAGGATCTGGGCTCAGCCTGGAGCTTCAGGCGTTTCCCATCCTGGAGCTTTTCCATAGGGCAGGGAACTGATTTCCCTGGATACCCCGAGCTCCGGAGATTTCCAGTTTTGGAATTTGAGAACCTGGATCACTCCCTGAGCTGGGAATGTGGTCCTGTGGCAAAAGGAGGGCGCAGAAATCCCTGAGGATCCTTTGGAGCTTCCCCGTCCCATCCTGGCGCCGCGGATCCTTCGGGAAGAGCCGTTCCCGCCTCCGGCTGCTCCGTGGGAAGGGTGGTGGAGACCCAGGATAAAATTATCCCAACCTCCCACGGGGTCCGGGAGCTCGGAGCCGGATTTTAAGGAGACAGGAACACGCCCGAGCTGGGGTTGGTTCCTCTGGAATAATTTATGGATTCTGTGCCGTTAAATCCCCCGGGAAAACCCATTCCTGAAATTTGGCGGGAGCGCTTTGGGAGCAGCCTCCCTCTTTGGTAGGAAAAAGTGGCAAATCCAGGAAAAATCCTGGGAATGTGCCGAGATTTCCTCTCTATCAGCAGTGCTGGAATCCTGGAGCAAACCTTGGGATTATCCCATGGGAATGGGCTCTTTGGGGGCTGGCACCAGCTGTGATTCCAAAGGTTTTCTGTTTGTTCTTCCTCTGGAAGCAGGGGAAAACTCATTCCAAGGAACCACAGGCTCGGCCCATCCCGGGAAAACCGGGATGTGGAGAGATGGGAGGCTCCTGCAGCCTCGGGAAGCTGCCAGCACTCCCAGGGCTGGAATTTGTGGGAACAGCTGGGAAAGATCACAGAGGTGCAGCCAGGTGCAGGATCATCAGTTGGCCTGAGTGATCCCAAAAATGGTTGGAAAGTCTCTGTTCCCAGCCCGGCCCTTAAAGAAGGACTCAGGGCTCTTCATTTCACCGTCTCAAGGTTGATTATTATTTCTTATCTGTAAAATTCTTTCTCCTGCCCTGACGAGGTCAGCTTAGCAGGATCGTCTGAGGCTTTCTGCCCCCCTGACGAGGCCGTGTCGTCTTTTATACCACAAACTACGTATAACATATTTACAATTATCTCCCAATGCCCATCACCTATGCCAGACAGTGAGCCTCCACTCCAAACCAATCCCCAAGTGCCAGCATCACCCAGAAAATGGATGCCAAGAAGAAGGAGAAAGACCACGAGGTCGGGGCCTGAATCCTCCATCTTGTCTCCCAAACCCCCCTGTACCAAAATCCTAAAATCTCCATTTTCACCCTGTGACCAAACCGTTCAAACCCAAGTGATTCCCGTGTCCCCACACACAGGTGGCAGATCCCTAAAAGGGTCCAAGCCAGGCCCCAGGTGCTTTTGGCAACACTGCAGGACCCCCGAGCCCCCCAAGGGTTCTGGGTAGCTCCGAACATCCCGGAGGGGTGTGCTGAATTCCCACAGCCAGGGAGGAATTTTCTGGAATTTTCCAAAGGTTTTCCTTCCTCATTTTGTGCTGGCAACTCTTCGTCTTCCCTTTGAAATTGTGGAAAAGCCGGAATTCAAATAAAATCCCAGTTGGATTTATCTGGGAGCAGCTCCCGGCACTGGATGGCCCAGGAGTGTCCAGCTGGAATTCCGGAAGTTTTTCCTGATGTTTTCCAGGATGTGTTGGGAGCTCCCAGCCCTGATCCCTCAGTCCTTGGAATTCCCACATTTTGTCCCTTCCGAGGCAGTTTTTAACCAGGAGCCTCCCAGTTTTCCTCTGACTTTGCCGAGGAGATTCCTCGGCGTTCCAAGGCTGGGTGGGAATGGGAATTCTGGTTGGGAATTCCTTTAGGATGAGGAGGGGGAGGCTCCTGCCCATCCCATGTGGCCAATTCCCAGGAAGGGAAGGGAGAACATGGAAAAGGGAGGGATGAGAGTGGGGATCCCACTGGAATGTGGATTCCAAGGTATGGGAACGCCTGGAAAAGTGAAGGATGAGGGTGGAGATCCCACTGTGGGAATGTGGATTCCAAGGGATGTGAGCACCTGGAAAAAGGAGGGATGAGAGTAGGAATGTGGATTCCAAGAGAAAGGAGAACATGGAAAAGGGAGGGATGAGGAATCGCTCCTCTTCCCACCAATTCCCTGCCTCCATCCCAAGGCTTTTCCACTCCCTGTTTTCCCAGTACGTAGATCCCAAAATTCCCCTCTCCATTCGCCACTATCTCAGCCATGGGAACGCTGAAAAAAAAAGGGAAAATCAGGAGAATTTGATTCCTGCAAGGGGAAAATCAGGATATAGGGAATGGCTCTTGGGAATGGCCCCGAACCTTTGATCCTTCCCTGCTTTCGCACTGCGGCAAAAACGCTGGGATGTTGAGAATTCCAATGGAATTTTCCCCCGTTTTAGGGCAGAACCAAAGCGCTTCCAAACAGGCCGGGAGCTGCTTTTTGCTTGGAGCTTCCCATTGTTTTTCCATGGAAATGCGGCTCCTTTCAGATCCGCCGGATCGCACTCCATGAATGGAGCAGCTGCTCCGCTTTTTTTCCCCTCTTCCCCATTTCCATTTTTCCCGTCCCCATTCCTGCAGGTGCTGCCATGGATTTTTCAGGCTTTTGTGGCTTTTTTTTTTGGGAGCTGTTTTCCCGTGACGGCCGTTGGAGCATCCGGAGGGAGGATCCGGATGGAGCGGAGTGAGAGTGTCCCAAAAACTGGTGGGAATCAAATGAGTGATTCCCAAAATTCCCCTGGAAGGATCCAGGTGCTTTAACCATAAATCCTGAAATCCCTGAGCTTGGAAAAGAATTCCAAGATCAAATCCAGGCTGGGCCTGATCCCAACCCCAGAGCTCTGAGAGCCACATCCAGGAATTCCTTGGATTCCTCCATGGATGGCCATCCCGGCTTTTCCAGCCCCATCCCGGCTTTTCCAGGCCCTTCACAGCTTTTCCAGGCCCTTCATGGCTTTTCCAACCCCTGATCCAGAGGAAACATTGGAAAGCTGCAGTTCCACCACGTTTAAGTGGCTTTTTCCACCCCGAATCCAAACAATTCCATGGAAATAAATCCCATTTATGCCAAACAATTCCCCTGGCACATTCCAGAGGATGCCGAGCAGCAGAACCTCCCAAAATATTCCAGCACAACCCCAAATCCCAGGAATTGCCCTGGGGCAAAGTCACCCTCTGTGAGCTCAATCAAACAAAGTGGATCGATCGGAATCGAGGCAATTCCGATTTTATCTGGGAGAAATCCGCCGGCAGCAAAATCCGCCCGCAAACAACCGGGGCTGCGCGCATTCCTGATCCGCGGCTTTTTCCGAGGAAAATCCGACTCGGATCAAGCCGTGACCAGCGCATTTGCAATTTAATAAATTTAAAAGGTTTTACGACCAAAATTCCCTTTTCTTCCCCTCCCAAGCGAATTTGCTGGAACAGGATGCATCCATTGAGGCAATTTTCATGGAAAACACCAATCCCATCTTTTCATTTTCCAGCCATTTTTTTCGGGAAGAGCACATTCCGTGCTTAATAAAGAGGAATTCTGAGTCATTTGAGGCGAGGAAAAATTGGCATGAAAAGAAAATTAGTTGAGCACTTGGAAATATTCCTAAAAAAAAAAAAATCAGGAATAACAGCCCTGAATTCCATCTGCTGGGTTCCTTGGGAATGTGGGAGCAACCGAAGAGCTCCAGCACCCACCAGGAACAGGAGGAAAAAAGGGAATTTTTTTCCCCAATAATTCCTTAAATTGAGGGTGTCCTGTGGCCATCAAAATCTTGGAGTTAGGGGTTCTCAAATTCTGGGAATTGCCTGAAATGTTAGGAATAGGGAAGGAGAAGGAACCCTTGGAAGCATTCGCAGCTTCCATTGGGAAGGGAATTCCTGCCTGGATTCCCACCGAGGATCTGCAAATTCCAGGCCCTTCCCACCGGGAATACCCTGGAGGGGCTGGAAAATCCCGCAGATCCTGCCTGCAATCCCAAGAATTCCAGGATTCCCTCATTCCCTTGGGATGCAGACAGGATCCCCAGAGGAGAGTGGGAATTATAACATTTAAAGAATGCCATGGGATCAGGTCTGGAAACCCCATGGATACAAAAGGGAGCAGGAAAGGCTGGAATTCCGTGTCCATGGCCAGTTTGTCCCGGCAGCAAATCATGGAAAAGGGGCTGGAATTAATGAGGGAATTAAGGAATGCCTGGGATCCAGAGCGGGAAAGAAGCAACAGGAGAAAATTTTGCACATTCTGTGGGGAAATTCTGGATCCTCGGGGTAAGGAGGGGATGGAGCCGGGCCGGGGAAGGGAATGGAGCCAGGAAGGGGCTGGAAAACTCCGGAGGGATTTGTAAAAACATCAGAGGGGTTTGGGATTTGGGCTGGAAAACTCCAGAGGGATTTGGGCTGGAAAACTCCAGCTGGATTTGGGATTTGGGCCCAGCCTGGAGCAGAGGCAGCTCTGGGGCTCCTTCGGGACGGGCTCTGGCTCATCCCAGGATTCCCAGGGAAGCTTCTGGAAGCCCTGGGCCAGCCCCGGGGCTCCCTCATTCCTGTGGGATTTCCCTTTGGTTCCCAGATTTCCATCGGGCCTGGGCCGTGCCGGGCGCTCCCGGATCCGGGATTTCCCAGCTTTGGCTTTTCCTCTTCCAAAGGGAAATTCCTTTTTTTTTTTAATTTCTTTGATTAATCCTGGATCCCCTCCCACCTCATTCCCACATTCTATATTATTCCAGCTTCTCCAGCTTTTTCCATGCTGATATCCATGAAAATTTTAACTAATTAATTCAAACCACCCCAAAAAAATGGATTAATTAACCCTCATCCATTCCCATGCTCCAGGAATTTTGCTTTTCCATGGAAAAATTCCTTCAGCCGGGCTGCTAAAACTCATTTTTCCAGCTGATCCCGGTTGGAATCAAACATTCTGCAGCCGCCTTTGTCCCGGATCTTCAATTATCCCGACATTCATGGGTCACTGGTTAATTAATTAATTATGGTTGATTAATTAACCAATCAAATCCTCCCCCCCTTCTCCCGTCGCGGATCGATAGAAATTCCGGCTTTTTTTTTTTAATCCTGTTTTTTTTATGGAATGAGGGAAGCCTGGAGTGAGGAGCAGGAGAAGGAATGAGCTCGTCCTTGGGAATGGTGGAATTTTTTTCCCCTGGAAAATTATTTCTGGGAGGTTTTATCAGGAATTTGGGAAAATTTGGTTGGGAAATGTCCTTAAAGAGCCTCAGATTCCAATGGGGACCCGGGATGATCCAAGCTCGTCCAACCCCACCCGGAATTTGATAAAAATTCCCTAAAAATTCAAAAATTAGGAATTATCCAAGCCCACTTCTATTAATTAGCAATAAATAAATAAATATTTACTGATGAATAATTTATTCATTAATCCTTTATTAATTAAAATTTCCTGCCTAATTCCTCCGTTTCCCTCCCTTCCCATTAAATCCCCTTTGGAATTTCTTCAGGTTCAAATCCCGATTTGATTTTGCATTAAACAAAATCCTGTCATTTATTATTCAGCATTGCCATGATTAATTCCTGTTTTTCCAGCAAAAAGTTGGAATTTTTATCCACACCATTTTCAACCTGCATTTTCCCAGATTTTTTTTGCATGGAGGCATCAAATCCTTGTTTTTTTCTTGGCCGGTTTGGAGTTTCCCAACATTTTTTTGGGTGTTGTTCTATCCTAAATAATCAGATCCTTGTTTTTTGCGGGAAGCAGGAGAGAAAATTCCGTAGGAATGTGCAGGATTCCAATTCAAGCTGGGAATTAATGGAAGGAAAATCCCGATTTTAACCAGGTAAAACATGGATAGGAGGGGAAATTCCGCCTTTATTCTCCTGCTTGGAATTCCATATTTTTCCTGGGAATCTGAGCATGGAGCTGGAGGCTGGAATTTCCTGGGAACGGCCCCTGGAAGCATTGGACCAATCCTGGCAGGATTGATCCAGAGGGGAGTGGTTGGATAAATTTATCAACATTCCCAGGATTTCTTTGACTTGGGATTCAAAACCCCGGAGCGGCCGCTTCCAGAGGATCCATGGAGAACAGAGATAGCCCATCCATGGAAAATAGGGATACCTTTTCCATGGAAAATAGGGATACCCCTTCCTTGGGATTTTGTCCCCTCGGAGCATCTGGGGGAACACAGAGGGAGGACAAGGAAAAGGCAGAACCACCAGTGAGAAAAGTTGGGAATTTTCACTCTGGGATGGAGCAGCCGGTGAGTGCTGGAGTTTCCAAGGAATTCCTGTGGGAATTCCCGCTGGGATTGGAGGGATGGAGAGGATGAGGAGGGAGGAATGTTGGCATTCCAAGTGGTGATTCCATAGGGAAAAGGGATTTTTGGGAAGGAGCCGCCTTTGAGACCTAAAGAGCAGCGAAGAGATCCGGGATTTTCCATGGAAAACTGGGAAATCTGGGAAAGAATTCCAGGGGAAGTTTAGCCATTGGGTTTTCCTGGGAATGTGGTGGCCAAATGGCTTTGGAATCTGGAATAGGACTGGATATAAAGGATGGGAATTCTGAGAAATTTCCAATTTGGAAAATTCAATTTGGATTGAATTAAAAGTTCCAGAGCTGCCACTTCCAGAGGCTCCTGCTGGAGCTGAATTCCAAGAATTTCTGGAAGGGCTGGAGCAGCTCCAGGGGGAAGGGAAGGAGCTTGGAATGGGAAAAATTCCTGAGGATGAGTTGTGGATTTTTTTGGGAAAGGGCTGAGGAAAAGAGGGACAACATTCCAAGGTTAAGGTGTTCAAAATTTGGGAAGGAATTTTGGGAAGAAGGAGATGTGAGGGCAGAGATCCAGCAGATCCTGGAATTTCTGAAGGATCCGGACAAATCCTGGAAAAATCCTGGAAAAATGAGGCAAGGGTGCTGCTTCCTCATGGGAAAATTCCCGCCTCAATCTGTTGGATGAGGAGCTGCCAGGAATGGACTGGGATGGCTTTTCCAGGGAATTGTGGTGTTGCCTTGGAATTCCTGATGGTTTTCCTCGTGTGTTTCGGGATGGGAAAATGGGAATCTGAGGGGAACCTTAATCCTGGAAAAGTGATGGAGCAAATCCCATGGGAAGCCCTGGGTGGGATGGGGGAAGTGGATTCCCTGGAAAAGCCTGGGGGATCCAGCAGATCCCTGTTGTTCCTGGATGAATCAGGAAAAATCCTGGAAAAATTCTGGAAAAGTGGGGTAGGGCCATGCTAGTGCTGCTTCCCAAGGGAAAATTCCAGCCTCAATCCATTGGATCAGGAGCTGCCAGGGACAGACTGGGATGGGTTTTCCAGGGAATTGTGGGGTTTCCTTGGAATTCCTGACAGTTTTCCTTGTGGGGAACCTTTATCCCAGAAAATTGATGGAGCAAATCCCATGGGAAGCCCTGGGTGGGATGGGGGGAATGAATTCCCAGGAAACATTCCAGGGTTTTGGGGACTTTGGGAATATGGGGATGGTTGGGGCTGTCAGAAAGTTCGGAATTCTGGGATTTTTGGATGGAGTTTTGAACCTTGAATCACCGGATGGGATTCTGGGATTGGGTTTTGTGGGATGACGCAACATCCAACGCCCTTCCCGATGGAATGGCCTCTGATTCACTGGAAAATCCCAAATCCTTTGTTTTTCTGGCTCCAGGAACTCCAGGTGCTTCCTGGATCCTCCCTCTCACCCTTATCCCTTTTTTTTTTGCTGGAAGCGGTTTCTCCCAGCATGGAATTAAACTCCAGGAATGGCAGGTCTGGAATTTTCCTCAGGAGATGATCTAAGCCCCAAAATTCCTGCTTTTTTTTTTTTCCTTCTTTTTTTTCCCAGCTGACTCCACAAATTGATCCCAGTTTGGAGGGAAAAAAAAAAAATTCCTGTGAATTTTTCTCCTCCAGGATTGCTTTTCCTGGATATCCAAAATCCCAACTCCTTCCCAGGATTGTGGCTGGGAATGATGGGAATGGTAACATCCAGCCTGGCCCAAGGTGGGATTTGGGAGCTGCAGGTGGGAATTCCCATGGATATTCCCAATCCTGTGGCTCTGATCCCTTCTCCCGCCAACCCATGGAAATCCAGGAGAATCCCGTGGGATTTTCCACCCTGTGGGAATGGGAATGCTGCTGGAATGGCATGGAAGGAGTAATCAGGAAGAAAACCAGGCTCCTGGGAGAAATCCAAAGAGAATCCTTGGAGGAAAGCTGGGAATGTTCCCTGGGCCTGGGCTGGGGCTGGAACTGTGGCCTGGTTTTAGGAGGAGCCATGTCAGGATCCACGTTGGGATCCATGCCTGGATCCGTGTTGGGATCCGTGCCCGGATCCATGCCCAGATCCACGTCAGGATCCGTGTTGGGATCCATTCCTGAATTATGTCGGGATCCATGTTGGGATCCATGTTGGGATCCATTCCTGAATTATCCATATTGGAATCCATTCTAGAATCCATGTTGGGATCCAATTTGGGATCCATGTCCAGATCCATTCCTAAATCCATGTTTGGATCCATGTCTGGATCCATGCCTGAAGTGTGGCAATTCCTCAGGTACGGACATGGATCCATCATCCTTTGTTTCCTCATTTTTTAGTTTAAAAGTTGGGGTAAACTTGTGAATTCCGTATTTCCCATGGATTTCCCTGTCCCAGAACCCCCATACCCCAACTCCCCCCTTTCCCTCCCTCATTCCCCCATCCCCTGGAGAATCCACGAAATTCCCATTTTCACCCTCTGTTTGCCCATGGATTTCCCTTTGGAATTCATGGTGGGAACACCCAGGGGGTTTTGTTATTTTTTTATTAATCCATAAAAAACTTGGGAATTCCTCATTTTCCTTAATCTGGCCCTCCCTGAACCCCACAAACTCCAAACCCCCAACTCTCCGCTTTCCCTCCTTCTTTTGCTCCATACTCCCGGAGAACTCACTGGGTTCCTGTTTCATCCTTCTCTTTCCCTATGGATTTCCCTTTGGAATCCACAATGGGAATATCCAATTTTTTGTATTTCAATGAAAAAAAATCAGGAAAACTTGGGGATTCTTCATTTCCCATAGCTCTGCCTCCCCTAAAATCCCCCAAGCCCCAAGTCCCCCCCGTTTTCCTCCTTCATTCCCCCATTCCCTGGAGAACCTGGTAAATTCCCTTTTTCTCCCTCTGTTTCTCTTTGGAATTCACAGTGGGAACACCCAATTTTTGGGGAGGTTTTTAATAATTTATCCATAAAAACTCAGGAATTCCTCATTTCCCATAGCTCTGCCCCATCAAAACCCCAACTCCCCCTTTCCCTCCCTCATTCCCCCATGGATTCCCCTTTGGAATCCACAGTGGGATCACCCATTTTTTTCCATTTTTAAAATCAAAATACCAGGAAAACTTGGGAATTCCTGGTTTTCCATAGGTCTGAACCCTGAAAACCTCAACTCCCCAACTCCCCTCTTTCCCTCCTTTATTCCCCCATTCCCTGGAGAATGTGGTGGATTCCCGTTTTCTCCCTCTGTTTCCCTATGGATTTCGCTTTGGAATTCACAGTGGGAACACCCAATTTTTTGGGTCTTTTAATAATTTATCCATAAAAACTTGGGAATTCTTCATTTCTCATATCTCTGCCCCCTCCAAAATCCCCCAAACCCCAACTCCCCCATTTTTCTCCTTTATTCCCCCATTCCCTGGAGAACCTGGTGAATTCCCTTCTTCTCCCTGTTTCCCTTTGGAATTCACAGTGGGAACACCCAATTTTTGGGTTTTTAAAAATTATTTATCAATAAAAACTTGGCAATTCCTCATTTCCCATAGCTCTGCCCTCTCCAAACCCCAACTCCCCCTTTCCCTCCCTCATTCCCCCATTCCCCCATGGATTCCCCTTTGGAATCCACAGTGGGAGCACCCAATTTCTTTTCATTTTTTAAATCCAAACATCAGGAAAAATTGGGAATTCCTTGTTTTCTATAGGTCTGAACCCCAAAAACCCCAACTTCCCTGTTTCCTCCCTCATTCCCCCATTCCCTGGAGAACCTGGTGGATTCCCATTTTCTCCCTCTGTTTCCCTTTGGAATTCACAGTGGGAACACCCTAAAATTTTTGGGGTTTTTTAAATAATTTATCCATAAAAACTTGGCAATTCCTCATTTCCCATAGCTCTGCCCTCTCCAAACCCCAACTCCCCCTTTCCCTCCATCATTCCCCCATTCCCTGGAGAACCTGGTGAATTCCCTTCTTCTCCCTGTTTCCCTTTGGAACTCACAGTGGGAACACCCAATTTTTGGGTTTTTTAAAAATTATTTATCAACAAAAACTTGGGAATTCCTCATTTCCCTCAATTCCCTCATTTCTCTTCCCTCTCCAAACCCCAACTCGCCCTTTCCCTCCCTGTTTTCCCGATGTTCCCGATGTTTCCCCCACGCTGACGCGGCGTTCCGTGCCGTCCCCAGAAGTGTCTGCGGCTGAACCCCGACGTGCCGGTGTGGGTGTCCAAGCAGAGGATCCTGTGCACGCTCAACCACAGCCTCAAGGATGTGCTCAACTACGGCCTCTTCCAGCCCGCCTTCAACGGCCGCGCCGGCAAGTTCCTGGACGAGGAGCGGCTGCTGCGGGAGTACCCGCTGAACCCCGACACGCCCGTGCCCTACCTGGAGGTGAGCGCCGCGGGGCTGCCAAGCTGGGCGGGTTGTTACATTTACGTTAAATTTTGTTTTGTTTTGTTTGTTTTGTTGTGTTTTGTTGTGTTTTATTTTATTTTATTTTATTTTATTTTATTTTATTTTATTTTATTTTATTTTATTTTATTTTATTTTATTTTATTTTATTTTATTTTATTTTATTTTATTTTATTTTATTCCTTTATTGTGTTTCATTTTGTTTTATTTAATTTCATTTCGTTTCGTTTTATTTGGTTTTATTTAATTTAATTCCTTTATTTTGTTTTGTTTTATTTCATTTGATTTCATTTTATTTCATTATTTTATTTTATTTTATTTTGGGTTTTCTTTATTTCATTTATTTTAATTTTATGTTATGTTTTTTTTTTTTTTTTGTTTTAATTTATTTTTATATTTATTTTTTGTTTCATTTAGTTTTACTTTTTAAAATAATTAATTTTGTTTTATTTTATTTTGGTTTGGGTTATTTCATTTTATTTTGTTTTATTTTATTTTAATTTTGTGATATTTTATTTATTATATTTCTTTCATTTTGTTTTTATTCTGTTTAAATTTTTTTACGTTTAATTTTTTTGTTTAATTTTGTTTTGTTTTATTTTGTTTTACTTTATTTATCTTTCATTTTGTTTTATTATATTTTGTTATATATATTATCTCTTATCTTTGTGTGTCTCTTTTCTCTCCTCTCTTGTCTTGATCTTTTATGTTCATCTCTTATCTTTTATCTCATATTCATTTGTCTCGCTTATCTCTGTTTCTCTTTTAACTTTTATCTCTTATCTCCATTTATCTATATATTATATTTTATGTCTCTTCTCTTCTCTCTTATCTTTCTCATTTAGATTAATTTATCTCTTATCCCTTACCTCATATTCACTTATCTGTTATCTCTTATCTCTTATCTCTGTTTACCTCATATCTTATCTCCATTTATTTTTATCTCTTATTTTAGGCTTCATCTCATCTTTCTATCCGATCTCTTCTCTCCGTTTCCTTCTTATATCTTATCTTTGTATGTCCCTTTCTCTTATCTTTATCTCCTATTATCTTTTATATCTTATCTCATGTCAAGTTAAATAAATTTACATCAAATATCTTATCTCTGTTTATCTCTTGTCTCTTTTCTTGGTATGTCTCTTATCTCTTCTGTCTTCTCCTTATCTCAAATTCATTTAGCTCTCATATCTCCTCTCTTATCTCTGTTTATATCTTATCTTTTCCCTCTCATCTCTTATCTTTGTATTTCACTCATCTCTTCTCCATGGTCTTTATCTCATATTTCCTTTGTCTCTTATCTCTTCTTATCACTCATCCCTTATCTAATATTATTTTATCTCTTACATTTTATCTCTCTTTTATTTTATCTCTTATCTCTTATCTCTTATCTCTTATCTCTTATCTCTTATCTCTTATCTCTTATCTTTCCGTTTACATTTTTGTCTCTTTTCTCTCTTTTTTGTCTCTTTTTCTCTCTGTCTATACTTTTATCTCATTTTCGTTCATCTCTTATCTCTCATCTCTTATCTTTTTAATCTCTTAACCCTTATATTTATTTATTTGTTATCTGTTATCTGTTATATCTCTTATCTCATCTCTTATCTCTTATCTCTTACATTTTATGTCTCTTTTCTCTGCTGTCTTTACTTTTATCTCATATTCATTCATCTCTTATCTCTCATCTCTTATCTTCTTATGTCTTAACCCTTATATTCATTTAACTGTTATCGCTTATCCTCACACCTGTTCTCTCTTATCTCTTTTTCTTATCTTTACCTTTATATTTATCTTTTCCATCTCATATTAATTTAACTCCTATCCTTGTTTATCTCTTTTCCCTTATCTCTTATCTCCATTTACCTCTTATCTCCATTTACCTCTTATCTAATTAATCTCATATTCATTCATCTCTCATATTTTGTCTCCATTTATCTCTTATACCTTATGAACTTTTATCTCTCATCCCTTATCTCATATTCACTTATCTCTTGTCTCTGTTTATCTGCTATCTCTTATCTCGCATTTATCTCTTATCTATTAGATGATGTCGATCTCTTATCTCTTATCGATCTCTTATCTCGGCAGTTCCGCTACAAGCGCCGCGTGTATTCCCAGCCCCTGCTGGACGACAAGCAGTTCGCCAAGCTGCACACCAAGGTGAGTCCCCATCCCTCGGAATTCCCATGGAATTCCCACAGAATTCCCATGGAAAACCCCTGGAGCGCCCCCGCAAACCCCCTGGCCCCGGAATTCCAGGATATCCCAAGGAATGCCAGCAGTCAATCCAAGCAGCACCAAAACCTGAATGGGAGCGGAGCTGAGCCGGGAATTCCCATGGAATTCACCTGGAAAACCCTGGGAAATCCCTCCAGCCCCGGAATTCTGGGACATCCCCGGAATGCCAGCATTCCCGGTGCCAAAACCAGCATAGGGGCAGTTGGAGAGATTTCCTTGGATTTTATTGGATTTTCTCCAGAATTCCTTGGATTTTATACCATGGGGCGGGATAGAGCTGGAAGAGCGTCCGTGGGCTGCTGAAATCCGGGATCACGGATTTATCTTCCTTCTCCCTTTCCCCTTTTCCTTCGGCTACTTGTCCCAAGCCCGTGGAATTTTGGGAAGGAGCTTTCCTTTTCCTCTTTTTTCCCCTATTTTTCCCCTATTTTTTTCCACTTTTTTCCCTCTTTTTTCCTCTTTTTTCCCTCTTTTTCCCCTCTTTTTTCCCCCTTTTTCCCCCTCTTTTTCCCCCTCTTTTCTCCCCTCTTTTCCCCCCCTTTTTCCCCCTTTTTCTCCCCCCCTTTTTCCCCTTTTCCCCTTTTTCCCCTTTTTCCCCCCTTTTTTCCCTTTTTCCCTTTTTCCCCTTTTTCCCCCTTTTCCCCCTTTTTTCCCCTTTTTCCCCCTTTTCCCCCCCCCTTTTCCCCTTTTTCCCCTTTTCCCCTTTTTTTTCCGTTTTTCCCCCTTTTTTTCTCTTTTCCCCTTTCTTTTTCCCCTTTCTTTTTCCCCTTTCTTTTCCCCCTCTTTTCCCCCCTTTTTTCTCCTTTTTCTTTTCCCCCTTTCCCTCTTCTCGGGCTGCTGCTTTTCCAGAACCTGTGGGGTTCTGTGGCATTCCTTGGCCTTTTCCAGTCCCTTGGATATTTGGGGATGCCGGGTAGGAGCCAAAGGGACAATTCCGGCCAATCCATCCTCGTTCCGTGCCCGTTGGAGCGATGCCGGCTCAGCGGGCACGGATCGACCTTTCCCGGGAAAAGCTGGGATTGGAGCAGCTCCCGGGAAAAAAGGCTGGGATTGGAGCTGGATCCAGAGGGAGCGGGAGCAGGGATGGGATCCTGGCTGGCGCGGGGACACCGGGACACCCGGAGAGCCTCGGGATCCAGGGGAACACGGGATCCGGGGGGATCACCGAAATGGGATTAACGGCTGGGATTATTCCAGGGATTTCTTGGGAATATTGGGGATCATTCCTGGAGCTGGAATTCAGCACAGGGATTCCATTGGAATAATCAGGATTAATGGGGTCATTCAGGGATCATTTCTTGGGAATAGCTGGGGATCATTCCTGGAGCTGGGAATGGGGCTGGAATTCAGCACAGAGATTCCCTGGGAACATCAGGATAACAGGGAAGGATCATTCCCGAAATGGGGTCATTCAGGGAATGGCTGGAATTCAGCACAGGGATTTCTTGGGAATATTGGGATAACGGGCAAGGATCATTCCCTGAGCTGGGAATGGGGCTGGAATTCAGCACAGAGATTCTCTGGGAATATTGGGATAACGGGCAGGGATCATTCCCAGAATGGGATCATCCAGGGAACTGCTGGAATTCAGCACGGAGATTCCATGAGGTTTGGGAGCTGGGGAATTCTGGTTTCAGTTCCTGTGGAATTTCTGCTTCAAATCCTGGGAATTCCTCCTTCAATTCCTGGGGAATTCCTGCTTTGGTTTCTGGGAATTCCTGCTTTGGTTTTGGGGGAATTTCTGCTTCAGTTTCTGGGAATTTTTCCTTCGGTTTCTGAGAATTCCTGCTTCGGTCTTTTTGGGAATTCCTGGTTCAGTTCCTGGGGAATTCCTGCTGCAGTTTTGTGGGGTCTCTGCTTCAAATCCTGGGAATTTCTGTTTTGGTTCCTGAGAATTTCTGCTTCAGTTTCTGGGAATTCCTGCCTCAGCTCCTGAGGGGTTTCTGCTTCAAATCCAGGGAATTCCTGCTTCAGTTCCTGGGAATTCCTGCTCTTCCATGTGTTTAATAATGAGGTTTTCCTTGGAAAAGTAGAGGTGCTGCCTCTGTATCCCGGGGTGGGGCTTTCCTGGGATTTGTGGCTCTGTCTGGTTCCTCGGGCAGGGAAATGCTGGATTTTCTGGGATTCAAAGGGATGGACAGGATTCCTTGGAAATGGGAGATTGGGGTGGGATTTTGGGAAGGAATTCCTGGCTGGGCTGGGATTGCCAGAGCAGCTGGGGCTGCCCCTGGATCCCCAGAATATCCAAGGAAAGGCTGGAGCAGCCTGGGGTGCTGGGATTGGAATGGGATGGCGTTGAAGGTCCCTTCCCAGCCAAACCATTCCAGGATTTTGGGATCAAGGAGGCTCAGACTCCATCCCGAGGGATTTTTATGGCAGTTGGGGATGGAAAAAGGAAGGGAGACCCTTCCTGGAGTCCCTGCCCTTGGAATGGGATGGGATCTGAGGTTCCTTCCCACCCAAACCATTCCAGGATTCCCGGTGCCGTGGCTCTGGAGATTCCCGTTGGGAGGAGTTGTGCAATTCCAGAGGCTCCACGTTGTCCCAGTGCGGCAGCAAATCCATAATTCCCCGTTTCTGTGGGATCAATGAATCCATTTGCTGCTGCCTGGCGGCGGGAGGCGGATCCATGGATTTGCTCCGGCCTCTCCCGGCTCCAAGGGCACAGCCGGCCTGAATTCCAGCTCTTGGGATTTTCCAGGACTTTTCCCAAATTGCAATAAGCTCCCAAAAAAATCCTCCAATGAAAAGTCTGGAAATCTGGGAATGTGGGAGCTGGGAGTTTCCCACCAGAGCCATTCCTGCCTCCGCAATTCCCGGAATCCGGGAATTTAATAATGGCTTCATCCAGCCAGAAAAAAAACAGGAAAAATCCCAACAATTTGGGAATTCGAGGAGAATCTTTGGGAATCCTGGCTTGGAGGAACAAAATTCGAATCCCAAAATTTGAGATAGAGGGGAGGCACTGGCAGCCTGGATTCCCATGGGATGACCCAGCAATTCCAAGGAATCTGCAGCTGACTCATCCCTGGAATTGTTGGAATAACCTGGGACTGTGGGAGGAGTCCATGGCCTTGGAATGGGATTTCAGCTCCCATCCTGCCCAAACCATTCCAGAATTCCCAGATTCCCTTCCAAACCTTTTCCTCATCCCGCTTGGCATTTCCAAGGTTTTTTCCCAACTTTCCAGCTGGAAATCACCCAAATAAACATGGAAACATGGCATTTTTGGGATTCATCCCTCCTAAAAGGGATAATTTTTCCATATGGAATTGATGTGGGAAATGTTGGAATTGGAATTTTTCCTGGGATGTTAAATCCGGCTTCAGCTTCTCCATTTCCTTGGAGCTTTCCATTTCCCAAATTTTCCTCTTAGTTCCCAATATTTCCACATGGATTTGTGTTCCATCCTGATGGAATTCAGTCCTGTTATCCCAATTTTCCTTGGATTTTTGGGATGGGGATGCTTCCCCGGTGGCTTTTCCCAGAATTTCGGGATGTTAACGTTGTGGTTTTTCCCGAATCCAGGCGAACCTGAAGAAATTCATGGAATACGTGCAGATGCTGAACTCGGAGAAGGTTTGCCGGCTGCTGGAAAAGGGGCTGGATCCCAACTTCCATGATCCCGACACCGGAGGTCAGTTCCATGTTTTCCTCGGGATTTGGGAATTCTTCCTGGAAGGAATCAGCTCAACATTCCCAATTCCTTCCTGGAATTCCTCCAGGCTTTCTTCTGGAATTTTTCCCACTCTATCCCAGTTGTTTTTTGGAGTTTTATGGTGCAATTCCCGCTTTTCAGGGGATTTTGGGAATGTGGCATTCCTTAGGGATAGCTCTTCCCTTCCCAATCCCTTTTGGGGTTCACTGGGATGCAATCCCAGGTTTCTCCTCTTGGAATATTTTCCCTTCCTGTTCCCATTTCCAATCCCAGCCACTGTTGGATGAAGAGATTGGAACATCTCAGAAATTCCAGGATTGGGAGCTTTGGGTTTTTTTGGGAATGTTGGTTGGCTTCCCGTGCATTTTCCAGGAAGTCTGGGCTGGATGCTGGAAGAGCAGGGTGGGAATGAGCTGGGAATGAGAAAGCACTTTTCCTGCTGGAATTTTTGGGAGTGGATCCTTGGGGATCCCGTGGGAATCTCCCCATGGAAAACTGGAAAATCCTGCTGGGAAAAATGGTTTCCTGTAGGGATTAATCCCATAAATGGACTGGGAATAACTGGGATGAAAAATATTGGGAAAATATTCCTCTGCAGGGATGAATCCCGTTCATGGGCTGGGAATAACTGGGAAGAGCCATAAAATCCCCTGAGCTTCCTGGGACACCCTGAGCTGATCCCATGGATTCAAAACTTTGGGAATCTTCATTTCAATGGATCTTGGGAAAGGTTTTAAGCTGTGCCGAGGATTTTTTCCCATTTTCCAAGCTCTTCTTGGATGGAAAAATACAGAAAAATCCACCTTGGGAAGCAATTCCAGCCCTGTTTGAGGCTGTTCCCATTTTGCAGTTGCTGGGAAGATATTCCAGGAAAGATTCCTGGGATTTGAAAGGGATGAAAAAGCACAAAAAATTCACAGTTGCTACCTGTGGGGACATTGAAAAAGTGGGAATTAAAAAACCCCAGATCTGGGATAAGTTTCCGTTGTTCTGGAATGAAAGCCAAACCCCAGGGATGGTTTTGCCGGAGAAAAGAGGGAAGAAAAAATCCTTGGATGTTTAACGAGGGATATTTAACGAGGGACAGTGGGAGAGGGAGAGAAGCCCAGGGAAATGTTGGAATTACAAAGGAGGATTCAAAAAATCCCTGAAATAATGTGGGGGAAAATTGCTGTGGGAATTGGGAATGGGGGAGGGAAAGGGACCTGGAGCCAGGCTGGGAAAATTGGGAATGTTCCCCTGGAGAAGGGAAGGCTGCAGGGAGAGCTTCCAGCACATTCCAGGCCTGCAGGGGCTCCAGGAGAGCTGCAGAGGGACTGGGGCCAAGGCCTGCAGGGACAGCACCCAGGGCATGGCTCCCACTGCCAGAGGGCAGGCATGGATGGCATCTTGGCAATGAGGAATTCCTGCCTGGGCTGGCATTGCCAGAGCAGCTGGGGCTGCCCCTGCATCCCTGGCAGTGCCCAAGGAAAAGTTGGAGCAGCCTGGGATGGTGGGATTGTCCCTGCCCTTGCAATGGGGTGGGAATGATCCCAGGGATATGGATGAGATGATCTTGGAATGTCCCTTCTCCAAATCATGGAATTATTGAGTTTGGGAAAGAATTCCAAAGTCACCAAGTCCAAGCTGGGCCTGATCCCCATCAGGCCCAGTGCCACCTCCAGGAATTTCTTGGACACCTCCAGGGATGGGATTCCAAAGCTTCCTGGGCAGCCCCTGCCAAGGCCTGACCCCCTTTCCACTCTGGATCCCAGGCATTCCTTAATTCCACCCCTTTTTCCATAATTTCCTGCTGGGACAAACTGGCCATGGACACAGAATTCCAGCCTTTCCTGCTCCCTTTTATATCCATGGGGTTTCCAGACCCAATCCCACAGCATTCATTAAATTTTATAATTCCCACTCTCCTCTGGGGATCCCGTCTGCATCCCAAGGGAATGAGGGAATCCTGGAATTCTTGGGATTCCCAGCAGGATCTGTGGGATTTGTAGCAGCAACCTCAGGGAAAGCTGGGAGCATCCAGAGGCTTCTCCTGGATTGGAATCCACCCCTTATCCCAGGATGAGGATTTTTCCATTGGTAGCACCAGATTTGGGCATTTCCAAGGGGCCAAGGTTTCCCAGATCCCATTCCCAAGATATTTTTGGCTGCTTTGCTGCCTAATCCTGGAATTTTCCATCCAATTCCCACTCCCACTACTCAGGAGATCCTTGGGAATACCTGGGAGGGAGCAGCTCCCAAATTTGACCTCCATTCCCATTCCAATGGATTTGATCCCAAACCCCAAGGAGATCTCGCTGGGCGCTTCCAGCTGGGATCCCATGGGGAGACATTCCCGTGGCTGTGCTGGGCATTCCATGGATCTCCCGCATTCCCATCTCCTCCCAGAGTGCCCGCTGACGGCGGCGGCGCAGCTGGAGCTCAGCGCCGAGATGATCAAGGCGCTCCGGAATGGTGGAGCCCACCTGGATTTCCGCACCCGCGAGGGAATGACGGCGCTGCACAAAGCCGTGAGGTGTCGGAATCACGCGGCCCTGCTGGTCAGTGCCGAGGTTTTCCATCCTCATTCCTCCTTTTCCTTTTCCTTTTCCTTTTCCTTTTCCTTTTCCTTTTCCTTTTCCTTTTCCTTTTCCTTTTCCTTTTCCTTTTCCTTTTCCTTTTCCTTTTCCTTTTCCTTTCCTTTCCCTTTCCCTTTTCCTTTTCCTTTTCCCTTTTCCTTTTCCTTTTCCTTTTCCCTTTTCCTTTCCCTTTTCCCTTTTCCTTTCCCTTTCCCTTCCTTTTTCCTTTTCCCTTTCCTTCCCTCCTTTCCCTTTTCCCTCCTTTCCTCCTTCATTCCCTCTCTTTTCCCTCCCTCCTCTTTCCCGGATTTTCTCCTCTGTCCTTTCTCCTTTTCCCTCCCTTTTCTCCTTCTTTCCCTCCCTTTTCCTCCCTCCTTCCCGGATTTTCTTTTTCCTCCTTTTTCTCCTCCTTTCTTTCCTCCTTCCTCCCTCCCTCCCTCCCTTTTCCTCTCCCCTTCCCAGATTTCCCCTCTTTTTTTCCCCTCCTTTTTTCCCTTCATTTTTTCTCCTCCTTTCTTTCTTCCCTCCCTCCTTTCCCCCATTTCACTCCAGCCCTCTCCCCAGCCCAATTCCCCACCGACGTGAAGTGATTCCTTCATCCCAGCCCTTCCCAAGGGGCTGTTCCCTGTTCCCAAGCGACCATTCCCTGTTTTCATGGGATCATTCCCAAGGGGACATTCCTATTCCCACAGGACTGTTCCCCATTCCCACAGGACTGTTCCCCTTCCCAAGGGACCATTCCCATTCCCAAAGGACCATTCCCCATTCCAAGGGACCATTCCCATTCCCAAGGGACTGTTCCCATTCCCAAGGGACTGTTCCCGCCCCCAAGGGACCATTCCCATTCCCAAAGGACCATTCCCATTCCCACGGGGCCGTTCCCTGTTTCCCGGGCAGACGCTGCTGGATCTGGGAGCATCCCCGGATTACAAGGACAGCCGGGGGCTGACGCCGCTGTACCACAGTGCCATGGTCGGGGGGGACCCCTACTGCTGCGAGCTGCTGCTGCACGACTACGCCCGCCTGGGCTGCGTGGACGAGAACGGCTGGCAGGAGATCCACCAGGTGCCAGGGGATCCACGGGGATGGGATCCGAGGGCATGGGATCCACAGGGACAGGATCCGGCCACGGGAATGTTCTCTTGGTGCTCGTGGATGGGGTGGTTCCATCCCTGGGGTTGAGGGTTGGGCTCTGGGAATGTTCTCCTGGTGCCCATGGATGGAGATCCACCAGGTATGATGGGATCCGAGGGGATGGGATCCAGCCCCAGGAATGTTCTCCTGATGGCCATGGATGAGGTGGTTCCATCCCTGGGGTTGAGGGCTGGACTGCAGGAATATTCTCCTGGTGCTCATGGATGGAGATCCACCAGGTGCAATGGGATCCATGGAAATGGGATCTGGCCATGGGAATGTTCTCCGTGTGCTCATGGATGGGGTGGTTCCATTCCTGGGATTGAGGGCTGGACTGCAGGAATATTCTCCTGGTGCTCATGGATGGAGATCCAGCAGGTGCAATGGGATCCATGGGAATGGGATCTGGCCATGGGAATGTTCTCTGTGTGCTCGTGGATGGGATCATTCCATTCCTGGGGTTGAGGGCTGGACTCTGGGAATGTTCACCTTGTGACATGGATGGAGATCCACCAGGTGTGATGGATGGGGATGGGATCCAGCTGTGGGAGTGTTCTCCTGATGGCTATGGATGAAGTAGTTCCATCCCTGGGATTGGGGGTGGAGTCTGGGAATGTTCTCCTGGTGCCAATGAATGGAGATCCACAGGGATGGGATCCACAAGGGACAGGATATGGCCAAGGGTATCTTCTCCCAGTGCTCCTGGATGGGATCATTCCACGCCTGAGGCTTAGGTCTTGACAGTGGGAATGTTCTCCCAGTGTCCATGGATGAGATCCACCAGGTGGTGGAGGGCAGGAGATCCACCGGGTGGGATGAGATCCACCAGGTGGTGGAGGGCAGGAGATCCACCGGGTGGGATGAGATCCACCAGGTGGTGGAGGGCAGGAGATCCACCGGGTGGGATGAGATCCGCAGGGACGGGATCCGGTCATGGGAATGTTCTCCTGGTGCTCATGGGTGGGGCGGTTCCATCCCTGGGGTTGAGGGCTAGATTCTGGGAATGTTCTCCCAGTGCCCATGGATGGAGATCCACCAGGAGGGACAGGATCCACAGGGATGGGATCCAGCCATGGGAATGTTCTCCTGGTGCCCGTGGATGGGATCATTCCATGCCTGGACTGAGGGCTGGACTCTGGGAATGCTGTCCATGGATGGGGTTGTCCCATCTCCGGGATTGATGGCTGGATGGGGCCAGCTCTGCCTCCATCCCAGATTTTCTGGCCTCTTCCTGTGGTTGGGATCTTCCCAAAGGATGGCTCCAAGGAGAACACTTTGGGATCCCGGATCCAAATCCCAGTTGTGTCTATCCCTGTTTTCCACTTGGAATCCCCTTTCTCCAAGAGGACTTGGAGAAACACTTGGATTGGGAGTTAGGAATCCTGAGCCTTGTGCTTCCCAATCCTTTGGGAGAAGGTGGGATGGGATCCCATTGGAATATCTCCCACAACACCCAGCTGGGGATAGAAAATCCAGGGATGTGTCCTGTGATCCCGATTTATGGATCCAACTCTCCCTGCTGTGCCTCCATCTTCCCTGGCTGATCCCTGAATCCCGGGATGGACCAAACCTGGAGGAGAACATCCCAATTTTCCAAAGATTCAGGGCACTGAGTTCATCCCGAGCCACCCTCCATCTGGAGGAACCTCCAGATCCAGGATGATCCAAACTTTTCCCGTTGATCTGGAGCTGATTTATCCCACAGGTGTCCAGGTGGAGCTGTGAGGAGCCACACCCATTCCCACAGAACGGAAGATTCCCTGGCTGAATCCAGCAGGGGATTTTTTGGGGAGGATCCCTCTGGCTCTCGCCATTCCCTGATTCCCTCTTTTCCGTGTTTTCCGGAGCAGGCCTGCCGCTACGGGCACGTGCAGCACCTGGAGCACCTCCTGTTCTACGGAGCCGACATGACGGCGCAGAACGCCTCAGGAAACACCGCCCTGCACATCTGCGCCCTCTACAACCAGGTGGGACACGGACGGGGACAGGGACGGGGACAGGGGACATCACAGGGGAGGTGGCACCACCCCCGGACACTCCTGACTCTCACCACTCCCAAATCCAGAGGGTGGAATCCATTCCTGTTGTGGGATGACGCTGCTCCTCCTCAGAGCTCCTGGGTTTGGGTCCCAGGGTTGAATCCAGGGGATCTGGGGACAGGGGACACCGCAGAGGAGGTGGCACCAGCACGGCACCACCCTGGATCTCCCCACTCCCAAATCCTGAGGTGGAATCCATCGCTGGCTTTGGATGAGACTGTTCTCCTTGGAGCCCCTGATTTTGGGTTCCACAGGAGCTCCAGGGTTTGGGTCCCAGGGTTGAATCCAGGGGATCTGGGGACACTGCAGGGGAGGTGGCACCAGCCCGGGACACCAAGAGCAAACTCCTGGCTCTCACCATGCCCAAATCCAGAGGGTGGAATCCATTCCTGTCTTTGGATTAAGATGTTTGAGGCTGTTTCTCCTTAGCTCCAGAGTTTGGGTCCCAGGGCTGAATCCAGGGGATCTGGGATTTCCCAGAGGAGGTTCCACCAGTTTAACCCTGGATCTCCCCACTCCCAAATCCTGAGGTGGAATCCATCGCTGGCTTTGGATGAGACTGTTCTCCTTGGAGCCCCTGATTTTGGGTTCCACAGGAGTTCCAGAGTTTGGGTCCCAGGGTTGAATCTGTGGGATTTGGGGACAGGAGACACCACGGGGGAGGTGGCACCAGCCTGTGACATTCCTGGGTCTCACCATTCCCAAATCCAGAGGGTGGAATCTATTCCTGTCCTTGGATGAGGCTGTTCCTCTTTGGAGATCCTGATTTTGGGTTCCACAGGAGAGCATCCCATGGTGGAATCCATGGGATTTGGGGACAATGACATTGGGGGGGAGGTGGCACCAGCCCTGGACACTCCTGAATCTCCCCATTCCCAAATCCAGAGGGTGGGATCCATTCTTGTTTTTGGATTAAGATGTTTGAGGCTGTTTCTCCTCGGAAATCCAGAGTTTGCATCCCAGGGCTGAATCCAGGGGATCTGGGGACAGGAGACACCATGGGGAAGGTGACACCACCCGGGACATTCCTGGATCTCACTATTCCCAAATCCAGAGGGTGGGATCCATCCCTGTCCCAGGATGAGGCTGCTCCTTCTCGGAGTCCCAGCCTGATTTGGGATTTCCCAAGAGAGCGTTCCATGGTTTAATCCATCCCATTCCCAAAATGTTTTGCTGGGACAGAATCCTTGGAAAAAGAGGAAAACCCTGGGAGAAGGGGCAGAATCCTTGGAAAAGGAGAGGAATCCTTGGAAAACAGGCAGAATCCTTGGAATTTGAATCTGGGTGTTCCCAAAGATCCCTTCCAACCCAATCCACACTGGAATTCCGTGATTCCATAGCTTACTACCTTTAGGGTTAGGAATACCAAATCCTTAGGGAAGGCTCATCCTCCTTCTTCCCAAAGAATTTTCTGGATCTGTTGCTCCCAATCCTGGTCTAATTCCCATTTTCCCTGTTTGTTTTTTTACCCAGGAAAGCTGTGCCAGGGTTCTCCTCTTCCGAGGCGCCAGCAAGGAAATGGGGAATTACAACAGCCAGAGATTTCCAGGTGAGCAGAATTCCCAGGAATCCCATGGAGCTTGGGTATTCCTGGGAATTTTGTCACATATCCAGGGTTTTTTTCCAGGTGGGATTTGTCCCGGGGGGGGATTTGGGATGAGCATTCAGTGCCAGAGCAGGAAGGAGGAAAATAGCATGGAATTCTGGAAATGGGATGGGAATGTGGGGGTTTTGGGGATACAGAGGTGGGAAGGCAAAGTTGTTTTTGGGATGGGAATGTTTGGGGTGGAGGGAATCCTGGGAAAAGGAGCAGAATTTGGAGGATTTGGGATTTAGTGATTTGAGTGTTTGGGGATTTGAGGATTTAGGGATTTGGAGGTTTAGGGATTTGGGGAATGGGGAATTGGGATTTTGGAGATTTAAGGATTTGGGGACTTTGAGAATTGAGGACTTGGGGATTTTGGGACTTGGAGACTTGAGGACTTCAGGATTTGGGGATTTGGGAATTTGGGGACTCGAGGACCTGGGGATTTGGGGACCTGATGATTGGAGATTTGGAAATGTGGGGATTTTGAGAATTAGGAATTTGGGACTTTGGGATTTGAGGATTTAGGGATTTGTGGATTTGGGGACTTGGAGAATTAAGGATTTGGGGACTTGGGAATTTGAGGAATTGGGGAATCAAGGACTTGGGGACTTGGAGATTTGGAGACTTGGGATTTGGGGACTTGGAGACTTGAGGACTTCAGGATTTGGGGGATTTGGGAATTTGGAGGCTCAAGGACTTGGGGATTTGGGGATCTGAGGATTTGGAGATTTGGGAATTTGGAGATTTGGAGATTTGGGAATTTGAGATTTGGGAATTTGGGCTGGACATCCTCCCATCAGGATCAGGCTGCCCAGGGCATTCCCAGTCCCTGGAAATGTCCCCAAATCCTTTGGATGTGGCCCTTGGGGACATGTCCAGTGACACATCCAGCTGGACTGGCTGATCCCAAACCTCTTCCAAATTCCACAATTTTACCCAGGATCCAAACCCAACACCCTGGGAGCATTCCAGATTTGGGGTGGGTCCCTGGCTGGGATCTGGGAATTCCAGGGACAGGAGTTTTACCCAGCCAGGGCCACCCAAACCCTCTCCGGCCATTGTCCTGGGAGGGTTGGCACCATTTGAATTCCCGGATGATCCAGGCAGAAGATTCCTTGGTTTCCCCACGGAAAGCAGCTGTTCCCATCCAAATCCAGAGGGTGGGATCCATCCCTTTCCCACCATGGTTTAATCCATCCCATTCCCAAAATGTTTTGCTGGGACAGAATCCTTGGAAAAGGAGGAAAATCCTTGGAAAAGGGAGAGAATCATTGGAAAAGGAGAGGAATCCCTGGAAAAGGAGAGGAATCCTTGGAATTTGGATCCGGGTGTTCCCAAAGATCCCTTCCAACCCAATCCACACTGGAATTCCGTGATTCCATAGCTTACTACCTTTAGGGTTAGGAATACCAAATCCTTAGGGAATGCTCATCGTCCTTCTTCCCAAAGAATTTTCTGGATCTGTTGCTCCCAATCCTGGTCTAATTCCCATTTTCCCTGTTTGTGTTTTTTACCCAGGAAAGCTGTGCCAGGGTTCTCCTCTTCCGAGGCGCCAGCAAGGAAATCCGGAATTACAACAGCCAGACAGCGTTCCAGGTGAGCAGAATTCCCAGGAATCCCATGGAGCTTCCCGGTATTCCTGGGAATTTTGTCACATATCCAGGTTTTTTTCCAGATGGGATTTGTCCCACCGGGATGGGATTTGGGATGAGCATTCAGTGCCAGAGCAGGAGGGAGGGAAAATAGCATGGAATTCTGGAAATGGGATGGGAATGTGGGGGTTTTGTGGGATACAGAGGTGGGAAGGCAAAGTTGTTTTTTGGGATGGGAATGCTTGGGGTGGAGGGGAATCCTGGGAAAAGGAGCAGAATACTTGGAGGATTTGGGGATTTAGTGATTTGAGTGTTTGGGGATTTGAGGATTTAGGGATTTGGCGGTTTAGGGATTTGGGGAAATGGGGAATCAGGGATTTGGAGATTTAAGGATTTGGAGACTTTGAGAATTGAGGACTTGGGGATTTTGGGACTTGGAGACTTGAGGACTTCAGGATTTGGGGATTTGGGAATTTGGGGACTCGAGGACCTGGGGATTTGGGGACCTGATGATTGGAGATTTGGAAATGTGGGGATTTTGAGAATTAGGGAATTTGAGACTTTGGGATTTGAGGATTTAGGGATTTGTGGATTTGGGGACTTGGAGAATTAAGGATTTGGGGACTTGGGAATTTGAGGAATTGGGGAATCAAGGACTTGGGGACTTGGAGATTTGGAGACTTGGGATTTGGGGACTTGGAGACTTGAGGACTTCAGGATTTGGGGATTTGGGAATTTGGAGGCTCAAGGACTTGGGGATTTGGGGATCTGAGGATTTGGAGATTTGGGAATTTGGAGATTTGGAGATTTGGGAATTTGGAGATTTGGGAATTTGGCTGCTGGGACATCCCCTCCCATCAGGATCAGGCTGCCCAGGGCATTCCCAGTCCCTGGAAATGTCCCCAAATCCTTTGGATGTGGCCCTTGGGGACATGTCCAGTGACACATCCAGCTGGACTGGCTGATCCCAAACCTCTTCCAAATTCCACAATTTTACCCAGGATCCAAACCCAACACCCTGGGAGCATTCCAGGATTTGGGGTGAATTCCTGGCTGGGATCTGGGAATTCCAGGGGACAGGAGTTTTACCCGAGCCAGGGCCACCCAAACCCTCTCCGGCCATTGTCCTGGGAAGGCGTTGGCACCTTGGAATTCCCGGATGATCCGAGGCAGAAGAATCCTTGGCTTCCCCCCATGGAAAGCAGCTGTTCCCATCCATATGGAAGCTCCGGAGCTGCTCATCCCGCTTTTCCGGCTCTTTTCCAGGTGGCCATCATTGCAGGGAATTTTGAGCTGGCGGAAATCATCAAAACCCACAAAGAGTCCGATGTTGGTGAGTTGGATTTTTCCTGGCTTTCCCGTTTTTTTTTTTTTTCCCTTTCCTGTGGATCCCAGGGACGGACTGCTGGGTGGGGGGAGGACTAATGGATTTTCCCAGTGTTGCATCCATGGATTTTCCCGGTGTTTGCATCCATGGAAGCTGCAGCCACTTTGGATCTTGGAAGTGTCCAAGAGATTCCTGTGGGATTCAGGCTGTTTTTCCAGCCTTGCTGACATTCCCAAGCTCTGGAATTATCCTGGATTTGCTCTGCTGTAAAATCCTGATTTTTCCTCTCTTTTCGCATCCCTGAGGGATTTCATTCCCAGAATCCTGGGATTTGGAGCAAGGAGGGAAAATCCTCTGGGAACAGGAGCAAAGCGAGTGTTGTTCTGGTTGGATTTGCCTTTTTAAGGAATGTTTGGGGAATTTTGGTCCTTCAGGTCACCTTTCCCTTTCTTCCCATTTCTCCATGGGAGAAATTCCAGGGAAAAGTGTGTTGGGATCAGGAACAAAATTCACACTTGTTGCATTTCCTTGGATTATCCTGAGGAATTTACGGATCCAGAGCTGCCGATGGAGGGAGCAGTGGGAATTCCCAGCACAAAGGAACAGAGTTCTGGGATCAGCAGCTGGAAAAAAAATTCAGGGAAAAATTCCTGCCTGGGAGGGACTGGCACAGAATTCCCAGAAAATTCCCTGTGGCTGCCCCTGGATCCCCTCCAATGTCCAGGGTTTGGAGCAGCCTGGGATCATGGGAAGGGGTGGGATTGGATGGGATTTAAGGTCCTTTCCCGCCCAAACTCCTTGAATTCCATGAAGACACTGAAATGAAGGAAAACAGGGATCAGTTCTTCCAGAATTTGCAGCAGGAATTGAGCTTGGCTCAATCCCAAAAATCCTTTCTCCCATTTTTTTTCCCCAGCTCCCTATTCCTGATAGCCAGAACTGGGAACTGGGGGTGGGATAGAAAAGTTGGGAAGGATTTTGGGAAGAGCCTGAGAATTCCTTTGCCTGCAAGGTCATGGAATTAATCCAAGAAAAAAGTTTGGGAATGAATGACCTCCAAAGGTCCAGCCTAAATTCCCCTTGGGATCTGCACCTGGGACTGAGCATCTCCGTGATTTTCCTTTGGGGAAAAAAAAAGCAGGGAAACCAGCACGGAAAGCTGTCAGGAGCAATGGAAAGTCTGGGAATCAGCTCCGGATAAAAAATAGGTCAGGGAAGAATTCCAAACTAATTCCAACCCGAGCAGCAGGTCCAGATGGTCACGCCCGCAGCCGGGAGCTTCCCAGGGGTTTGGAAATTGGGTTTCAAAACTGGGATTTGGAAAAGTTAGGATTTGGAAATTGGGGGTTGGAAAAATTGGGTTTGGAAAAATGGGATTTGGAAATTGGGGTTGGAAATCAGAATTTGGAATTGGGGTTTCAAAATGGGGGTTTGGAAAAAATTGGTTTGGGAATTGGGGTTTGGAAATCAGGGTTTGGAAATCGGGGTTGGAATTTGGGTTTGGGATTCAGGGTTTGGAAAAGGGGATTTGGAAATTGGGGTTTGGAAGAACTGGGTTTGGAAAAATTTGGTTTGGAAATTGGGGTTTGGGTTAGAGTTTGGAAATTGGGTTTGGAAGTTCAGCAGGAGCTGAGGAATTTTGTTGGAGCAGGGAGCGGCTCCTGCTCGTGTCTTTTTCCCAGGGTTTTATGGGAATAAGGAAGGAATTTTGTGGGATTGGGGTTGGAATGATGCTCGTGGAGCAGTATTCCTGTGGAATTCTCAGTGGGAAGCTGGGCTGGGCTGAGGTGGGATTTGGTGATCCCAGTGCAGAGGTGGGAAAGGGTGAGAGCTTCCCGGGAGAATTCCAGGCTCATCCACATTTTCCTTGGGATCTGGAGCACTTGGCAGAGCTGGAATTTCCTGTTCCCTCCTGCCCTGGCCCTGGGAATTCTCCAGTTTGGGACATTCCATGGGAATTCTCCACTTTGGGAAATTATTTGGGAATTCTCCGGTCTGGAAAGTGCCATGGGAATTTTCCATTCTTGGAAATGTTGTGGGAATGCTCCAGTTTGGGAGATTCCATGGGAATTTTCTGGTCTGGGAAATGACCTGCGAATTCTGCAGGTTGAGAGATTCCATGGGAATTCTCCGGTCTGGGAAAAGCCCTGGGAATTCTGCAGGTTGGAAAGTGCTGTGGGAATTTTCCAGTCTGGGATGTACAGTAGGAGTTCATCAGTTTGGAAAATGCCCTGAGAATTCTCTACTGTGGGAAATGTGGGAATTCTCCAGGCGGGGAAGTGTCCTGGGAATTCTCCAGTCTGGGATGTGCTGTGGGAATTGTCCAGTTTGGGAGATTCCATGGGAATTCTCCATTCTGGGAAATGTTGTGGGAATTCTTCAGGCAGGGAAGTGCCCTGGGAATTCTCCAGTGTGGGGAATGTGGGAATTCTCCAGTTTGGGAAACGCTTTTTCCCTTTTCCCCTGTGAGCCATTCCAGGCTCCTTCCCCACTTCCCTCTGGAATTTTCCAGGATTAAAATGGAATCGTGGCCTGGAAGCGAGCAGACATTTGCACTCCTCGTGCTTTTCCATGAATATTTATTATCATGGAAGCAGCGAATCCAAACAAACCTCGGAGCGTTGATTGCGCTTCCCTTCCTCCAGCTGCCAGGAATTTTCGGGAGCCTCTGGAGCATCTCCAGGCTGAGAATTCCTGAGGGAGCTTTGGGTGTGTCCCGCTCCCCTCAGGGAGCATCCAGGCCCCTTTGGAAAACAGACATCCGTGTTTTCCTTTGGAAAACAGGGATCGGGCTGCTCCGAGCGGCGCTGTCATGGTAACGGACGGGATTCGTTGTGCCGGGAGAAACTCGGTAAACAGACCTGGAATAAAGTCTGGGAAAGGTGTGGGAAGGAATATCCGGAGCTCATTGTGGGAATTTGCTCCGAGTTTTGTTCCTTTGTCATCTCCTTCCCGGGATTTTCCCACTGGGAATTGTGAATTCCGGAGGGTGGGATGAGGAAATATTTCATAGAACTGGAAATCTGGGAATGTCTTGGTCCTGGATCCTGGAGTTTGGACTTTGTTCTTCTTCATCACCATCATCATCATCACCACCACCATCACCTCTCCCTTCCTGTTTTTTTCCATTGGGAATTGCAGATTCCAGAGGGTGGGATGAGGAAATACTCCACAGAACTGGAAATCTGGGAATGTCCTGGATCTGGATCCTGGAATTCAGGCTTGGTGGTTCTTCATCACCATCATCATCATCATCACCATAACCTCTCCCTTTCCTTCCCTTTCTGTCCCTTTTCCCACTGGGAAATGTGGATTGAGGGGGATGGGATGAAGAAGTATTCCCTAGAACTGGGAATCTGGCAGGAGTCTGGGAATGTTCTGATTCTGGATCCTGGAATTCGGGCTTGGAGGTGATTCATCTTCATCATCATCACCTCTCCCTTCCTGGCTTTTCCCATTGGGAACTGTGGATTCAGGAGGGTGGGATGAGGACAACTTCCAAAGAACTGGGAATCTGGCAGGAGTCTGGGAATGTTCTGATTCCAGCTCTTGGAATTCACACTCAGTGGCTCTTCATCATCATCATCATCATTGTGCTCACCCAGCCAGTTTGGAATTCCAGAATCCTGGTGTCACTGAGGTTGGGAAAGAATTCCAAGTTCATTGAGTCCAAGCTGGGCTCGATCCCCACCAGAACCCTGAGTGGAATTCCAGGAATTCCTTGGACACCTCCAGGGATGGCAACTCCAACCCTCCCTGGGCAGCCCCTGCCAAGGCCTGACCCCCCTTTCCATGGAAAAATGATCCCAAAAATCCAATCCCAACCTCCCCCGGCACAGCTTGAGGCCATTCCCTCTTGGGAAGTTCTTCAGACAGGACTTTCGCTTCCCGGATTTTTTTCCGGGGACTTTCTCTAAGGAGTGATGGAGTCCAAAATGGAACATCTCCTGGAGATGTGTCCCATGCCCGGGTGACACCCGGCCTTGGTGGGACATCCCTGCTCCTGGTGGCCCTTGGGGACACGGAGCAGTGGTGACTTGGATTTCATTGTCTGGGAGTCCTTTTCCAGCCCCTTTGTCTCCAAAATTCCATGATTTTGGTCCAGCTTTCCCATTGGGATGGCCTTGGTGGGACATCCCTCTTCCAGTGGCCCCTGGGGACATGGATCAGTGGTGGCCTTGCATTGGTTGGGATTGATGGCCTTGGAGGGCTTTTCCAACCCATTGGGCTCCAAAATTCCATAATTTTGGTCTGGCTTTCCCATTGGGATGCAGCCCCAAAATTCCATTGTTTTGTTTGGCTTTCCATTGGGATGGCCTTTGGGCCATCCCTCCTTCCTGGTGGCCTCTGGGGACATGGATCAGTGGTGGCCTTGCATTGGTTGGGATTGATGGCCTTGGAGGGCTTTTCCAACCCCTCTGGCTCTGAAATTCCATAATTTTGGCCCCATTGTCCCACTGGGATGGCCTTGGTGGGACATCCCCTCCTTGCTGGTGACACTTGGGGACGCTGGCCAGTGCTGGCCTTTGCATTGGTTGGGTTTCATTGTCTGGCAGGACTTTTCCAGCCCCTCTGGCTCCAGAATTCCATCATTTTGTTCGGTTTTCCCATTGGGAATGGCGGGATGTGGGCGCTGAGGGCAGGGGGTGCTGACGGGATCCGGGAAGCGCCGCTGCCGGGAGAAATTCCCACACCCGAGGTTGGAACTCATCGGAGAATGAACGCCGGGCGTTGCCACGGCAACGGGAAGAGTTCCAGGAGCCTGAAATCCTCGGACTTTGAACCTCAAATATTCCTCGGGAAAATATTCCGAGCACGGCCATGCTCAGCCTGGGCTGCTCCTGCCCAATCCCAGGATTTTCCTTCTCCTGGTGGCCTCAGAGCATCCTCAGGATTCACCTCTGGAAGGTGCCATGGGAGAGGTGCCCTTGGAATGGCAGCTCTGGGAATATCCCGAATCCGGAGTGCTTGGAATTCCCTGCTCCCTGTCCCCTGTTTCGGCTTGGAGCGGGAGCAATCCGTGTTTTTCCTGATGGGCTGGATGTGGCCCGATTCCGGATTTCCCTCTGGATTTTGCCACAGGCGCCGAACAAATTTTAGGGATGCTAAACTTCGGGATGGGAATGAGGTCATTGAACAAATTATTGGAAAATCCCATTTTCCTGGAAGTTTGGAGTGCAGGTGCACCACAGCTGAACCTCATCCCTTTCCGGAACATCAGGATCTGTTTCGTGGATCATGGAATTGTTTAGGCTGGAAAAGTCTTTTAAGACATTGAATCCAAGAATTCCCAGCACTTCCAAGGCCACCACTGATCCATGTCCCCAAATTCCACTTGAAATCCCTCCAGGATGGGGATTCCACTCCTGGTCCCTCAGTGGAGCCGGAGTTTGCACTTCCAGGTGGACCTGGGAGGTCGCTTTTTTCCTGGCATTCCCAAGGACTGGGAGGGAATTCAGAGCAGGGAATCATTGGTGGTTTATTCCATGTGTTCAATATTCCCATCTTTCCCTTGGCACATCCCTGGAGCCATGGAATAAGGACTTGGAATAGGAGGAGGAGCCGGGATTTGCGGAAGTGTCGATCTCAGTGGCAGCTGGACGTGGATTGTTGGGAATTCCACTGGTCCTGGCTTGGTCCATCAGAGCTTCCTGAGATGCCACTTCCAAATCCTTCCCAATGATGATCCATGGTTGGATCCCATGGATTCCCAGTGCCGGGAGAGGAACTGGGAGCAGAGGGAGACCATTCCCTTCTTCCCAAGCCAGCTCCACGGGAATTTCCAACCTTCTCCTCCTACTCTCTTCCTTCTTTTCCCACAACCACATTCCCAACATCTAATCCTCTATTCCCATTTTTTGGGGGGTTTGGATTCCCACATAATCCCATATTCCCATATTTTTAGTCCTTAGATTCCCACCTAATCCCATTTTCCCATTTTTTATTTCCAATGCCTTTCCAAGAAACTCACAAACTTCTTCTCAACCAAACTCCACACCTATTCCCAACCTTCTCCCCCACTCTCTTCCATCTTTTCCCACAACCGCACTCCCAACGCCTAATCCCATATTCCCATCTTTTTTAGTCCTTAGATTCCCTCCTAATCCTGCATTCCCATTTTTCATTCCCAGTGCCTTTCTGAGAAACTCCTGACCTTCCAACCCAACTCCACACCCATTCCCAACCTTCTCCCCCACCCTCTTCCATCTTTTCCCACAACTCCCGACATCTAATCCCATATTCCCCTATTTTTTAGTCCTTAGATTCCCACCTAACCCCACATTCCCGTTTTTCATTCCCAGTGCCTTTCCGAGAAACTCCCAGCTACACCAAGCGCCGCCGGCTCCTCGGCTCCGGCGGGTTGGCGTCGCCGCGCGTCCTCCAGCGCTCGGCCAGCGACAACAACCTGAAGGCCGAGAGCCGCGCCTCGTACTCCCCAGTGCCGTCCCTGCGGAGCCTCCCGCCCCAGCTCCTGGTCCAGATGCAGGAAGCGGCCGCTGGAATCGCGGGCCCTGGAATGGCGGGCGGGGACGGGAGCTTGGCCAGCTCAGGCAGCGCCCGCAGCGCCCACAGCCGCTCGCCCTCGCTGCAGCGCGTGCAGGAGGAGAGGGAGGCCGAGGTGCCCTCGCTGCGCCGGAGCAGCCGCGGGAAAGCCAGGTATGGGATCGGGAATGGCATCCCGGGGAGTGGGATGGGGTGTGGGAGGGGTCAGAGGTGGGAATGGGATGCCGTGGATTGGGAGAGTGTGAAAGGAATTAGATGGAGTTAAGAACGCGCTCCCATGAGTTGGGTTGGAACGTGGGAGGTGTTGGTGATGGGAATGAGATCCTGGGGGTTGGGTTGGGGTGTGGAAGGGATCGGTGATGGGAATGGGATGCCGTGGATTGGGGGATGTGGGAGGAGTTAGTGATGGGAATGGGATGCCGTGGATTGGGGGGATATGGGAGGAGTTAGTGTTGGGAATGGGATCCCAGGGATTGGGTTGGAGTGTGGGAGATGTTAGTGTTGGGAAGGGGAACCCATGGATTGGGAGAGTGTGAAAGGAATTAGATGGAGTTAAGAATGCAATCCCATAGGTCGGGTTGGAACGTGGGAGGTGTAGGTGATGGGAATGGGATCCCATGGATTGGGGAATGTGGGAGGAGTTAGTGATGGGAATGAGATCCTGGGGATTGGATTGGAATGTGGGAGGAGTTAGTGATGGGAATGGATCCCATGGATTGGATTGGGGTGTGGGAGGAATTAGAGCTGGGAATGGGATCTGATGGATTGGGAGAGTGAAAGGAATTAGAGCTGAGAATGAGATCCCGGGGATTTGGTTGGGGTGTAGGAGGTGTTAGTAATGGGAATGGGATCCCGTGAATTGAGTTGGGATGTGGGAGGGGTCAGAGATAGGAATGGGGGATGCCATGGACTGGGGGGATGTGGAATGTGGGGTGGGGAGAGGGAAGAGTGGGAAAGATTCGTTGTTCCAATGAGGAGCGGGGTTATGGTGGATCATTGGCTTTTCCATGGGTTTTTCCTGCTATTCCAAGGTCAGATCCAGTTTTTCCCTGGATTTTCCCTGGGTTTTTCCCTCCATCCATCCCACTGTCAAATTTGGTTCTTCCCTGGATTTTCCCTCTGTCCCATACTCAGATTCCATTGTTCGCTGAGTTTTTCCCTGGGTTTTTCCCTGAGTTTTTCTCTGGGTTTTCCCACCATTCCATGCTTGGATCATGGATACCATGGATATAATGGATTCATGGATATCATGGATATCGTGAATTACATAGATATTGTGACTATGGTGGGATCGGGATTGGGATTGGATCTGGTGTTATCCCTCTGCTCCTCATCCCTGCCAGCCGTGTCCCATGGGAATTTTGATTTGCCTAGGATTGGGAACGGTCACTGGTTCCGGTGTCCCTGACGTGTCTGGGGATTTTGGGACATCCCTGTGGTGACCACGGGGTCTGGATTTGGATTCAGAGGATTCTGTTGGAATTCTGTGGAATCCTGGAATGGGAAGGATCCTAAAGCTGATCCAATTCCACCCCATTCCAAGGGCAGGGACACCTCCCACTATCCCAGGTCGCTCCAACCTGGCCTTGGAATCTGGGAAGCTTGGGATTTTGGGATGTGCCAGAGGCAGATCCAGAGTGGGATACAGAGGCATTGGGGGGTCAAAAATAGTGTGGGATTTTAAAATCCATAATCCCAAAATTCCCTGGAGCAGCTCCACCCAACTCCTTGTCCAAACTTCCCGAGGATTCCTGGAGCTGGCTCTGTGATTCCCAACCTTTTGCAGGGAAAATATCCCTAGGAAAGAGCATTTTGCTCTGTTATTTCCAGGTTTTTCCAGGGATAGAGGGATCATGGAATTCATTCCAGGGAGTTGGGGCAGGAGAAATTCCCAGGTTTGCAATCTGATCAGTTCAAGTTGGGAAAAAACCTTGGGAAATTTTAATTCCCAACAAAAACTCCTTCATGGCAAGGGATATCCATGATTACCGGAGTCCTTTCACATTTTCCTGGAAAAATCCCGGAGGAAAATGGATTCTGGGGCAGGTTTTCCAGGGAATATCAGGAATGTTTAATGTTGTCCCAGTTTTTTATTCAAGGAAAGCTTTCCAGCCCCTTTCCCAGCTCCCTCCCTTCCCTTTTCCTGCTCCAGAGCTGCTCCCAGAATTCCAGGGGATCCTCAGCCATTCCCAGGAGCAGCAGGGCTGGGCCAGCAGAACTTTTCCATGTGTTTTTTCCAGGTTTTAGCTGGATCCTCCTCCCTCCCTCCCTCCCTCCCGGCCGTGACTCTGACTCATTCCCCACGTGCCGGAGCCTCCGGAGCCTCCGCGCTCTTCCCAATCCCACTCCAACACCACGAGTTCCCCATCCAGCTCCTCGTGCTGGGATCATCCCTCCGGATGTTTCATTCCTTACGTTCATCCCAGCCTCATTCCCAGTTTTTGGAGCCCTCTGGATTTGGGAAGGATCTGGGATCCATCCTGGTTTTCCTGCTTAGTTCTCATTTTGGGAAGGGAGGCTTTGAGGCAGGGAATTATCCCCTGGATCTGGGAAAAGCCAGGATTTGGGGATCAGCTCCTTTTCCCACCGATCCACGGCAATTCCCTCTGATCCCACATTTCTTCCATCCAGGCTTTGTTTGCTCCAGGTTTTTTTTTCCCCTAAGGAATTCAGTGTCTGAATTCCTCCAGTTTTCCTTATTCCCATTTTTTTTCCACTCTCCTGGACACACAGCTGAAGTTTCCAAAATAATTCTTGGAATGCTTTAATCCCTCCTCAACATTCCCAATGTGTCCGGCCAGGCTCATCCCAAAATCCTTCCTTCATTCCTGCTGCTCCTTTCCAGGTGGGATCTTCCCAAAATTTCCCTGCTTATCCCAGATTTCAGCACCTTGGAATTTCCACATCCCCGGGAAAATTTTCCCTCTCTGCCATCGTCCAAAGGAATACCAGGAATCCCCAGCAATTCCTGGGATTTTTTTCCTGCTGCTGCTGGATTTAGGGAATGAAATGAATTGTGGGAATTCCCTCCATGGGCTTTTCCCAATGGGATGCAGAGGTTTGGATTTGTCCAGGAACAATTCCAGGTGTCCGGGTGATGTTTGGAGTCAAATCCCACCCCTGGAATTGCCCAAGGCTGGGTTGGATGGGGTTTGGAGCAACCTGGGATAGGGAAAGGTGTCCCTGTCCATGGAGAATAATCCCAGGAATGTTGGGAAAAGATCCCAGGAATGTTAGGAAATGATCCTGGGAATGTTGGGGAAAAGGAAACTTTAGGGAAAGGATCTTGGAAACTTTGGGACAACAGTCCTGGAAATGTTGGGAGAATCATCCTGGGAATGTTGGGGAAACCTTGGGGAAAAGGTCCTGGAAATGTTGGGAAATTGTCCTAGGAATGTTGGGGAAAAGATCCTGGAAACTTTAGGGAAAGGATCCTGGAAAAGTTGAGAGAATCAGGCTGGGAATGTTGGAGAAAGGATCCTGGGAATGTTGGGAGAATCATCCTGGGAATGTCAGGGAAACCATCCTGGAAAATTTGGGGAAAAGATCCTGGAAGTGTTGGGAGAAGGATCCTGGAAATGCTGGGCAAAAAATTCTGGGAATGTTGGGCAATAGATCCCAGAAATGCTGGGAGAAGGATCCTGGGAATGTTGGGGAATCCCTGGGGCTGAATCCAGATCCGTGGCCACCGGCAGCTCTGGGTGCCACCCCCAGATCCCCCCAGTGTGGGAAAGAGGGGCTGAAAATCCCGGAAAACAGGGTCAGAAATCCTGGAAAAGCATCATCAGAAATCCTGGAAAACAGGGTCAGAAATCCCGGAAAAGAAGCATCGGAAATCCCAGAAAACAGGATCGGAAATGCTGGAACCGTGTCCAAGTGCAGAGAAGGAGGATCCCGGGATGCTCCCAGAGGGAGGAATTCTCCTAAGAGCAGGAATTATTCCTCTTTCTGTGTGAAAATCCAGGAAATTTTCTCTAATTCTGTGGGAATTCATGAACTTTTCCTAACACTGTGTGAAAATTCAGGAATTTTTCCCAATATCCAACCTAGAATCCCTCTGGCACAGCTCGAGGCTGTTCCCTGGGATTTCCCGGGAGCAGATCCCAAATCCCACCTGGCTGCCGCCTCCACCATGGAATTCTGGAGGGAAAAGGTCCCTCCTGATCCTCCCTTTTCCAGGATGAGCTCCCCCAGCTTCCTCCGGATGTTCTTCCCGGGATTTGGGCTCCTCTCCCTGGGAAAGAGGGGTCAGGAATCCTGGAAAACAGAGCCAGAAATTCTGGGAATTCTGGGAATTCCCAAGGGAAGCGTTGTTTAAACCAATCTCAGAATCCTTCCCCTGGAATTAACTTCTGATCGTTCCCATGAAATCCCATGGAAATTAAAACATCCTGGATTTTTGGGATCATCTGAAGCAATTTTTGGGAATATCATGGTGCATTCATCCACCTGGAATGGGAATTCTCTGGGGGTTAAGTCCAAGTTTATTCCCGGGGAGCTTTTTCCATCCTGGAATGGGACAATTCCCAATGGAGGCACCACCAGGTGCCCAAATCCAGCCGGACACTTCCATGCGCTAAAATTCCCTGGAATCGGACACAGAGTCCCATCAATCCCACCTGGAATTCCAACGGGATGGAGGCGATCCAGGACAAAAAATTCCATGGAACGCAAAACCCAGGGCGGGAGGAAGAGCTGCTGCTCCTTCCCAGAATTCCCTTTCCCTTCAGAATCCCGTGGGAATCCCGGCAGGAGGATGCGGCCACTGAGCATGGAGAAATCTCTGGATCCGCCAGGAATTTTGGGAATCTCACGGGCCACTTAATCCCCATTGTTGGATTTATCCGGCAGCCACTCGGAAATCCGGGATGAGCTCAGGATTCATGGAACGAGGGCCTGGAGCCTCCTGGTGCGGGGAGATAAAAGGGATGAAGGGAAAACTCCGCTGGAAAAACGCCCGGGAATTTGCTCCCGTGGAAAACATCCAACCCCAGCCGGGCAGCTTCGCTCCCGGAATTTTTTCGCTCATGGAATTTTTTCACTCATGGAATTTTTTGCTGATGGAATTTTTTGCTGATGGAATTTTTCTCCTCATGGAATTTTTTCCTTATGGAATTTTTCTCCCCATGGAAAGGGGGCTCAGGCCTTGGCAGGGGCTGCCCAGGGAGCTTTGGAGTCGCCGTCCCTGGGTGTCCAAGGAATTCCTGGAATTCCACTCAGGGCTCTGCTGGGGGGGCTCAGGATGGGCTCGGTGACCTTGGAATTCTCTCCCAATCTCTGGAATTCTGGGATTCGTGCTGAAAGCTCTTCCCACACCTTTTCCCTGGGAATTCTTGGGCCTCTGCCTGCCAGGAGAGAAGGGAGCGGAGCTGGGAGAGGAGGAAAATTCCGGAAGGAGCCGGGAAAGGGCTCAGCCCGGATCACGGGAGGAGGGCACGGGGGGGTGACACGGGTGACAGTGGGGCACAGGGATGGCACCAGTGGCACTGGGGCACTGGGGGGCACAGGGTGGCGCAGGTGACAATGGCATCCAGAGATGGCACCAGTGGCACTGGGACACTGGGGGGCACAGGTGACAGTGGCACAAAGTGGGTGGCGGCAGGCACAGGGTGGCGCAGGTGACACTGGGGCCTGCATTGGCACGAGTGACAGTGGCACAGTGTTGCCATGGGTGGCAGAGGGGCACAGATTGTCACAAGTGACGCTGGGGTACAGGGTGGCACAGGTGACAGTGGCACAGAGTGTCATTGTGGGTGGCAGCGGGCACAGGGTGGCGCAGGTGACACTGGGGCATAGGGTGGCGCAGGTGGCACAGGTGGCACAACTGGTGGTGGCACCCAGGTGACAATGGCAGCCAGGGATGGCACGAGTGGCACTGAGGCACAGGATGGCACAAGTGACTGTGGGGCACAGGGTGGCACAGGTGACAGTGGCACAGAGTGTTGCTGTGGGTGGCAGTGGTGGCAGATTCTCACAAGTGGCACTGAGGCACGGGGTGGCACAGGTGACAGTGGGCACAGGGTGGCACAGGGGACAGTGGGCACAGGGGTGGCACAGGTGGCAGTGGGGCACAGGGATGGCACAGGTGACAGTGGGCACAGGGTGGCACAGGGGACAGTGGGCACGGTGGCACAGGGTGGCACAGGTGACAGTGGGCACAGGGTGGCACAGGTGACAGTGGGCACAGGGTGGCACAGGGGACAGTGGGCACAGGGTGGCACAGGTGGCACTGGGGCACAGGGTGGCACAGGGGACAGTGGGCACAAGGGTGGCACAGGTGTCCTGTGCCTGCGAGGGGCTCTGCCCCCTCAGTGCACTCGGGGATCCTCCCGGAGCATTCCCGGGATTCCCACAGTTTCCTGCATTCCCGAAATTCCCGCATTCCTGCGATCCCTCAACCCGTGCAATTACCGCATTCCCGCAATTCCTGAAATTCGCGCGATTCCCGCAGTCACCCTGCAAAAACTTTGGGAGCGGGGACGACAAATATGGAATTGGGATGGAAAAATATGGAATCGAGGGGGCAAATATGGAATTGGGGGCACGGGGTGGGGGCACGGGGTAGGGGCACTGCGGGCACCCCCGAACCGGGAATGGGAACCGGGGATCTCCAGGCCGGGAACGGGAACTGGGAATGGGAACTGGGAACGGGAACCGGGAATGGGAACTGGGGACCCTCCCTCCTTCCTCCCTCCTTCCTCCCTGCTGTTCCCATCCTTCCTTCCCTCCATCCCTGTGCCTCCATCCCACTCCCTGCTCCCCCCTCCCCGTGTCCTCCCCGCCCCGGAGCCGCTCCCTTCGCTGCCCCCATCCCGATCCCGATCCACAGCCGATCCCACTCGTGTGATCCCACTGCCATCCTAGTCTTGTTCCCATTCCCATTCCTATTCCCACACCCGTTTCCACTCCCATTCCCAATCCTATTTCCACTCCCATTCCCACTCCTGCTCCCATTCCCACACCCATTCCCATTCCTACACCCATTCCTAATCCCATTCCTACACCCATTCCGAATCCCATTCCCAATCCCAGACCCATCCCCATTCCCATTCCCGCTCCCGCTCCCGCTCCCGCACCGTTTCCCTCCCCGGGGCAGCGCCGGCAGCGGCCGCCAGGGGGCGACTGCGGGCGGGCCCCGCCGGGAGCGGGATCGGGATGAGGAGCGGGATCGGTCCCGGGAGCTGGAGCGGGACCTGGACTGGGAGCGGGATGAGGAGCGGGAGCGGGATCGGTCCCGGGATGGCTGTGGCACGGTCCCACCCCCGTTCCCGTTCCCACTCCCATTCCCACACGGGATTGCGGGTAGTACTCGACGGTCCCGGGAGCGGGCTCGGCATCAGGAGCGGGCTCGGGATCCGAGAGTGGAATTGGGATCAGGAGCGGGAGCGGGATCCGGGAGCGGGCTCAGGAGCGGGAGCGGGGTCGGGACCGCGCCGGCAGCGGGGGCGGCGGCGGCGGCGGCGGGAGCGGGGGCGGCCGGTCCGGCGGCGTCCCCGCCCGCCGGGGAGGAGCCGCGGGCCCCGGCCCCACCTGCCCCGGGCCATGGTGCGCCGGAGGGAGCGGAGCGGAGCGCGGGGCGGGCGGCGCCGCTGCGCCATGGAGCCGGCGGTGGCGGGCGGCGGCCGCCCCGCAGCCGGTGCCGCTCCGGCCTCCGCCGCTGCCCGCGCCCGGGCGGCGCCGCCGGGGCCGCGCTGAGCCCCCGCGGGGCCCCCGGCCATGGCGCAGCCCGCGGGGCGCGGCGGGGCGAGCCGCGAGCTGCCGGGCATCAGCACCGTAACCTACGTGTTCGTTTACAGCCCCGCCGGCCCCGCCGGGCCCCCCGCCGGCCCCGGCACCGAGCCCGCGCCCCACGCCGCGCCCGCCCCGCTGCGCGGGCCCAAGCGGAAGCTTTACAGCGCCGTGCCCGGCCGCAAGTTCATCGTGGTGAAGAGCTACGCGCCGCAGGGCGATGGCGAGATCCAGCTCAACCGCGGCGAGGCCGTCAAGGGTGAGCGGGGACGCCGGGACGGCGGCGGGGACGCGGGGACAGCGGCGCGGACGCCGGGACGGCGGCGGGGAGCGGCCGGGGAGGGCGGGAGGAGCGGCGGGAGCTGTCCCCGGTGCTGGATGCGGCAGTGGCGGGGCCGCGGCTGGGATGGATGGGATGGATGGGATGGGAGCGCTCCGGTGCGGGGTGGGGGGATTGGGGTGTCCTGCCCACCTGTGGGGCTGCGGTGCCTCGGGATCGCTGCACAGGTGTGGGGCTGCACAACTGTGGGGTCTGCGGGCTGCTTGTGGGGCTGCAGATTTGGGCATGTCCTGCCCACCTGTGGGGCTGCGGGTCTGTGGGGTCTCCAGTCTTGGTTGTGGGGCTGCAGCACTGTGGGGTGTCCTGCCCACCTGTGGGGCTGTGGGTCTGTGGGGTCTCCGGGCTGGTTGTGGGGTGTCCTGCCCACCTGTGGGGCTGCAGTGCCTCGGGATCCCCTGCGCAGGTGGGGCTGCAGAGCTGTGGGGTCTGCGGGATGCCTGTGGGGCTGCAGGGCCTCGGGGTGCTCCAGGCCGTTTGTGGGGTCTGCAGCTGGCTGGGTTGCAGCTTTGTGGGGTCTCCAGCCCACCTGTGGGGCTCCGGAACTGTGGGGTCTCCAACCCACCTGTGGGGCTGGAGCTTTTGGGATCTTGAGCCCACCTGTGGGGCTGCAGAACTGTGGGGTCTCCGGTCTGGTTGTGGGGCTGCAGCTTTTGGGGTCTCCAGCCCAGCTGTGGGGTCTCAAGTTCAGTTGTGGGGCTGCAGCTTTGTGGGGTGTCCAGCTCACCTGGCTGGTCTCCAGCCCAGTTATGGGGTTGCCACTTTGTGAGGTCCCCAGCCCATCTGTGGGGCTGCAGCTTTTGGGGTCTCCAGCCCGGCTGTGGGGCTGCAGCGCTTTGGGATCCCCCGGCCAGTTATGGGGCTGCAGTGCTTTGGGGTCCCCAGTTTGGCTGTGGGGCTGCAGCTCTGTGGGGTCCTCTGGTTGGTTTTGGGGCTGCAGCTCTGTGGGGTGTCCAGCTCAGCTGGATGGTCTCCAGCCCAGTTATGGGGCTACAGCTCTGTGGGGTCCCCAACCCAGTTATGGGGTTGCCACTTTGTGGGGTCCCCAACCCACCTGTGGGGCTGCAGCTTTTGGGGGGTTGAACCCACCTGTGGGGTCTCCAGCCCAGCTGTGGGGCTGCAGCGCTTTGGGATCCCCTGCCCAGGTTATGGGGTTGCAGCGCTTTGGGGTTGCCGGGTTGGTTTTGGGGCTGCAGCTCCGTGGGGTCCCCTGGTTATGGGGCCACAGCTCTGTGGGGTCTCAAGTGGGGTTGCGAGGCTTTGGGGTCCCCAGGCTAGTTATGGGGCTGCAGCCCTGGTTTTGGGGTCCCCAGCCTGGTTTTGGGGCTGCAGCTCTGTGGGGTCTCCAGTCCTGTTGTGAGGTTTTGGGGTCCCCAGTCCTGTGGCGGGGTCCCCAGCCTGGTTTTGGGGTCCCCAGCCTGGTTGTCCAGTCTTGTTTGCTGTTTTGGGGTCTCCATCCTGTTTTGGGGTTCCATGGGGTTTGGGGTCCCCTGTTTTGGGGTCCCCAGCCTTCTTTGTGGGCTGCAATCCCGATATTGGGGTGTCCAGTCCTTGTTTTGGCTGAATTTTGGGGGTGCCATCCTGGTTTTGGGGTCCCATCCCGGAGCTTTTGGGGTCCCTGATCCTGGTTTTGGGGCCCCAGTTCTGTGTGGTCCCCAATCCCGATATTGGGGTCCCCCTCCTGGTTTTAGGGCTGGAATTCTGCGGGGTCCCCATCCTGGTTTTGGGGTCCCTAGTCCCAGTTTTGGGGCCGGAGCTTTGTGGGGTCCCCAATCCCGGTTTTGGGGTCCCCATCCCGATTTTGGGTCCCAAATCCCGGTTTTGGGGTCCCCCATCCCGATTTTGGGTCCCCAATCCCGGTTTTGGGGCCGCTCTCCCGGCCGGCCCCGCTCCGGCTCTGTTCCCATTCCCAGCGTTCCCATTCCCGCCCCTCCGGGGCCGTGTCCTTGTCCCCCACCCCGCTCCCAAATCCCATTCCCACATCCCGAGTTCCCAACCCCCCTCGCCCATTCCGGCTTTTCCCGGCTCTGCTTCCCGAGCTGCAGCGGGAGCCGGGAGATTCTCATGGATAACGGCAGGGAAAAAAAATCATGGATAACGGCAGGGGAATTTTCGTGGATAAAACCGGGGGAATTCTCATGGATAATGCCAGGGGAATTTTCCTGGATAACGGCAGCGCTGCCGTGGGGTTGGGCTGGGAATTCTGCTGGAAGCTCACAATTCCAGCTGCCAGCTTCCCGAGGAAGGGAATTCCCTGCCAGCCGGAGAATTCCAGAGTTTTTCCCCCCCTCCGGAAAGTTTCGGGAGCTTCTCCTCCTCTCCCTCCTCCGCGATTTTTTTTGCCGATTCCTGGCACGACGCGGGGCTGGAGCCTCTGGAATGACGGGAGAGGGAGACCGGGAATGTTCCCAGCTTGGAATTGCGGCTCCCACATTCCCGCTGCCCTTCCCATGGATTTGTTTTCCCTGCGGGGAGCGGGACCCGGCTGGGAAGGGGGGGCTGTGCTGAGGAATTCCTGTGGATTCCTTGGAATTCCAAGGGTTTCACGTGGGATTTCGGCATTCCTGGCGGGCAGGTGTGTAATTCCAGGATCCGGGAAGGATTCCTGGGATGTGAAATGCTTTTCCCGATGTTTCTCCCCTCCCTCCCCCCTTTTCCCTGTTTTTCCTCGTGCTGCCGTGGAGTGGGTGGTCCTGGAGCCGCTGCCACAAAATCCTTGGGATTCGCTTCTCCATCCCAAAATTCCTGGCGTGTGATCTCCAGGGAAAAACAACCCGTGGGAAGAGGGGAGGAGGAGGAGGAGGAGGACGTGGAGTGACCCCTGGGAGCGGGAATCGCTTCCCGCTGGATATTCCCGGAGTTCGGGAGGATGAGGGGCTCAAAACCAATCCCTTCCCTCATGGAATTGCTCCAGGAGAGGCTGATCCGTGGATTTTTGGGAATCTTGGCAGCTCCCGGAACGGCGCTGCTTTGTCATGTTCCATGGATTCGGGACAATCCCGGAGCCCTGAGCTCGGGGGGGTGCCCGGGAATGTTGGGAGAGGCTGGAATCGGAGGAATTCCGGCCGAGGGAGCTCTCCAGGGTTCTGGAATGATGCGGGGTGAGGGATGGTGGAGATTCCTGGGAATGGGAATGTTGGGAATGGAACTGGAAGGATGGGAAAAGGTTTGGGAATGAAAGGGAAGCTGGAATTTCAGGAATTCCTGCCAAGGGGCAGCCTGGGAATCTCCAGGATCCTGGAATGATTTGTGGCATGGTGGATCTCATCCCTATCCGTGAGATCATTCCCATCCCATTCCAAGGGCAGGGAAATTCCCACCATCCCAGGCTGCTCCAGCCTTTCCCTGGACATTCCAGGGATGCAGGGGCAGCCCCAGCTGCTCTGGCACTTCCAGCCCAGCCAGGAATTCCTTCCCAAAATCCCACCCCTTCCCAAACCCAAAATCCCTTTTCCCAGTGGGAAGCCATTCCCTGTGTCCCATCCTTCCATTCCTTTCCCACATTTGAAGCTCTCCTGGAGCCCCTGCAGGCCCTGGAATGTGCTGGAAGCTCTCCCTGGGTCCTTCCCTTCTCCAGGAGAACATTCCCAATTTTCCCAGCTTTTCCTCCCAGCTCCATCCCTTGAATCCTCCCAGCGCCTCCTCTGGATGTGCTCCAACAGCTCCAGGTCCTTCCTGGGATAATTCCCGATCCCATATTCCCGTTTTTCACCACATTTCCCAGGATCAGCTCGTTCCTGTGGCTTCTCCAGGGCTCGCAATTCCTGGGAAGTTTTTCCTTCATCCCAAGGTCAGGAATATCTCCTGCAGCTCCTGGCTTTTCCTCTGGGAAGGTCATTTTTGGGAAGAAGCCAGGATGCAGCTGGTTCCCGGTTGGAAAATTATCCGAGCCCTCGGGAATGCCATCTGTCCCAAATCCCGCTTTTTCCCAGGTTATATTCCTTCCTTTCAGGTCAGGCTGGGATTTTTCCATTGGGATTTTTGGGATTTCAGGTCACCAGGAAAAGTTTTGTGGAATATTTGGAGCCACTCCACTTTAAACTTCCCCAAATCCAAATTTCCTGTGAGGAACTCCAAGGAAAAAATTCTCTGCTGGATGTAGGGGAAACAAAAAAATCGGGATTTAGGGATGGCTTGGTGGGATGGCCTTGGGATGTTTGGGATTTTGTAGGAAAAGGAGTGGGAATTGCGTCTGTTCCATCCCTGGAGTTGTCCGAGGCCGGTTTGGAGCAACCTGGGAATGTGGGAATTGGAATGGGATGTTCCCAAAGATCCTTCCCACCCAAACCATTCCAGAATCCCAGGAATTCTTGGCTCCACCTCCCATCCAGGTGGAGAGATCCTGCTCAGGATTCAAAAATTCCCAACTTTTCCTGTGTTCTTTTCTTTTCCTTCAGCATCAATTTTTGCCAGGGAAGGTCCCTCTTCCCAAATTTCCCAAATTTGCCAGGAAGCTGGACAGGACAATTCCCAGATTTTTTTATTCCCCACCTCCCTGTTTTTAATGGAATTTCTTCCTTATCTGGAGAAGACCAAGAATTCCCACGGTGTTCCTTGGTTGGGATCCATTGGAGTCATCCCAGAGTTTCTGAAAGTCCCAAAAAAGGAGATTTTTCCAAATGTGTGGATGGAAATCCATCGGAAAATCATGGAAATATCCAGGATGAGTCTGGGTTGTTCCAGAAAATTCCCATTAAAATGACGTTCATTCCTGGAATCTGGGAGAACATTGGGAATTCCTATCAGTTATCCCCGGAAAAATCCTTGGTGAAAGAGAGGGAGATCCCATCAAAACTCAGATTTTTGGGACAGAATTCCCACATTTCCTGCCTTTTTCCCTCCATTTTTGGGATGACAGGGATTCCCACATTTCCTGTTTTTTTCCCCTCCATTTTTTGGGACAGAATTCCCACATTTCCTGCCTTTTCCCCTCCATTTTTGGAGGACAGGGTTCCCTAATTTCCTGCTTTTTTCCCTTCATTTATTTGGACAGAATTCCCACAATTCCTGCTTCCCCCCCCAGTATCCCAAGCCTGGGCTGGGATTTGTGAGCTCAGCTCTGGAGCTGGATCCAAATCCATGAAAGTTTTTTTGGGATTGACCAACACAGGAATTCCCAAGGTTTTACTCTGATTTCCAGGTTGATCCTGATAGATTTTGGATGGATCTTCTCCTTTGGAAAAAAGGGAGAGCAGGGCCTCTGGAATGGGATCCATTTCCCCACTTGGATGAGTTGGAAAACTCCGCCTTGGCACCAAAATCCTTCCCTTAGTTTGTTCCCAAAGCTGGAATTCTGGGAAGTCCATATTTAAAAAAAAAAAAAAAAGGATTTTTCCTGGAATTCTCAGGAAGAGTCTCCATATAAATCAAATTTTCCAGGCCAAGGCTTTTCTCAGATCCCTGGGATAATTTCATGGATCTTTTTGGGAATCAGATTTTTGGACCAGGAAATGCTCCCGGTGGGAAAAACCTTTGGACACAGAAATCTTAAACTGAGCGGGAAAATTCCCAGGAAATTTCCAAAAGAAATGAATTTTTTAAGGGAAAAACTATTTTAAGGAATAGTTTTAAGGATTCATTTCAGTGTTCCTGTGTTTCCTGGCACTTTTCCTGGATTTGAATCCCAGAATTTAGTCCTGGAATGTTGCTTTCCTCCGTCCTCTGAAAAAATCTCCCTGTGCTTCCTCTTTCCCATGGAAATGCCATTGGGAATCCCTAAATTATGGGATATTCCTAGAAAAACCAAGGTGACACCTGAGGAATGGAAATCCCATTGGTTTTTTGGGAATAATTCCAGGATTTTCCTGGGAATTCCAGATGGATTTGGCTCCCTCCTTGCCTCCAGACAACCCTGGGAATTGTTATTCCCACCTGGAATTCCAACCCCTAGACAAGGGGCTCCAAGTGACCCCAAATTCCCAGCTGGAATTTGGAAAGTGCTTTGGTTTTCTGTGGAAATGAAGAAACCTGGGAGACATTCCCATCGGGAATATTCTGGTGCGCGCTGAGCAGGCGGCCGGCCCCGATTCCCATCCCAAAATTAGAAAATTCCTCATTAATTCCACTCCGCATCCCGGTGACCTCGGAGCTGTCCCAGTTTTCCAGTGTGACCCAAAATCAGAGGGAAAATTCCAGAGGGAATTGAGTTCCCGTAGGATCGGAAATGGCGGAATGTTCCGGGCTGGGAAAAGCCGGGAATTCGGGGAGGTGGGAAGAGCGGCCGTGGTACCGTTGGGTTTTCATGGATTGGCTTCCTTGGGATCCTGGCTGGAATTTCGGCCTCGTTTGGGATCTTGGGTTCAAAGGGGAGGATCAGGGTTGGATTTGGGGTTCAACCCAATTCGGGATTGGAGGGGTTATCCATGGTCTGACCCGCAATTCCAAGGAAATTTGGGATCCTTTTTGGGATTGGAGGGGTTATCCATGGTCTGACCTGGAATTCCAAGGAAATTTGGGATCCTTTTTGGCATTGGAGGGGTTGTCCATTGTCTGACCTGGAATTCTGAGGAAATTTGGGGGGTTTTTGGGATTTTGGGATTGTCCATGGTCTAACCTGGGTGTCCAACCTGATTTGGGGTTTTTGGGGTTTGGAGAAGCTCTCCATGGTCTGACCCAGAATTCCAAGGGAATTTGGGGTCTTTTATTGGATTGGGTGTGTCTCCATGGTCTCACCTGGGTGTCCAACCCAATTTGGGGTCAGGGGTTGGGTTTTTAGGGGCTCTTCGTGCTCTGACCTGGAATTTCACCCAGATTTGGAGTCTTGGGTTGGAATTGCATGGATTGTCCATGGTCTAACCTGGAATTCCAACCAAACCTGGGATTTTTTTTTTTGGTTGGGATTTTGGGATCTGTTGGGATTTTGGGATTTGTCAAAATTTGGGGTCCTGATTTAGGGATTTTCCACGGTCCTGACCTGGAATTCCAACCAAATTTGGGATCTTGGGTTGGGGTTTTGGGATTTTCCATGTTCTGACCTGACTGAGGAGTCCACACTTCCCTGGATGACATTCCAGGTGATAATTCCAGGGATTTAGCTGGAGGCCATTCCCATGTTTCATTTCCATGTTGTTCTGTTTGCGCCTCTGCTCATTTTCCATGGGTTTTTCTCTCTCTTTTCCATGTTTTTTTTCTCTCTCTTTTCCATGTGCTTTTTTCTCTCTTTTCCATGTTTTTTTCTCTTTTCCATTCCCATCCATGCTCCAGACCAGCAGCTCCGTGAAGTAGGTAACTATGGAATTTTTCCTTGGAATTTTTTTTCCCTTCCCAGCTTTATCCTTTTTTCCACATTTTTTCCTCGCTGTGGCCTCCAAGTGTGGGCAGTTTTCCAGGATTTTTGGAGCTCATCTTTTCCCGGTTTTCCCTCCACTCCTGCTGTTTATTCCAGAGGGGATCGGGGGGGCAGATGGATCTTCCTCTTCCATCCCAGTTTTCCTGCACTTCCCGAAGTTTCCCTGTCTTCGTGTGTCCTGAAATTCCCAGAAAACCCAAACTGGGAGTCACTTTCTGGGAAAATTCTGGAATGGGAGCTGTGGGTGAAGAACTGGTGGGGGGAATTGTGGATTGGGAATTCTGAAAGAGGAATTCCACAGGAATTCCTGCTTCTCAGGGATTTGGGATGTAAGGACACGATTCCCAGTGCTCTCAAAATGGCTTTGGAATTTCCAATGCCAGGGAAATCCATCCCCACCTGATGATCCTGGAAATCTATCCTGGATCCAGGGATGGGGAAGCATCCTATGGGACGGAGCTGATCCCAAAAACTTCCATTAGACATCCCAAGGTTTCCATGTGCTCCCGTCACTCCTCTGATGCCATGTCCATGGAAAATCCATGGAAAACCCCATGGAAAACACTCTTTCCCTGCTGTTTGACACTGGCTCCAGGTGGATTCCCATTCCCAGGAAAATCCCACCCAACTGGAGTTGGGATCAGCCGGATTTAAACCTGGGAGTTGCTGTTCCCATCAGGAAAATGGATTTTTCCTCCCATTCACACGGATTAAGACCAGGAATGCCGTTGGAATTGGGAATTCCAGGTGCCACAGAATTCCTGAGGGAATAGGGGATGGGAAAACAGGGAACGGCCTCAGGCTGGGCCAAGTGAGGCTCAGTTTGGATATTTGGGAATTTTTCCATGGAAAGGATGGTCAGGCCTTACCCAGGGAGGTTTGGAGTCGCCACTCCTTGAGGAATTCCAAGGAATTCCTGGATGTTGAGCTGGGAATAAGGTGGGATTTGATAACCCAGGAGGGCTTTTCCGAGGTCAGGAATTCCAGGATTTTGGGGTTTAATCCTGGATTTTTCCAAGGGCTGGGAAGTGCCGTGTCATGCTCTGCTCCAACTGCAGAGGCTGCTCAGAAATCCTGGAATTTCCATGGGAAAATAAAACCCCCAGGAGCAAAATGTCCACAGGTTTTTAAGGAAAAGGTGACGTCATCACCCTTTTCCCTGTTTTCCACTGGGATCCACTTGGAGCTGCCAATTCCAAGTAGGATCCATAATTTTTTCCTGGCATTCAGATCAATCCACGGAAATCAGAAGTATCCCAAATGATCCAGTGGGAATCTGGTGTTGGCATTCCCATAGAAAAGCTTGGACAAGGAATTTTTCCATCTCCCGGAGCATGATAATGAAAAATAGGAAAAATCCAGGAATATTCCCTGGGAAACTGGGGGTTTTCCATGAAGTTTTGGAGGATGTGGATCCAGGTTTTCTGTGGCTTTAAAAGAAGTAGATGCAAGGTTTCCATGGTTTTGATGAATGTGGATCCAGGTTTTCCATGGATTTTAGGGAGGTGGATCCAGGTTTTCCAGGATTTTTGAGGAATGTGGATCCAGATTTTTCCACGGGTTTTTAGGGATGTGGATCCAGGTTTTCCATGGGGTTTTGGGATGGTTCTGCCCTTTGTGCCACATTCCAAGTGGGATGGGCCCATCCCAATCCCTGCCCGCACTCCCAGGGTTCTCCTGCTGGATTCTCTGGGAATCCTGGCCAGGATCCAGCATTCCCAGGGCTTCCCATGGAGCTCCTCATCCTGCCAGGAGCTGCTCTTATTCTGGGAATTCCTTCCCTAAGGATGCTGAGGATCCACCTCCCTGGGATTTTTCAAGACAGGGAATTCTCAAATCCTGCTGTTTTCCAGCTGGGAATTCCACCAGGGAGTGATCCCCAAGTATTTCTGAATCCCTGCTTACAGGGCTGATCCCAATTTTTTCCTGGAGTTTGGGCAGGGATTAAGAAAATCCCCTCAGGCTGGAATAACATCCAAAACATTTCCCAGGCCGGATTATCCAAGGAATTTCCCGCTCTGGAATGGCGCTAATCCCTCAAACACATCCCGGCTTTTCAGCAGGAAGAGGATTCCTGTGGATTCCAAAGGGATTCCCTGAACTCTCGGGGCTCCTCCTCCTCTTCTTCCCCGGGAAAGGCTTGGAGCAGCCTGGCAGCCGGGCCGGGTTTCCTTGGATCCCTGACTCCTTTCCCATCCATGTTTTCCGTGGGCACGGGTGTGAGACGGCTCCGGCTGCTCTTCCCTCTTCTCCGGAGCTCGGGAATGCTGAGCCAGGAAAGCTCCTGGAAAAGCCTGGGAAACATCTGAGGAACAAACACTGGGAGAAGGAGCTGGAGCCAGGGCTGGGAAAACTGGGAATGTTCCCCTGGAGAAGGGAAGGATCCAGGGAGAGCTTCCAGCACATTCCAGGGGCTCCAGGAGAGCTGCAGAGGGACTGGGGCCAAGGCCTGCAGGGACAGCACCCAGGGCATGGCTCCCACTGCCAGAGGGCAGGCATGGATGGCATCTTGGCAATGAGGAATTCCTGCCTGGGCTGGCATTGCCAGAGCAGCTGGGGCTGCCCCTGCATCCCTGGCAGTGCCCAGGGCCAGGCTGGAGCAGCCTGGGATGCTGGGAATTTCCCTGCCCTTGGAATTCAATGGGATTTCTGCTCCATTCCCACCCAAACCATTCCAGGGTCCCTTTCCCAAGAGCAGTCCCAGGAATCCCGCTGCTTTTCCCACATTTTGGCCCTTTCCCGGCTTGGAGCAGGGATCGGAGGATGTTCTGTGCTCCAGCAGTCCCAAGGCTCAGGAATTTCCATTTCCAGCTGGAAATGGGCTTTTCCCAGGATTTCTCACTGGGATTGGTGCCTCATTTCCACTTTTCCCTCCTGGATCCCTCAGCCAGAATTCCCTGGATTTCCTGGCCAGATCCAGCAATTCCAGGATCCCATTGCTCTCCCAGTGCCAGGAGATTGCAGGAAAAGGGAATTTCTCCTTGTTTTTCCTATGGAATGTGCTCAGTATTCCAGCTTTTCTTTTTCTTTTTCTTTTTCTTTTTCTTTTTCTTTTTCTTTTTCTTTTTCTTTTTCTTTTTCTTTTTCTTTTTCTTTTTCTTTTTCTTTTTCTTTTTCTTTTTCTTTTTCTTTTTCTTTTTCTTTTTCTTTTTCCTCCCTTTATTCCCTGGGGTGCTCCCATCGTCATTCCCGGGTTATGGAAAAGGAACATTCCAGCACAATTCCTCCTGGCTTTGATCCCTTTGGATCCCTTCCAGCTCCGGCCATTCTGGGATTTTTTTGACCTCTGGCGTTTGCTGGGTAGGATTTGAGGGATATCCATGCTTGGGAATTTCCTGGGAATCTGCTGAATCCAGGTGCCTTTGGATCTCCCTGATCCCCCCTGTATTCCCAACATCCTGGAATTGGCTCCCTGAGGAATCTGGGATCCATGGGATTTGGGAACAGCTTTCCCTATCCCATGGCTGTGCCAGGAGCTGGAATTCCCTGGATCCCGGGGGATCTGGATGGGATTGATCCCAGGTTTTGGGAATGGGGCCCTTGTAAATATTCCCAATATTCCCACCTTTTATCTTTAAGGGCCATTCCAGGGCCACTTTCCCTTGGGAATTCTGCTCCTGTGGCTCCCACCCCACTGGAGCTACCAGGAATTCCTTGGGACAGAGGAAAAGTGTTGGGAATGCCAGACTGGGAATTTGGGAAAGATTAATTGTGCTGGGATTCATCCCAGTTTTCCGGGCAGGATCAGCTTTGGGAAGGTTGACTGGGAATTCTGGGAGGCTGGGAAATCCTGGAATTCCAGTCCATGGAAAATCCCACTATTCCCACTGTGGGAATCCCCTCTTGTGTGGGATCCAGGTCCTCAGGAATAGGGAAGAAAAATGGGAACGAGGAAGGGAGAGGAAATCCTGGATCACGGGAAGGATCCAAAACCTTTGGATCAGCAAATCCCATTCCCAAGCTCCTTCCTGCCCCCCAGTCCCAAAATTCTGCTGAGGCCAAAAATTCCTCGGGAACATTTTCCCGGCTCCGTCCGTTCCCTCCCTTTCCCGTTCCCTTTGATTGCCGCTATTTTTCCAAGGATTGCTTGATTAGAGCCGGAAGGATGGGATAATGACGGGAATCAAAGCCGGATCCGTTCCCAAATCAGCTCTGCAGCTGGAGGCAGTGGAGCAGGAACAGCTCCAGGGATGATTCCTGGATCCATCCGGAGTCATTCCCAGTGCTGATTCCCAGATCCATCCGGAGCTGTTCTGAGTCCTGGTGCTGATTCCCAGGGCTGATTCCCAGATCCATTGGATCCATCCAGAGCCATTCCCAGGGCTGATTCCTGGATCCATCCAGGGCCATTCCAGCTCCTGGTGCTGATTCCCAGATCTGTCTGGATCAATTTCCAGTTCTGATTCCTGGATCCATCAGCTCCATCTGGGGCCATTCCCAGTGCTGATTCCCAGATCCATTGGATCCATCCAGATCCATTCCTGGTGCTGATTTCCTGATCTATCCAGGACCATTCCAATCAGCCCTCAGTGCTGATTCCCAGTGCTGATTCCTGGATCCATCCAGAGCCATTCCCAGGGCTGATTCCCAGATCCATCCTGAGCAGGAACAGCTCCCGGTGCGGATTCCCAGATCCATCAGATCCATTGCCTGATTCCTGGATCCATTGGATCTATTCAGAGCCATTCCCAGTGTTGATTCCCAGATCCATTGGATCCATTCCCCACTCTCACTCCATACACGGAACGTGGATTACCTGCGGAAATTCCTGCTGGAATTCCAAGCTGGTCCAGGCCCTGCGGGAGGAGGATGGGGAGTGTTGGAAGAGAGGAGCAAAAATTGGGAATGGCTGCAGGAGGGAAGGAGAATCCAGATAATGAATGATGGGAAAAGAGGGAAGGGCCCGGAGGGAGATTTCGGTTGGATTTTGGGAATATTTTCCATGGAAAAGGGGGTCAGCCCTTGGAAGGGGCTGCCCAGGGATGTTTGGAGTGAAGCCCCAAATCCCAAAATTCCTTCCTGGGAGGCTGGAATTCCAAAGGGTTCCAAAGTGGGAATTTTCCAGGGGGAGCTGTTGGGAGCAGAGCAGAGCAGTGGGAATTGAGCAAAATCCGGGATTTGGGATCATTCCAAGGCCTGACAGCACCGGAGCCCTTGGAGAGACGGAGAATTTGCATCCCAAAAAAAATCCCCTGGAGGAGCCTGAAAGGATTTTGCTGTTTGGCTTTTCCTTGGATTTGTTTTTCCTTGGATGCCTCCAGGCAGGATTTAATTCCTGGATCCTTCTGGGAATTCTTTGGGATGCATGGAGCAGGTCTGGATTTCCGGATGCCTGAAGAAATTTGGGATTAGCTCTGATGGATCTGCAGGAATCTGAGCTAGGATAAAGCTGGGAAGCGTTGGAAGAAATACGGGAATGGGGCAGCAAATCCCACAGGAATTCCAGGGTTGTTTTTTTTCCTTTTACATAATCCTGGGATAGTTTGGTGGGAAGGGACTTTAAATGCCATTCCAAGGGCAGGGAAATTCCCACCATCCCAGGCTGCTCCAGCCCCAGTGCCCAGCCTGGCCCTGGGCACTGCCAGGGATGCAGGGGCAGCCCCAGCTGCTCTGGCAATGCCAGCCCAGGCAGGAATTCCTCATTGCCAAGATGCCATCCATGCCTGCCCTCTGGCAGTGGGAGCCATTCCCTGGGTGCTGTCCCTGCAGGCCTTGGCCCCAGTCCCTCTGCAGCTCTCCTGGAGCCTCTGGAATGTGCTGGAAGCTCCCCCTGGATCCTTCTCCTCTCCAGGGGAACATTCCCAGATTTCCCAGCCTGACTTCAGCTCCTGGATCCCTGGAAGTGTTGAAGGCTTGGAGCCCCCTGGGATCATAGAAGCTTTCCCTGCCCTTGGAATGAGATGGGATTTAAGGTCCTTTCCCACCCAAACAAATCCAGGATTCCATGAAATCGGCCGAGGTTTGGGATCCACCCAACCTCAGCCTTTGGGTTGGGATCTGCTCCAGGGAATGAGCCCTGGGAAAAGAGGGAACGGCCTCAGCCTGGGCCAGGGAAGGGCCAGATTGGATTTTTGGGAATTTTTCCATGGGAAGGGGGTTCAGGCCTTGGCAGGGGCTGCCCAGGGAGCTTTGGAGTCACCGTCCCTGGAGGTCTCCAAGGAATTCCTGGAATTCCACTCAGGGCTGGGATCAGGCCCAGTTTGGGCTCAGTGATCCAGGGGGGGCTTTCCCAGCCTCTGGAATTCTGGGATCTGGACACTCCAGAGAAAATTCACACCTGGGGAACACCAGGAATGTGCTGCTGGGATCTGGGGATCTGGCGTGGCACAATTCAGGAATTTGGACATCCAGAGTGGGAAAATTCAGGCATCCAGACTGAGAAAATTTGGAATTAATGCATTTAGAGTGGGACAGTTTGGAAATTTTGGATTTCAGTCATCTAGAGCAGGAAATTTGGGAATTTTGGCATCCAGAGTGGGAAAATTTGATCCTTTGAATGTCCAGAGTGGGACAGTTTGGGAATTTGGGTGTCCAGAGTGTGAAAAATCAGGAATTGGGTGTACAGAGTGGGAAAACTTGGGATTTGGTCATGAGTGAGACAGTTTGGTAATTTGGGGATCCAGAGTGGGAAAAGTTGGGAATGGGGCATCCAGAGTAAGAAAAATCAGGAATTTGGAGATATATGCATCCAGAGTGGGAAAATTCATGGATTCAGAGTAGGAAAATTATGGGAATTTTGGCATCCAGAGTGAGAAAACCCAGCAATTCCAGATTTTCCAAAGGAACTAAACCCACGGAAAAACTCCACATTCCTCAGCTTCCCTCCGGCTTTGCTTCCTGGATTCCCGCGGTGCCTCCTCCATGCCAAGTCCCCTTTTCCCGGGATTGCCCCTGACTCCTGATCCCTGTTTTCTGCAGTGCTGAGCATCGGCGAGGGCGGATTCTGGGAAGGCTCCGTGAAGGGCAGGAGCGGCTGGTTCCCGGCAGAATGCGTGGAGGAGGTGCAGATGCGCCAGTACGACTCCAGGCAAGGTCAGTATCCCGGAATTCTGGGTGGAATTCCCCATGGAATCACCGGAGCGCTCCTTCAGTGGGGTGGGGATTGTGGGAATTGTATCCCGAGGGATCTGTTCTGGTCATGGAGTCCTCATCAGGGAATGGAGAGTTTGGGATTGGTTGGGATGGGAGTAGAGGGAAAGGCTGGGAAAATTGGGATTGGTCAGTTGGAGAAGGTCGGTATCCCGGAATTCCGTGTGCAGTTCCCAACGGAATCACCGGAGCTCTCCTTCAGTGGGTTGGGGGGGAGGGAATTGTGGGAGTTGTATCCCAAGGGATGAATTCCAATCATGGATCCATCATCAAGGAATGGAGAGTTTGGGATTGGTTGGGATGGGAGCAGAGGAAAAACTGGGAAAACTGGGATTGGTCGGTTGGAGAAGGGTGGTATCCTGGAACTCCAGCTGGAATTCCCAACGGAATCACTGGAGCTCTCCTTCGGTGGGGTGAGGATTGAGGGAATTGTGGGAATTGTATCCCAAGTGATCAATTCCAGTCATGGATCCATCATCAGGGAATGGAGAGTTTGGGATGATGGAGGGGTGGGAGCAGAGGAAAAACCTGGGAAAACTGGGATTGGTCAGCCCGGAAAAGAGGAAAAACCCAGGATGATCCAACTGTGGCAGCCAGGGCCTGAAGGAGCCGTGGGAAAGATGAAAAGTGGGAATATCAGGAATATTTCCAAGGGATGGAGGGACAGGAGACAGGGAATGGTTCAAATTCCAGGGAATTGTGGGAATTGTATCCCAAGGGATGAGTTCCAATCATGGACTTATCTTCGGGATCTTCTGCGGGAATGGAGAGTTTGGGATTGGTTGGGATGGGAGCAGAGGAAAAGCTGGGAAAATTGGGATTGGTCAGTTGGAGAAGATTCTGGCTGGAATTCCCAAAGGAATCACCGGAGCACTCCTTCAGTGGGGTGAGGATTGAGGGAATTGTGGGAATTGCATCCCAAGGGGTCAATTCCAATCATGAATCCATCATCCATGGGATCTTCTGCGGGAATGGAGAGTTTGGGATGATGGAGGGGTGGGAGAAAAGGAAAAACTGGGAAAGCTGGGGTTGTCCTGCCTGGAAAAGAGGAAGAATCCAGGATGATCCACAGAAACAGCTGGGAACTGCCCCAGCTCTGATGGGAATTCCGGAATTCCAAAGGAATTCCTGTTCCGATGAGGAGGAGCTTTCCATGCCTGGAAAAAGGAGGATCCAGGGGGGTTTTATCCCTTTTCCCAACTTCCTACCAGGATCTGAGGTGGGATTGGGATCTGCTCCCAGGGAAAAGGGATGGGAAAAGAGGGAATGGCCTCAGGCTGGGCCAGGGCAGGTTGGGATTGGATTTTTGGGAATTTCCCCATGGAAAGGGGGGTCAGGCCTTGGCTGGGGCTGCCCAGGGAGCTTGGGAGTCACCATCCCTGGAGGTGTCCCAGGAATTCCTGGAATTCCACTCAGGGCTGGGATTAGGCCCAGCTTGGACTCGCTGCCCTTGTAGTTCTTTCCCAACCTCTGGAATTCTGGAATTCCACAATTCCCTGCCTGGAATTCCCTACCTGGTCCAAAATAAATGAAGGAAAAATCCCATTCCCCAAAAATTCAAGGATCAGGAATCCTCTCTTTCAATGGAATTCATCAAATTCCAAACTCTCCTTGGAACCAGAATTCCAGACAAAAGGAAAAGAGATCTCCCCACTTTCCAAAGGGAATTTTTTCCCTACTTATTTGCAACCTGGGACTGGTTCCTGGAAAAAAAAAGAAAGAGGGTGAGGCATTCCTGGTTGGTTTTCCAGCTTTTCCCCAGCATTCTCTGTTCCCAGATTCCTGCTGGAAGAGCATCCCATGGAATTCCATCCCATCCACTTCCCATGGATCCCATCCCATCCCTTCTCCAATCACTGAGTCCTTCCCGATGATTTTCCAGCTGTCCCTTATCCCAGAAAAAAACAGGATGATCCTTTTCCATGGATTTAATCAGGTTGCTGAAACCTGGGCTTTTCCCAGATTTCTGCACCCTCCCTTGGCAGATCCAAGCACATCCCAGATTTTTTCCTGACCTGAATTGCCAAGGATTTTGGTCATGGATTCGAGGAATGTTTAGGTTGGGAAGGGCTTTAAAGCCCATCCTGATCCCATTCCCTGTGGAAACCTTCTGCTATCCCAGATTCCATCCCATCCCATGGATCCCAACCCATCCCATCTCACAGATCCCATCCCATTGATCCCATTCCATGGATCTCATCCCATGGATCCCATGGATCCTATCCCATCCTATAGATCCCATCCTATGGATCCCATGAATCCCATCCCATGGATCTCATAAATCCCATCCTATCCCATGGATCCCATCCTATCCCCTAGATCCCATCCCATTGATCCCATCCCATCCCCTGGATCCCATCCCCTGGATCCCATCCCCTGGATCCCATCCCCTGGATCCCATCCCATCCCATCCCATGGATCCCATCCTGTCCCATCCCATGGATCCCCTGGATCCCATATCATGGATCCCATCCCCTGGATCCCATCCCGGTCTCCTTGGGCTCATTCCCGTTCATTTCAGCCACTCCGTGTCCCTGCGGATCACGGCTGCTCCCGGATCCATCCATCAGCTCCGGAGGCTCCGTGACGGCTCCATTAAAAGCGCTGCTATTTTTGGGAGCCGGGAAGGGAACGGAGCCGCTGGGCCGTGGACAGCCCATAAATCCCGGCTTTTCCTCGGGAATGGGATCCAGGAGGGGCTGGGGATCAGGGAGAATGTCCAGAGGGATGAGGGGAAGGGACGAGGGGGACCGGGAATTCCAAAGGGCTGGGATGGCAGGAGAAGGGGGCAGGAGGAGGGAATTCCTGAATTCCCATTGGAATGGGAAGTGCCGGGAAAGGCCAGAGCTGGATGGATCAGCTCATGGAGCTGTCGGGATCTGGGAATTTGGGATCTGCTGGGACTTCAGGGTCTGCTGGGAATTCCCTCCCTCCCTCCCTCCCTCCCTCCCTCCCTCCCTCCCTCCCTTTTTCCTTCCTCCCTCCCTCCCTTTCCCTCCCTCCCTCCCTCCCCCCCCTCCCTCCTCCCTCCTCCCTCCCTCCCTCCCTCCTCCCTTTTTCCTTCCCCGTCCCAGATTTCCTTCCCCCTTTCCCAGATTTCCTTTCCAGATTTCCTTTTCAGATTTCCTTTCCAGATTTCCTTTCCAGATTTCCTTTCCAGATTTCCTTTCCAGATTTCCTTTCCAGATTTCCTTTCCTTTCCTTTCCTTTCCTTTCCTTTCCTTTCCTTTCCTTTCCTTTCCTTTCCCTTTCCTTTCCTTTCCCTTTCCTTTCCTTTCCCTTTCCCTTTCCTTTCCTTTCCTTTCCTTTCCTTTCCCTTTCCTTTCCCTTTCCCTTTCCCTTTCCTTTCCTTTCCTTTCCTTTCCTTTTCCCTTTCCCTTCCCTTTCCCTTTCCCTTTTCCCTTTCCCTTTCCCTTTCCCTTTCCCTTTCCCTTTCCCTTTCCCTTCCCCTTTCCCTTTCCCTTTCCCTTTTTTTCCTTTCCCTTTCCCTTTTTCCCTTTCCCTTTTTTCCTTTCCCATCGGGAATCATTCCTGGATCGGCTCCACAGCTGCTCCCTGCTGCCGTCTCCTGGTGCCAAGCGGGATCTTCCCGAGTTTTTCCTTCTCCTTGGAATTTCTCTCTGGAATCAGAAACTCCTCGGACCCGTGACGATTTTCCCAGCCTGATCCAAGCAGAGAATTCCCTGGTTTTATTCCTTGTACTGTCATTACCTGGGAGCTTCCCAGGCTTCTTCTTTTCCTTGGAATTTCCCCCTGGAATCAGGAGGATTCAGGATCAGGAACCAGGAGCCCCTCGGAGCAGTGAGGATTTCCCCAGGCTAATCCTGGGAAAGGGCTGGAAAACTCCAGAGGGATCATTCCCATTTCTCCCCATCCATTCCAAAGTGGGAAATGCATGGAATCGGGGCGGGAAAGTGGCTGCTCCCTTGGGATTGTCTCCCTCATTCCCAGTTTTCCTCCTAATCCCGGCATTCCTGGTGATCCAGAGACCTCTGGGGGAGCAGGAGGGTCCCCAAAACATTCCCAGCTTTTCCATGGGAGCTGCTCCCTCAGGAGTGGTGCCGGGGTGTCCCTCATTCCCAGTTTTCCTCAGAATTCCGGCATTCCCAGAGATCTGGTGACCTCCAGGACAGCACAGAATTCCTAGGAGCATTCCCAGCTTTCCCCATCCATTCCAACGCTGGAAAAGGAGGGAAGAGGGGCAGGAATGTGGGATTTGAGTTTTCCATAGGGTTGAGTCTCCTCTGTCATTCCAGCTGGGAATTTTGCTGGAATTTCCCCCTGGATGATTTCCAAGAACAGCTCCAACATTCCCAGGAATTCCTCAGCCACACGTGGGCCTCTCACCCCCACGGATTCTCCTCATCCATGGAGAAATTCCCACCTGGAATGGAATTCCCGGGCTTTGTGGATCCCTTGGGGAGGCGGGAAAACCAGGAATAATTTGGGATGTGGATTTTTCCCACAGAAACCAGGGAAGACCGGACCAAGCGGCTTTTCCGGCACTACACCGTCGGGTCCTACGACAACTTCACCTCCCACAGGTAAGGAGCTGCTCCCAGGAATCCCAGGAATTCTGGGAATTCCCATTTCCATGGAAAAAAAACCCCTTTTCCTCAGGGAGGTTTGGAATTCCACGGGAAGGGGATTTTTCTGGGAGTTTTGGGTGGTGGGAGGAATTCCAGAGGGGGGAAAGTCCCTGGGCAATATCCAAGGTTTTGGGGAATTCTGGGAATGTGGCTGCATTCCTGGCTCATATTCCAACGGATGATCCAGCATTCTGGAGAAGTTTGGGAATGTTTCCCATTCCTGGCTCATGTCCCAGGGAAGGATCCAAGGTTCTGGAGAAGTTTGGGAATGTGCTCCCATTCCAGGCTCATGTTCCGACGGAGAATCCAAAGTTCTGGAAAATTCTGGGAATGTTTCCCATTGCTGCCTCCTGTCCCAATGGAGGATCCAACATTCCAGAAAAGTTTGGGAATGTTTCCCTTTCCCAGCTCATTTCCCAGTGGATGATCCACAGTTCTGGAGAAGTTTGGGAATGTGCTCCCATTCCTGCCTCATTTCCCAGGGGAAAATCCAACATCCTGGATAAGTCTGGGAATGTTGTGCCATTCCAGGCTCCTGTTCCAGGGGGGAATCCAAAGCCTGGGAATGTTTCCCATTCCTGGTTTGTGTCCCAGTGGAGCAGAAAAGTTTGGGAATGTTTCACATTCCCAGCTCACATTCCAGGGGAGGATCCAACATCCTGGAAAATTCTGGGAATGTTTCCCATTCCTGCCTTGTCCCAGTGGATGATCCGAAGTTCTGGAGAAGTTTGGGAATGTTTCACATTCCCAGCTCGTGTCCCATGGGAGGATCCAAGATTCCAGAAAAGTTTGGGAATGTGCTCCCCTTCCTGGCTCCTGTCCTGTTGGAGAATCCAAAGTTTGGGAACGTTTCCATTCCCAGCTCATTTCCCAGGGGAGGATTCAACATCCTGGAAAAGTTTGGGAATGTGGTGCCATTCCAGGCTCTTGTCCCAGGGGAGGATCCAGTATCCTGGAAAATTCTGGGAATGTTTCCCATTCCTGACTCATTTCCCAGTGATGGATCCCAAGTTCTGGAGAAGTCTGGGAATGTTTCCCATTCTTGTCTCAAATCCCAGTGGAGAATCCAAGGTTCTGGAAAAGTTTGGGAATGTGAGCGCATTCCCAGGTGGGACACCAGGGGGGCATTCCTGGACTGTGGCTTTTCCTGGTGGATTTGGGATCAGGAATGGGAAGGGCTGGATTCGGGGATGTCCCAGAGCTCTGGAATTCCCGGAGGGATGAGCAGCTGCTTCCTCTGGAATGGGAAAGTTTTCCCTTTTTCCAGGGCAGCTTCTGAATTCCCAAATCCATTGGAGCCAGAGGAGGAGTCTTTCTTGAAAGCCATGGAATTGTGCAGATCCATAGAATTATGGGAATCTTGGAGCTCGTCCAGAACATTTTCCTGCTTCTTTTGAGCTCCTTATCCCAAATTTTTCTTCCAGGAGCATTCCCGACTCTGAGGAATTTGTGGAATTTGGGTGGATCCTCAAAATTCCTGGGATTTGCTGCTCCGGGGCGGTTCCTGTGGGAAAAGTCTGGAAAGAGGAAAAACCGAGGGAAAAATGAAGGGAGGTTCCAGAAAATCCCTGCTGGGATCACGGGAAGACAGGGAAAAAAGTGGGAATTCATGGATTAGGCAAAATTCCATTGGTTGAGAGGAAGAAAAACAGGATTGAATCCATGGGAATCCCAGGAAAAGGGATTTCCTTTGGGAATTACATCCTGGGGAAACACCAGGAGGAGCTCTTGGCCAGGAGTTGGAATTCCTGGGAATTTTCACTGGGAAAAGATTCCTGGGAATCCCAATGGAGGAGTGGGGCAGGAAGGGGAATTCAAGGAGCCATATCCAGCATGGAAAAAAAAACTTGGGAAGACCCCAAAATTCCACAAATTCCTTGGAGCTGGGAATGCTCAGGGGAACAAAATTTGGGATAAGGAGCTCAAAAAAGCAGGAAATGTTGTGGATGAGCTCCAAGATTCCCAGAATTCCATGGATCTGCACCATTCTTTGGCCCAAGGCAAATTTAAGGGGAATTTAAGGAACCGGATCCAGAAAAAACCTTGGGAAAAGCCTGGAGTGGGACTGGATGCACAGGAAGGGCTTGGATTGGTCCAACTCCAGAAAATCCTTTGGAAATTGTTTGGATTCCAGGCAGAAGCTCCCAGCGAAAATTTGGGGAACTCGGGGAATTGTTGGGAAAGAGAAAATCCCAAAATTATGGATTGCGGATTCTGTGGAATCATGGAATGGTTGGGAATGATGGAGATTGGGAATGATGGAATTGTGGGATCATGGAATGCTTTGGAATGATGGGACATCCCCAGGAATTCTGGGATAAATCTGGATTGGAAATGGAAAAACTCTCCCAGGATGGGATTCCCAACATTCCCAGACTTTTTTTGGAATCAGGAATCCTTCCAAGGAGGAGCAGGGGCGCTTTGGAGCTGGGACATGCTGGGTGCTCCCAAAATTCCAGTCATTCCCAAAATCTGGGAATGGGGAAAATGGGACAGAGCTCGGAAAAATTTACCTGGAGGAGACGAATCTGAGCTCAGCTTTATCCGGAAGAGAAATTCCGATGGGAATTGCCTTCGGAATTAAAGGCAGGGATTAAAGAGGCTCCAAATTAATTTGGGTATTAAAGCCAGGAGCAGCTGGGAAGGGGAAAAACTGGGAGCAGGAGCCAATCCCGGATTTGTGTCAGGGATTAGGGAGAGGGATTTCACCAGAAAACAGGGAGAACATGGAAAACATGGAAAACACGGATGGGGGAAAAGGGAATTTCTCTGGTCCTGGAATGCCGAGGCTGGAAAAATGTGTGGAGACAGAAAATTATGGAATTAGGGCAGTTGGAATGATGGGGTTATGGAATAACCAAGGTTGGAATTAGGGAATGATTTTCCTGGAGCTGGGAAATCTGGGAATTCCTTCCCATGTTTCCAAAGCTGGAATTCCCCCATCCAAAGGGGCTGAGTTTCCATTGGAATTCCACCTGGAATAGGCCTGGAATGGGATTGGGAATGGGACCTGGAATGGGATCTGGAATTCTCCCTGCCCCTCTGGAACACCAGGAATTAAAAATGGGCTTTGGATCAGGCAAAACTACAGAAAACCCATGGAAAAGGCTTGGAAAAGGAATTCCTGGAGAAACCACGACCATCCCACCCTTTGGTGCCCAATGGCTGAGCAGAAAACCTATTCCTGGAATAGGACTGGGAATGGGAGCTGGAATTTTCCCTGTCCCTGTGGAATGCTGGGAGTTAAAGGTGGGCATTGGATCAAGGAGAACTATGGAAAAAAAAACGTGGAAAAAGATTGGAAAAGGAATTCCTGGAGAGGCCTCCACCCTCCTGTGCTTTGGTGCCTGAGGCCGAGTGGAAAACCTGGAATAGGAGCTGGCATCCCAGGAATGGGACTTGGAATGGCAGCTGGAATTTTCCCTGTTCCTGTGGAATGCTGGGAGTTAAAGGCCAGGTTTGGATTAGGCAAAACTACGGAAAACCCATGGGAAAGGGTTGGAAAAGGAATTCCTGGAGAGGCCACCACCATCCCACCCTTTGGTGCCCGAGGCCGGGTGGAAAACCTGGAATGGGAGCTGGAATCCCGGGAATTCTCCGTCCCTACGGAACGCCGGGAGTTAAAGGTGGGCGTTGGTCTCAGCACCACCCCCGGCAATTCCAGCTCCTTTTAGAACCCATGGAATCTGCGGGAATCAATGGAGCCGTGATTCATCCCGGCTCCCACGCTTCCCGAGGCTCCGGTGACGGCTCCGGGCTCGGATCCCACACCTGGATCCCGCCCACATTCCCGGTGACGCCGATCCCGCTGAGGTAACGCTCCGCCCACATTCCCAAAGTTTGGGGAGCAGCCGGAAAAGCCACCCAGGAGACACCTGGAAGGATTCCAGGCCGGTTGGAAAAATCCTGGGGCAGCCTGGGATAGCGGGAATTGTCCCTGCCCGTGGAATGCTCCTGAATCCCTTTTCCCAACCTGCATCCTGGGATTCTGAAAGAAAAGGGGGAAATTGGGAAGTAAAATCAGTTTTCATGGATCCGCTTGGTTATTCCCATGGGAAAACCATTGGAAGGTGTCCCAGCTTCCCGGGAAAATGCTGGAATGTTGGAGTGGCTGGAGAGGGATTCCACTCACCTGGGAATTTTTGGATTCGTCAAGGAAAACTGGGGTTTGGCTGAAATCCTGAAATCCATGGAATTCCTGAGGTGGGAAAAGCCCTCCAAGGTCACCAAGGCTGAGCTGGGCCCCATCCCAACCCAGAGCTGAAATTCCAGGAATTCCCTGAGCACCTCCGGAGCTGGGAATGCACTGCTGAGATAGAAATTCCATGGGGGAATCCTGGAATGGGTTGGGTGGGAATGGAGCTGAAATCCCACCCAATTCCAACCCTTGGAATTCCATCCGAGCCCCTCCCCACCCTCTCAGCCAGGAATTCCTTCCCAAATCCCACCTAGCCCTGCTCTATTTCCCATGGAATGGGAAAAACAGCTCCATGGAGCCCCCCCGGTGTCCTCAGGCCAGAATTCCCAGTTTTCCATGGAACTGAGACTTTGCCAACCTGTTTTGTCCAAGGAATGGGAACATGGATTCCCCTGGAATTCCCTGGAAGCTTCCAAGCCCAGGTTGGAGCAGCCTGGGATCGTGGAATGGGATGGAATTCCAGGAGCTTGAAGTCCCTTCCCACCCAAACCATTCCATGATTCCCAGAATTCCTGACACTCCCTGAAAGCGGGAACTGATCCCAAAAGCTGCTGCTCCCGGACAATTCCAGATGCTTGGGAATGCTCCCAGTGGGATTCCAGAGAAACCTTTCCAGAAAGAGTTTTCCTTCCTTCCCTCCCTCCGCGTTCCCGTTTCCATGGAATGACATTGCTCCAGCCCGGAGCTTTTTCAGCTTTTTCCATGATTCCATGAATCCCATCCCACCATTCCAAGAGCAGGGAAACCACCAGCCCACAGTGGGTGCATGTCATGATTCCAGGATTTTGGGAAATGGGAAAACACTACGGGCTTAGGCATTGTCTCCCTGTGGAATGGATTCCCAAAGTGTTCCCGGCAGGAATCCATTCCCTGCCGGTGATCCAGGAAATCCAAGGTTTTTACTGGTAGGGATTCATTCCCTCCCAGTATTCCTGGTGTTCCCAGCAGGGATCCATTCCCTCACGGTCTTCCCAGTGATCCGAGGTTTTCCCTCCAGAGGAGCTGGGGAGGCCCAGCCCCGCCCCTCATTCCCCAGTGGAATTCCAGTCCCTTCCTGTGCCTTGGGAATGAATCCATGGGGAATTCCCCCTGCCAATTCCAGCCGTTCCAGTGCTCCCCACCCCTCCCATCAATCCCTTCCAAATATTTCCATGATTTCCCATCATTCCCATCATTCCCATTGCTCCCCATCATTCCCATTGTTTCTGTTTTTCCCATCATTCCCCATTACTCCCATCACTCCCGTCATTCCCATTGTTTGCAACACTCCCCATCATTCCCATCATTCCCCATTATTCCCATTGTTTCCATCACTCCCCAACATTCCCCAATGTTCCCCAACGTTCCCCAACATTCCCCAACACTTCCCAACATTCCCAGCACTCCCAGTTCCCATTCTCCCCATCTCTCCCAATCCCTCCCAACATTCCCATTGTTCCCATCTCTCCCCATTCCTTCCCATCCCTCTCCAATATTCCCAATAATTCCGCATCCCTCCCCATCATTCCCGTTGTTCCCTGTCACTTCCATCTCTCTCCATCCCTCCCCAACACTCCTCATTTCTCCCATCCTTCCCATTGTTTCCCATCCCTCCTTATCCCTCTCCAATATTCCCAGTCATTCCCCAGCATTCCCATCCCTCCCATCCATTCCCATCTCCATGTCTCCCAACCCTCCTTATCCCTCTCCAATATTCCCAATCATTCTCCGTCCCTCCTCATCCCTCCCATTGCTCCCATCCCTCCCCATCCCTTTCCAATATTCCAAATAATTTCCCAACATTCCTCACCCCTCCCCATCCCTCCCATTCCTCCCCATCCCTCCCATCTGTTCCCATCTCTCCATCCCTCCCATCCCTCCCCATCCCTCTCCAATATTCCCAATCCTTTTCCATCCCTCCTTCATCCCTCCCATCGTTCCCATTTCTCCATCCCTCCCAATCATTCCCATTGTTCCCATCTCTCCTGATCCCTCTCCAATATTCCCAAAGCTTCTCCATCCCTCCTCATCCATCCTTCCCCATCCCTCCCGTTGTTACTCATCCCTCCCACCCCTCTCCAATATTCCCAAATCTTTTCCATCTCTCCATCCCTCCTCCTCCCTCCCATCCATTCCCATCCCTCCCATTGTTCCCATCCCTCCTTATCCCTCTCCAGTATTCCCAATCCTTTTCCATCCCTCCCAATCTCCTGTCTCTCCCCATCCCTCTCCAATATTCCCAAAGCTTCTCCATCCCTCCTCATCCATCCTTCCCCATCCCTCCCCCATCCTCCCTCCCTCTCCAATATTCCCAAATCTTTTCCATCTCTCCATCCCTCCTCCTCCCTCCCATCCATTCCCATCCCTCCCATTGTTCCCATCCCTCCTTATCCCTCTCCAGTATTCCCAATCCTTTTCCATCCCTCCCAATCTCCTGTCTCTCCCCATCCCTCTCCAATATTCCCAATCATTCCCACCGCTCCCATCCCTCCCCATCCTTCCCCAATATTCCCAAACCTTTCCCATTTCTCCATCCCTCCCATCCTTTTCCATCTCCATCCCTCCTCATCCCTCCCATCTGTTCCCATCCCTCCCCAATATTCCCAAACCTTTTCCATCTCCCTATCCCTCCCATTGTTCCCATCCCTCCCATCCATTCCCATCCCTCCCATCCTTTTCCATCTCTCCATCCCTCCCCATCCCTCCCATTGCTCCCATCCCTCCCCATCCCTCCCCAATATTCCCAAACCTTTTCCATCTCCCCATCCCTCCCATTGTTCCCATCCCTCCCATCCATTCCCATCCCTCCCATCCTTTTCCATCTCTCCATCCCTCCTCATCCCTCCCATCTGTTCCCATCCCTCCCCAATATTCCCAAACCTTTTCCATCTCCCCATCCCTCCCATCCGTTCCCATCCCTCCCATCCTTTTCCATCTCCATCCCTCCCCATCCCTCCCCAATATTCCCAAACCTTTTCCATCTCCCCATCCCTCCCATCCATTCCCATCCCTCCCATCCTTTTCCATCTCCATCCCTCCTCATCCCTCCCATTGTTCCCACCCCTCCCCAACATTCCCAAACCTTTTGTTCCCATCCCTCCCATCCGCTCGCATCCATCCCTCCCCTCGCTCCCTCCTCTCCCCTCCCGCTCTGGCTCCCACTTCCCGGCTCCTTCCCAAGCTCCTTCCCGGCGCTCCCGGATTATCCCGGCTCTGATGTCACCCCTGCGGCTCCGCTGGGAGGGACCTGCGGCCCCCTCCCCCTCCCGCCGCTCCTAGAGCCCATTTGGGGAGGGGGCTCCAATCCCTCCCTCCATCCCTCCATCCCTCCCTCCATCCATCGCTGGATCATTCCCGGCTTTTCCCAAGGATGCTCCTTCCCCCCCGCTCCTGGCAATCCGTCACTTAGCAACGCCCGAGGGGGGGAATTTTGGGATCAAATCCGCCGGGATGAGGATTTAAACTCTGCCCCGCTCCTGCCCGGCCAGCGGCGAGGAGGCAGCGCCGCTTCCATCCAAGAATCCCGGTTTTTATTCCCGCGGGAGACGCGCTTGGCAAGTGTGGGAAGAGACGATTCCCGATGGGGCTCCGCGTTTAACGGGCAAAGCTCCGGATCCCGAAATTCCCGAAATTCCTGCGTGGGCTCCGTATCCCTGCATTCCTGCGAGGGCTCCGTATCCCTGCATTCCTCTGCAGGTGACTGCGAGGGGCCCGGTGGGCAGCAGGGACATCCACGATTTCTTCTTCTTCTTCTTAATTCCCTCCTCCTCCTTTTCCTCCTTTTCCTCCTCCTCCTCCACGCCGAGGCAAAAGTCGCTTCCGTCTTTTTGGTGTGACTTTGGGCGCAAAAAAAAAAAAAAAACCGGGGAGAGAAAAAAATCCAGAAAAAAAAAATCCAGGAGGAAAAAAAAAAAAAAAAAAAAAGAGAGAAAGAAAGAAAGAGAAAGAAAGGGAGGGGAAGCAACGATCCCTGCGGAGATGAAAGGCTGGATGCGAAGAGTGACAGAGGCCACCCCTGGCTGGTGACAAAGGCCACCCCCGGCTGGTGACAGGGCCACCCCCGGCTGGTGACAGCGGCCACGGCGCTGGCAGCGATGGTGCTGCGCTCTAACCCTGGCATCATTCTCTTGTGCTCTTTCCTGCCCAGTGACTACATCATCGAGGAGAAGACGGCCGTGCTGCAGAAGCGGGAGCATGAGGGCTTCGGCTTCGTCCTGCGCGGGGCCAAAGGTAAGCCCGGAGCCGCTTTTCCAGACGTTTTTCCCAGGATTTTTTTTTTCCCCTTTTTTTATTTTTTCCCCTCCTCAGGGCTTTTTACGGGGATTTTTTCCGGCGTGGTTGTGCAGCGCTGGGGGAAATCAGGTTGGGGCGATGGCGTGGAGTGGGGTTGTGGGTTTGGGGTTTTGGGTTTTTGGTTTCGTGCTGGTGGTGCCTTGGAATTTTGGGAATTTTCACTCCTTTTCCATCGGGGAATGAACGGCTCAGGGTTCTCATTCCCGCTAATCCTGCAGGGGCTCGAAGGGATTTTCTTGCCTGGCTCGGTTCGGTGTCGTGGTCTGGGCTTGTGGGTTTGGAGTTCTGGGGGTTGTGGTGCTGGTGCTGCTCGTGGTGCCTGGGAATTTTTGGGAATCTTCAGTTGGCTTCCCTGAGGGAATGAACAGCCCTTGCTCGGCTCAGGATCCTCATTCCCAGCAATCCTGGGGGGCTCCAAAGGGATTTTCTTCCCTGGATTTCTCCGGTTCAATGCCATGTCCTGATGCCATCGTGGCTCTCTCGGAATTTTGTGGGGTTTGGTGCTGGTGGCGCCTTGGAATTTTTGGGAATTGTTGCTGCTTTTCCCTGCGAGAATGAATGGCTCAGGGTTCTTATTCCTGGGATTCTCATTCCCAGGCTCCAAAGGGATTTTCCTCCCTGGCTCGTTCAGTGTCGTGGTCTGGGGTTGTGGATTTGGGGTTTTGGTGGGGGGCGGTTGGTGCTGGTGATGGCTTGGAATTTTTAGGAATTTTCACTCCTTTTCCCGATGGAAATGAGCAGCCCTTGCTTGGCTCGGGATCCTCATTCCCACTAATCCTGAGGGGCTCCAAGGGGATTTTCCTCCCCGGATTTCTCCGGCTCAGTGCCGTGTCCTGCTGCCATCGTGGCTCTCTCACAATTTCGGGGGTTTTGGTGCTGCTCGTGGTTGCTTGGAATTTTTTGGGGAATTTTTCTCCCTTTTCCTGGGAGAATGAATGGCTCCGGAGCCCCATTCCCAGCAATCCTGGGGGGCTCCAGGGGGATTTTCCTCCCTGGATTTCTCTGGCTCAGTGCCATGTCCTGCTGCCATTGTGGCTCTCTCACAATTTTGGGCAGGTGCTGCTCGTGGTGCCTTGGAATTTTTGGGAATTTTCACTTCTTTTTCCTGAGGGATGAACAGCTCAGAATTCTGATTCCTGGGATTCTCATTCCCAGGCTCCAGAGGGATTTTCCTCCCTGGCTCATTCGGTGTCGTGGTCTGGGCTTGTGGATTTGGGATTTCGGGGGGGGTTTGGTGCTGGTGGTGCCTTGGAATTTTTGGGAATTGTCACTGCTTTTCCCTGAGGGATGAACAGCCCAGGATTCTGATTCCCAGTAATCCTGGGGGGCTCCAAAGGGATTTTCCTCCCTGGATTTCTCCAGTTCTCTCCGGTTCTGTGCCGTGTCCTGGTGCCATTGTGGCTCTCTTGGAATTTTGGAGGTTTTAGTGCTGGTGGTGCCTTGGAATTTTTTGGGAATTGTCACTTCTTTTCCCTCAGGGAATGAACAGCTCAGGATTCTCATTCCCAGCAATCCTGGGGGGCTCCAAAGGGATTTTCTTCCCTGGATTTCTCCAGTTTAGTGCAGTGTCCTGCTGCCATCGTGGCTCTCTTGGAATTTTCAGGGGATTTTCTGTGAATGCTGCTTGGAATTTTTGGGAATTGTCACTTTGCTTCCCGGAGGGATGAACGGCCCCTGCTCAGCTCCCGAGCCCCATTCCCAGCAATCCTGGGGGGCTCCAAAGGGATTTCCTTCCCTCATTCCATCTTCTCCTTTCCCACTTTCTGGGGGTTTTGCTGTGGATGCTGCTTGGAATTTTGGGGAATTTTCACTCCTTTTTCCCTGTGGGAATGAACAGCCCCTGCCCAGCTCCATCCGTGGCTTTTTGGGGTTGGAATGCTCCGAGCTTTTCCCTGGATTTTTGGCCGGGATGAGTTGGGCGCTTTTGGGATCCCCGGGGAAAACCGGGAGAGCTTTTCCTGCTGCTCCCACCCCGGAGCTCATTCCCGGCTCATCCTGGGCTTCTCCCAGGTCCAGGATCTTTCCTGGGAGTTTCCCGTGGCTCCTTTGGCCAGAATTCCACCTTTGTGCTGGGAAAAAAAAAAAAAAATAGGATCCCTTGGAGACTTGCTTGGGAATGTTCCTATGGATTTAGGGAAGAGGAGGCGGGAAAAGCTCGGGATGGAGAGACCTCTCCACCCCCGGCATTCCCAGGAGCAGAGGGACAGCGGAGCTGTTTTCCATGTGGGAGGAAAGCTGGGAAGAGCTGCAGATCCAGGCTGGAATGGGATTTTCCAGGATAACTCCTGGATTTCTGTCCCTTCTGTCCCAAGGTTTGCATCCCAGTGGGAATTTCCCTCCCATTCCCTACGGGTTTTCCATCCATGGAGCACCAAGTGAAACTTTCAGGGCCCAAAATGGCATCCATGGGGTTTTTTTCCAGGATCAATCCTGCAGCTTTTGTGTTGGGAAAAAATGGGAAATTTAATCCCATTCCCTGTTTTTTTCTTCCTCTTTTTTTTCCTTCCTGGCTCTCCTGTCATTCCCAGTTTCCCTTCATGTGCCCAGGCTGAGGGAAGTGTTCGGAGTGGGTGTGTGGCTCTGTGGGATTTGGGAATTCTGTGGGATTTGGGAATTCTGTGGGATTTGGGAATTCTGCAGGACACAGGAAGTCATGGGTGCAGAGGGGTCCTGGCCTGGAAGGTCCAGAATCTGGGAATGCTCCCTCTGGAGCAGCATTTCCAAGTTAGGGAAGTGGCTTGGAATCCCCCATTTCCCAGCCCCTCATTCCAGTATTCCATGGATTTTGGGTGGGGATTCCATGGATTTTAGACCAGGAATTCGCCCCGTCCATGTCAGCACTGGTCCCTTTGGATTTTCCTGGAAAACCACTCCAGGCCTGTGGGGAAAAGAGGGAAAAGGGCCTGGAAAAGGCAGAGCTGGAGCTTCACCCCAGGCAGGGGGAGGGAGGCAGAATTTGGGATGATCCTTAAGGAATTTTTTCCTGGTGCAAATTCCTCCCTGAATTTTTCCCAATTCCATGGGAAAAGGCACTTCCAGGAAAAGGCACTTCCAGGAAAAGGCTCTGCCCACCCTGGGGTCCTTCCCAGCCCATCCCAGCTCTGGCACTTCCCAATTCCTAAGGGGAACGTCCCATCCCGTTCCATCCCAGGGATCGGAGTTATTCCCGTTTATCCCAATCCCTGCAGCTCTCGGAGCTGGCCTTGCCCCACATCCAATCCGTTGGGAACTCCCAGGGAATCTGCGGCTCTCCCTGGATCCCTGGAATTGCCCAGGGCCAGGTTGGAGCAGCCTGGGATCATGGAATGCCCCCCTGGAATGGGATGAGCTTTGAGGGCCCTTCCCACCCAACCCTATTCCATGATTTTATGGAAAACAAGGATCTGTCCTGAAATCCAAATTAAGGGAATGAATCCAAGATTTTGCTGGATGGGATGAGCTTTCCTTGGTTTGCCTGGAGAGAACCGGGTCATTCCCAAAATTCCTAAGATTATTCCTTCCTGTGGATCTTCTGAAGGAGCCAGTCCTAAGGGAAAGGAGGAGAGGGAATGGCCTGGAGCTGGGCTTGGGGGTTGGATATTCCAGGTGGGAATTCCCTGAGCTCGGAACTTGCCAGGATCTGTGGAATCAGTGGATCCTTTGGGAATTCCATGAGCTCGGATCTTGCCAGGATCTGCTGAGGATTGAAGGATTCTTTGGGAATTCCCTGAGTTTGGAACTTTCTGGGATCCATGGGATGGGGATCTGCTCCAACTGCCTGACCACTCCAGGGATGACCAGGATGGGAATTTTGTCCTCCTGGATGGGATTTTGGCATCCCCAGGATGGAATTTGGTGCTTCCAGGATGGAATTTGATCTCCAGGATGGGATTGGGTTTCTCAGGATGGATTTTGATTCCCCAGGTTGGGTTTGGTCCCTCAGGATGGAATTTGGTGTCCCCGGGATGGAATTTGGTGTTTCCATGATGGGATTTGATCCCCATGATGGAATTTGGTCCCTCCAGGGTGGGATTTAGTCCCATTGGGATTGACATTCCCCAGGATGGGATTTGGTTCTCCATTATGGATTTGGTGTCCCCGGGATGGATTTGGTGCTTCCAGGATGGAGCTTTGTCCCCCAGGTTGGGATTTGGTGTCCCCAGGATGGGATTTGGTTCCCTCCAGGATGGATTTGGTTCCCTCCAGGATGGATTTTTGTGGTTCCAGGCCTTCCTGGTGACCCAGCTCTGCCAGGGCTTCTCCCGCAGCTGGCTCTGGAATTCCAGCTGGGAATTGAGGGAATTTAAGCTCAGGAATTCCCAATTCCCCAGCCAGGGCTGTGGTGGCTCCTCAGGGGGTTCCAACTGGTGCTTCCCAGAATTCTGAATCCGGAGTTTTGGTGGGAAAGGCTGAACCTCCTGGTGAGGGAATTCCCCTCATTCCCAGTGGGAACTTCCTGGGTTTAATTCCCAACTTTTTGGTTTGGTTCTCCCATTGGATGGGAGACTCTTCCCATTGGATTTGCTCCCTGGGAGGGCACTTAGGGATGGATTTTCCATGATTTCCACACCTGGAGCATTCCCTGGATTGGGTTTGGTCCCAAACTGGTTTTGGGAATGGCTGAGCTGGGAGAGGTGGATCAGGATTCCCAGGATTTGCTGGGAGCAGGGATGTCCTCCTCATCTTCCTTCTCCATCCCCTGGGAGAAAAATTCCCAAGGCCAGGACAGGGCTTGGAGCAGCCTGGGATAGTGGGAAGTGTCCAGGGGTTGGGGGTGGATTTGGGTCCCTTCCCACCCAAACCATTCCAGGGGAGCTCCAGTGCTCCCAGCACCAGGAGGACCTGGAAATTCTGGAGCAAATCCAGAGGATTGGATCATCTTCCCTCTGAAAAACTGGAATGTTCCCCTGGAGAAGGGAAGGCTCCAGGGAGAGCTTCCAGCACATTCCAGGCCTGCAGGGGCTCCAGGAGAGCTGCAGAGGGACTGGGGCCAAGGCCTGCAGGGACAGCACCCAGGGAATGGCTCCCACTGCCAGAGGGCAGGCATGGATGGCATCTTGGCAATGAGGAATTCCTGCCTGGGCTGGCATTGCCAGAGCAGCTGGGGCTGCCCCTGCATCCCTGGCAGTGCCCAAGGCCAGGCTGGAGAAATCTGGGATCATGGGAATTGTCCCTGTGTCCCTTTGTCCCCTCCTGGATGAAATTCTGCTCCCAGAATCATTCCACATGGAGACAATTCCCAATTCCTGAGCATTTTCCCATTTGCCAAATCCTTCAGGCTCTGGCAGCACTTCCCAAATCTTGGATCACGACGTGCACCCACCGTGGGCTGGTGGCTCCCAGCCCACGCAAAAAGCTGGAAAAGTGCCTGGAATGACACATGGATAACTCAGGGGATGGATGGGCCTGGAATGCGGTGGGATCCATGGGAATGTGAGATTCACTCCGTGAAATTTATCCCAGAGAATCCATGGCTGGTATCCCTGGACGTGTCCAAGGCCAGGCTGGACACTTGGAGCATCCTGGGATCGCGGGAGCTGAGATCCTGGAAGGATCGTGGAGGGTTTGGAGAGCGCTCCGACATTCCGTCGGAATGTCTAAAAATAGGGATGAGCTGTCAAGCGTTTGCCACTTCTCCCGGGAAAGGCAGAAATCGTGGAAAGCCGTTGGTGGGAAGCAGCTGAGAAGCTTCAGCACAGGGAGGGGTGGCAGGGAAAGGTTCCCAGGGTGCGATCCGTGCCGGAGTGGAAAAATCCCGCCTAAAACGTGGGAGAAAAAAACGGAGGGAGGAGGAAAAGTCTTGGATCTGGGTGGAAACGGAGGCTTGGTTTGGCGGGAAGGGAGGGGAACGTTGGGAATGTTGCTGGAAGGGCGTCAAAGGAGAGGCCACCGGGATCACCTCAGGGATCTGGGATCCATCAGCTCCTAAAAATCCATTCCTTGGGATAATTTGTAGGGATGAGAATTTCTCCTGGCTCCTGATCCGCTCCAGGTGGATTTGGAATGAGGAGACCCCGCAGCTCCGTGGGAGGGACTCGGCTGGAAGTGAGAGGGATGAGCAAAAATTTGGGATAAGAGGAGAGGAAGGATTGAATGGGTGGATTTTCCTCAGGCTGCATTGTCCCAGTAGGAATTTCTCCCATTTTTCAGAACTTTGGCGAGTCTGGGTGGATCCTTGGGATTCATTCTGGGAGCCAAAGGTTTGCGATCGAACCAGGGTGGAATTCATGGATCCTGGGAATGGAAATGCTTGGAAAACTTTCTGGGCTGTGCCTGTGGAATCTTCTGGATCCTGGGGATCCTCAGGATGGGCTGAGAGGTCCTTCCCAGGCAGGCCCCGCCAGGATTGGGGAATTGTGGGATCCTTGCCCATGGAATGCTGGCAGTGCCTCGGGAAGGGCCCCCGAGCCCCCCAGGGATCCGTGCAGGGAGAGCCCGGGAAAAGTGGGATGTGCCCCGGGCTGGGGCCAGGGCAGCTCTGCTGGGATCGGGGCAGGGATCGGGAATGTCCTTGTGGCCCTGCCCAGCTCCTGCCAGGAGCCAGCGGGGATCGGGATCTGCTGCAGGGAATGAGCCCCGGGAAAAGAGGGAGCGGCCTCAGCCTGGGCCAGGGCAGGCCCAGCTCCCAGATTTGGGATCGTTTTCCATGGAAAGGGGTCAGGCCTTGGCAGGGGCTGCCCAGGGAGCTTTGGAGTGCCCATCCCTGGAGGTGTCCAAGGAATTCCTGGAGGTGCCTCTGCTCCGGGAAACACCTCCCACTGTCCCAGATTGTTCCAGCCTGGTGGATTTTTTCAGGAAATTCATGGAGTTTCAATCCCTGGAAGTGTCCAAAGAACCTGAGAATGCTGCAATTGGGAATGTGGGGCAGGGGGGGCCTTGGGAGTGCTAGAAATGGTTGGATCTGATGGGATGTTCCAAGGGATTTTCCAACTAAAATAACTCCATGAATCCATCATTAATTCAATTTTTGATTCCATCTTGGATTCCATCGTTGACTCCATTTTTTATTCCATCTTGGATTCCTTCATTGATTCCATCGATTCCATCATTGGTTCCATCACTGAGGTGGGAATGGGGACCGGATAAGGGGACACAACCTCAGGCTGTGCCAGGGCATCTCCAGGTTGGATAATGGGAAAATTCCTTCCTGGAAAGGCTTTTCCAGCCTTGGCATGGGGGTGGAATCCCCATTCCCAGTGGGATTCAATTCCATGTGGATGCAGCGCTGGGGGACACAGATCAGGGGTGGCCTTGGCACTGCTGGGAACAGTTGGATTTGATGTGCTCCAAGGGATTTTCCAACCCAAATGACTCCATGACTCCATCATTGATTTGATTCTACGATTGGTTCCATCTTATCCATCATTGGTTCCATCTTGGATTCCATCATTGATTCCATTATTAGTTCCGTGACTGAGTCCATTATTTATTCCATCTTGGATTCCTCACTGATTCCTTCTTTGATTCGTTTATTGATTCCTTCATTGATTCCATTATCAGTTCCTTCATTGATTCCATCTTGGATTCCATCATTCCATGACTGATTCCATTGTTAGTTCCATTATTGATTCCATCTTGGATTCTTTCATTGATTCCTTCATTGATTCCAGCTTGGATTCCATCATTGATTCCGTCATTATATCCATGATTGATTCCATTGTTAGTTCCATTATTGATTCCATCTTGGATTCCTTCATTATTTCCATCATTGATTCCATCTTGGATTCCATCATTGATTCCATCATTGATTCCATCATTGATTCCATTGTTAGTTCCATTATTGATTCCATCTTGGATTCTTTCATTGATTCCTTCATTGATTCCAGCTTGGATTCCATCATTGATTCCATCATTGATTCCATCATTGATTCCATTGTTAGTTCTATTATTGATTCCATCTTGGATTCCTCCATTATTTCCATCGATTCCATCTTGGATTCCATCATTGATTCCATCATTGATTCCATGATTGATTCCATTGTTAGTTCTATTATTGATTCCATCTTGGATTCCTCCATTATTTCCATCATTGATTCCAATACTGATTCCACCTCGGATTCCAGCACTGAGGTGGGAACAGGGGCAGGACAAGGGGTGGGATTCAAATCCATGAATCCATGGATGTGGCACCTGGGGACACGGATCAGGGGTGGCCTTGGCACTGCTGGGAAAAGTTGCGCTCTGAGGCTTTTCCAGCTCCGTAATTCCATGATTTTAGGAATGAGTGCACAGGCTGAGCCTTCCCTTGTGGAATTTCCTTGGAAATCCCTCAGTTCCCCTTCCCGCTGTGTTTTCCAGCCGAGACCCCGATCGAGGAGTTCACGCCCACGCCGGCATTCCCAGCGCTGCAGTACCTGGAATCCGTGGATGTGGAAGGAGTTGCCTGGAGAGCGGGATTGCGCACGGGGGACTTTCTGATCGAGGTGAGCTCCTCCCAGAATTCCACTCCTTCCCCGGGAATTTTGGGAATTGCCCAGGAGTTTTGGAATTCTCCTGGGTATGCGTCAGGAGGATCTGGAGTCCTCCAGGTTGTGGAACTTTCAGAGGTTCTTTGGGTGTGGATCCAGAGGGATCCCGGTGTCCTCCAGGTGTGGATCAGGAGGGTTTGGAACTCTCCAGGGGTGGATCCAAAGGGATCCAGAGTCCCTCAGTGCCAGAGATTCCCTTGGAATTGTGGCTGCTCCATCCTGCGGAGAACACACCAGGATTTTCAGTAGATTCCCTGGATTTGTTGGTGCTTTAGGGATTTTCCTGGCAGGAGGAACTTGGCATGTTCCCATGGGATTGGCGGGAACAGGACAGGGCTGGAGTTTGGAAAGGCAGAAAAAAGGTTTTCCAGAGGGAAATCCAAGGAATGGTTCAGGGACTGGATTCAGGACCTGATTTGCTGGAAAGGGATCATGTAAAGTTGGATTCCAATGGAATGTATGGAGTGTTGGGATTGGGATGGATCCTGCCAGGCTGGGAGAGCTGGGAATGTTCCCCTGGAGAAGGGAAGGCTGCAGGGAGAGCTTCCAGCACATTCCAGGCCTGCAGGGGCTCCAGGAGAGCTGCAGAGGGACTGGGGCCAAGGCCTGCAGGGACAGCACCCAGGGAATGGCTCCCACTGCCAGAGGGCAGGCATGGATGGCATCTTGGCAATGAGGAATTCCTGCCTGGGCTGGCATTGCCAGAGCAGCTGGGGCTGCCCCTGCATCCCTGGCAGTGCCCAGGGCCAGGCTGGAGCAGCCTGGGATCATGGGAATTGTCCCCAGAATGAGCTTTGTTCCTTCCACCCAAACCATTCCCTCCATTTGGGATGACATTTTTCTGCCTGAGGTGCCCAGAATCATTCCATTTTTCCATGGAGACAATTCCCAATTCCTGAGCATTTTCCCCATTTGACCAAATCCTTCAGGCTCTGGCAGCACTTCCCAAATCCTGCCCCTGGCCCACGGGGCTCATTCCCTGGAGCAGATCCAGATCCCGTGGGCTGGTGGCTCCCAGCCCACAAGGAAAAAGCTGGAAAAGTGCCTGGAATGACACATGGATAACTCAGGGGATGGATGGGCCTGGAATGCGGTGGGATCCATGGGAATGTGAGATTCACTCCGTGAAATTTATCCCAGAGAATCCATGGCTGGTATCCCTGGACGTGTCCAAGGCCAGGCTGGACACTTGGAGCATCCTGGGATCGCGGGAGCTGAGATCCTGGAAGGATCCTGGAGGGTTTGCTGTCCCTGCAGGCCTTGGTTCCAGTCCCCCGACATTCCGAGCCCTGGAATGTCTAAAAATAGGGATGAGCTGTCAAGCGTTTGCCACTTGGAGCCCAGGAAAGGCAGGAAATGTTTTGGAAAGCCGTTGGTGGGAAGCAGCTGAGAAGATTTTCCTCCTTCCAGCTTTTCCATGGGAGGGTGGCAGGAAAGGTTCCCAGGGTGCGATCCGTGCCGGAGTGGAAAAAATCCCGCCTAAAACGTGGGAGAAAAAACGGAGGGAGGAGGAAAAGTCTTGGATCTGGGTGGAAACGGAGGCTTGGTTTGGCGGTTGGGAAGGGAGGGAACGTTGGGAATGTTGCTGGAAGGGCGTCAAAGGAGAGGCCACCGGGATCACCTCAGGGATCTGGGATCCATCAGCTCCTGGAAAAATCCATTCCTTGGGATAATTTGTAGGGATGAGAATTTCTCCTGGCTCCTGATCCGCTCCAGGTGGATTTGGAATGAGGAGACCCCGTCCAGCTCCTTTGGGGAGGGACTCGGCTGGAAGTGAGAGGGATGAGCAAAAATTTGGGATAAGAGGAGAGGAAGGATTGAATGGGTGGATTTTCCCTCAGGCTGCATTGTCCCAGTAGGAATTTCTCCCATTTTTCAGAACTTTGGCGAGTCTGGGTGGATCCTTGGGATTCATTCTGGGAGCCAAAGGTTTGCGATCGAACCAGGGTGGAATTCATGGATCCTGGGAATGGAAATGCTTGGAAAACTTTCTGGGCTGTGCCTGTGGAATCTTCTGGATCCCGGGGGATCCTCAGGATGGGCTGAGAGGTCCTTCCCAGGCAGGCCCCGCCAGGATTGGGAATTGTGGGATCCTTGCCCATGGAATGCTGGCAGCCCTCGGGAAGGGCCCCCATGGCCCCCAGGGATCCCGTGCAGCCTTTGGAGGGAGAGCCCGGGAAAAGTGGGATGTGCCCCGGGCTGGGGCCAGGGCAGCTCTGCTGGGATCGGGGCAGGGATCGGGAATGTCCTTGTGGCCCTGCCCAGCTCCTGCCAGGAGCCTGGGGATCGGGATCTGCTGCAGGGAATGAGCCCCGGGAAAGAGGGAGCGGCCTCAGCCTGGGCCAGGGCAGGCCCAGCTCCCAGATTTGGGATCGTTTTCCATGGAAAGGGGTCAGGCCTTGGCAGGGGCTGCCCAGGAGCTTTGGAGTGCCCATCCCTGGAGGTGTCCAAGGAATTCCTGGAGGTGCCTCTGCTCTGGGAAACACCTCCCACTGTCCCAGATTGTTCCAGCCTGGTGATTTTTTTTCAGGAAATTCATGGAGTTTCAATCCCTGGAAGTGTCCAAAGAACCTGAGAATGCTGCAATTGGGAATGTGGGGCAGGGGGGGCCTTGGGAGTGCTAGAAATGGTTGGATCTGATGGGATGTTCCAAGGGATTTTCCAACTAAAATAACTCCATGAATCCATCATTAATTCAATTTTTGATTCCATCTTGGATTCCATCGTTGACTCCATTTTTTATTCCATCTTGGATTCCTTCATTGATTCCATCGATTCCATCATTGGTTCCATCACTGAGGTGGGAATGGGGACCGGATAAGGGGACACAACCTCAGGCTGTGCCAGGGCATCTCCAGGTTGGATAATGGGAAAATTCCTTCCTGGAAAGGCTTTTCCAGCCTTGGCATGGGGGTGGAATCCCCATTCCCAGTGGGATTCAATTCCATGTGGATGCAGCGCTGGGGGACACAGATCAGGGGTGGCCTTGGCACTGCTGGGAACAGTTGGATTTGATGTGCTCCAAGGGATTTTCCAACCCAAATGACTCCATGACTCCATCATTGATTCCACGACTGATTCTATTATTGGTTCCATCTTGGATTCCATCATTGATTCCATCTTGGATTCCATCATTGATTCCATTATTAGTTCCGTGACTGAGTCCATTATTTATTCCATCTTGGATTCCTCACTGATTCCTTCTTTGATTCGTTTATTGATTCCTTCATTGATTCCATTATCAGTTCCTTCATTGATTCCATCTTGGATTCCATCATTCCATGACTGATTCCATTGTTAGTTCCATTATTGATTCCATCTTGGATTCTTTCATTGATTCCTTCATTGATTCCAGCTTGGATTCCATCATTGATTCCGTCATTATATCCATGATTGATTCCATTGTTAGTTCCATTATTGATTCCATCTTGGATTCCTTCATTATTTCCATCATTGATTCCATCTTGGATTCCATCATTGATTCCATCATTGATTCCATCATTGATTCCATTGTTAGTTCCATTATTGATTCCATCTTGGATTCTTTCATTGATTCCTTCATTGATTCCAGCTTGATTCCATCATTGATTCCATCATTGATTCCATCATTGATTCCATTGTTAGTTCTATTATTGATTCCATCTTGGATTCCTCCATTATTTCCATCGATTCCATCTTGGATTCCATCATTGATTCCATCATTGATTCCATGATTGATTCCATTGTTAGTTCTATTATTGATTCCATCTTGGATTCCTCCATTATTTCCATCATTGATTCCAATACTGATTCCACCTCGGATTCCAGCACTGAGGTGGGAACAGGGGCAGGACAAGGGGTGGGATTCAAATCCATGAATCCATGGATGTGGCACCTGGGGACACGGATCAGGGGTGGCCTTGGCACTGCTGGGAAAAGTTGCGCTCTGAGGCTTTTCCAGCTCCGTAATTCCATGATTTTAGGAATGAGTGCACAGGCTGAGCCTTCCCTTGTGGAATTTCCTTGAAATCCCTCAGTTTCCCCCTTCCGCTGTGTTTTCCAGCCGAGACCCCGATCGAGGAGTTCACGCCACGCCGGCATTCCCAGCGCTGCAGTACCTGGAATCCGTGGATGTGGAAGGAGTTGCCTGGAGGCGGGATTTTTGACGGGGACTTTCTGATCGAGGTGAGCTCCTCCCAGAATTCCACTCCTTCCCCGGGAATTTTGGGAATTTCCCAGGAGTTTTGGAATTCTCCCGGGTATGGGTCAGGAGGATCTGGAGTCCTCCAGGTCATGGAACTTCCAGAGGTTCTTTGGGTGTGGATCCGGAGGGATCCCGGTGTCCTCCAGGTGTGGATCAGGAGGGTTTGGAACTCTCCAGGTGTGGATCCAAAGGGATCCAGAGTCCCTCAGTGCCAGAGATTCCCTTGGAATTGTGGCTGCTCCATCCCGCGGAGAACACACAAGGATTTTCAGTAGATTCCCTGGATTTGTTGGTACTTTAGGGATTTTCCTGGCTGGAGGAGGAACTTGGGATGTTCCGATGGGATTGGCGGGAACAGGACAGGGCTGGAGTTTGGAAAGGAGGAAAAAAGGTTTTCCAGAGGGAAATCCAAGGAATGGTTCAGGGACTGGATCCAGGCACTGATTTGGTTGGAAAGGGATCATGGAAAGTTGGATTCCAATGGAATGTATGGAGTGTTGGGATTGGGATGGATCCTGCCAGGCTAGGAGAGCTGGGAATGTTCCCCTGGAGAAGGGAAGGCTCCAGGGAGAGCTTCCAGCACATTCCAGGCCTGCAGGGGCTCCAGGAGAGCTGCAGAGGGACTGGGGCCAAGGCCTGCAGGGACAGCACCCAGGGCATGGCTCCCACTGCCAGAGGGCAGGCATGGATGGCATCTTGGCAATGAGGAATTCCTGCCTGGGCTGGCATTGCCAGAGCAGCTGGGGCTGCCCCTGCATCCCTGGCAGTGCCCAGGGAAAGGTTGGAGCAGCCTGGGATGGTGGGAAGTGTCCCCAGAATGAGCTTTGAGTTTCCTTCCCACCCAAACCATTCCAGAATTCCATTTGGGATACATTTCTGACATTTTGTGCTGCCTGAGGTGCCTTGGGTGGGAATCTGATCCCGATTTTCTCCATGCTGAGGATTTCAGGCTCTGTCTCCATGGAAAGCTGGGAGGAGAGCTGGGACATTCCCACTCCTGCTCATCCTGACAGGAGAAGGAGGAAAACAAAGCCTGGAGGGATCTGGGATGGCTGGAGGCTCCTTTCCATGGAGAAATTCCCAAATATCCAATCCAAACCTGCCCTGGCCCAGGCTGAGGCCGCTCCCTCTTTTCCCGGGGCTCATTCCCTGGAGCAGATCCCGATCCCCGCTGGCTCCTGGCAGGAGCTGGGCAGGGCCACAAGGACATTCCCGATGCCTGCCCCAATCCCAGCAGAGCTGCCCTGGCCCCCAGCCCGGGCACATCCCACTTTTCCTGGGCTCTCCCTGCACGGATCCCTGGGGGGCTCGGGGGCCCTTCCCGAGGCACTGCCGGCATTCCACAGGCAAGGATCCCACCACTCCCCAGTCCTGGTGCAGTTTTTTGGAAGAACCTCCCAGCCCATCCACTTCCAACCCCTGGACACCTCCCATGATCCCAGGCTGCTCCAGCCCCAGTGCCCAGCCTGGCCTTGGGCACTGCCAGGGATGCAGGGGCAGCCCCAGCTGCTCTGGCAATGCCAGCCCAGGCAGGAATTCCTCATTGCCAAGATGCCATCCATGCCTGCCCTCTGGCAGTGGGAGCCATGCCCTGGGTGCTGTCCCTGCAGGCCTTGGCCCCAGTCCCTCTGCAGCTCTCCTGGAGACCTGGAATGTGCTGGAAGCTCTCCCTGGATCCTTCCCTTCTCCAGGGGAACATTCCCAGATTTCCCAACCCAACTCCACAGGGGCTCCAGCCTTGGAGCAGCTCCAGAGCCTCCTCTGGATTCATTCCAGTGGATTCAGGAGCTGTTTTGGGAATTCCCTGTGCTCTTCCTTCCCCACTGGGAATTGTCCCTTTCCCTCCGAGCTCTGGGAACTCATTTTTTCCATGGAATCCAATTTCCAGATTTTCCTCCTCTCCACCTTTTCCATGGATAATTTCCCAGCTCCAGCCTGGCATATTCCCTGAACTTCCTTTTGGGGCCAGTGTGACACTGGGAATTTCCCTGCTCAGCGCCTGGGAGAGGCTTCCCAAAATCCTGGAGCTGGTCCCATGTGCTTCTAACCTCAGAATCCTGAGATCCCTGGGCTTGGAAAATAATTCCAAGGGCACTGAGTCCAAGATGGGCCCACTCCCCAGCCCAGAGCACCAAGTGGAATTCCAGGAATTCCCTGGACATCTCCAGGGATGGGGAATCCAAGCCTCCCTGGGCAGCCCCTGCCAAGGCCTGACCCCCTTTCCATGGGGAAATTCCTGTGGATTCCAAGCTTCCAGAAATCTTCCATGTGTGGATCCAGAGGGATCCAGAGTCCTCCAGATGTTTTCCAGGTGTTCCAGGAGAAGTTTTCAGGTGTGGATCAGGGGAGAATCCCAGAGTCCTCCAGAGGGATGGATAAGGGGATCAGGAGCTTCCCAAGATGTGGAGGTCAGGAGGATCCAGAGTCCCCAGGTATGTGGATCAGGGATCAGAAGTTTTCTAGGTCAGGAGGATCTGGAATTCTCCAGGTGTGGATCAGTAGGATCCAGAGTCCTCCAGGTGTGGATCAGGAAGTTCTGGAATTCTCCAGTTGTGGATCCGGAGGGATCCAGAGTCCCCACATTCCCTTTGGGAATTGGGTCACTCTTGGAGCTCTCCCAAGCTGCCCTCAGTGCCAGTTCCAGCCCTGAATTCCATTCGTAATTCCCCCCGGAAAATCCAGAGCAGCCTTTGGAACAGCCACAATTTAGGCTGAAAATTGGGAAAATTCCTCCTGGAGGGAATCAAATCCCAGTGGATTTGGAGGACCTGGATCCAGGGTAGCCCTGGAAGAGCTGGGAATTCTGGGATTTGATCTCTGAGGGCTTTTCCAACCTCCAACAATTCCATAATCCCAGGAACCACATTCTGGGAATGACTCTGTGAGGAAATTCCTGGTGCCAGGCTGGGGAATTGCCAAGATCCAACTTCTCCAGGGGAAGAATTGGGAAAACCCCACTGGAATTCCAGAGGAAAATCCAGGATTTCCAGCCTTTTGTCTCCCCTCATCCTGGAAGGTTTTTAATCCTGGAATTTTTTCCATGAGGAGCCTTGGACCACTTCCATGAGAATTCCATGATTCCTTCAGGATCTGTGTGGGAATTCCCAGGATTTGGGACACAGATGTGCCTGGAACTCCATGGCTATTTCCAGGATTTAGGGATGGATTTTATTGTTATCCCAAGTTTTTTTTAAAGAAAAAACTGGAATGAGGGATCCAGGTGGGATCCATGCATCCCTTGGGGAGGTTTCTATGGGATATTTGGGAATGTTGCTCCATGGAAAACGTTGGGAAGCTTTGGAAGGAGCGGTGGTGGAGTCAAATCCTTGGGAATGTTTGAAAAACCTGGATTTGGGAATGTGTGTTAGTGGTGGTCTCTGAGGGCTTTTCCAACCTTAACAATTCCATTCTTTCCTTTGGGAATGAGGAAGAATCCTGCTCTGGGCAGTGGTGGGAATGGGATGATCCCATCCCAACCATTCCATGATCCCAATGAACAGAATTCCAGAGTTCTTTTTAAGGACATGGAGCCCAGAAATGCAGGAGTGAGGAGGGAAAAAATCCTCTGGGACAAAAAATTCCCCCTCAGGAATTGTGGGAATGAGGGAGCACTGAAACATTCCCGGATCCTCTCCCTGCTGGAAAGGTCAGGAAGCAAAAAAAGCAGGAAATGCGGATAATTCCGGCTCCGGAGCGTGGGAGGTTGATAAAAAGGATCCGAGGAAATATCAAAGGCCGGGATTTCGGATCATTGGGAATTTGGGAGCATCGGAAAAAAAAAAAAAAAAAAAGAGGGAAGAGGCCGATCCAGCTCCAGTTTTTTATGGAAATGCTCAAAATTTGGGATATTCTGGTGTGGGGAAAAAAAGCTGGAATGTTCTGCTCCGAGTTGGGAATGAATGCGGAGCTCGGATTTCTCTGGGAGATGTCTCGGAACACGAAGTTTCCCAGTAACCAAGGAGAGAGGAATTCCTAAAAATATCCATTCCCAAATTACCGGGCTGGGAGAGCGGATCCCGGAGAGCTGCAGGAGGAGGGGTCTGGGAATGCTGCTCAGCCCTGGAATTCCGGAGGCTCGGGATGAGTGTTGGGCTCTCCCAGTTTTCCGGAGGGGGGGAATTGAGGGAAATCAAGGCAGGGATGAATTGGGAGCACAGGGAATTCCAGGATTGAAATCCCAAGGAATTCCATGGGGATGGAGGTCGGACACAGGTTATCCCAATGGCTTTGTTGGAATTCCTTCAAAACTGTGGGATTCAGGTGGAAATAAATAGAATTGGGAGTGGGAGACAATTCCCAACAATTCTCTGGCTGGATCCATGGGAATTGGGATCTGATCCCAGGGAAAAGGGACAGGATGAGAAGGAACAGCCTCAAGCTGAGCCAAGAATGGAATATTTGGGGAAAATCCTTTGTGGAAAAGGTTGGGAAGGATTGGAATGGGCTGAGCAGGGCAGTCGGAATCAACATTCCCAAGGGATTTCAAATCCATGGGTCAGTGGTGGGAATGGCGGTGCTGGGAATGCTCCCAGTGGGATTTCCAGCCTCTGGGATCCCCACATTCCAGGATTTCATTCCCAACCCAAGAAATGCTGATGGGAGAACCTCGGGAATTTCCCATTCCGGCAAACCCTGCCGGGCCCGGAATGGATGTTCCAGGCTTGAGAATTCCCTTGGGAAAAGGGAATTCTCCTGGGAATTTCTGGATTTCTCCTGGATTTTTTCGGTTGGATGTGGCAGATCCCGGAAGGACAAAATTCCCAAGCTCCCTGAAATTCCCACTTGGATCCTGGATGGGGGATGGACCCAATGGGATTAGGATGGGAGCTGGGAATGATTCAGGAGGTGGGAAAAGGGATGAGGATCCAGGAATTCCTGGCTCTGGAATGTGGGTGTGGAATTCCAGCAGTTTGGAAGGAGCTTGGTGCACATGGAGAGAATTCCCTGAAAAACCATTCCATGGATTCCAGTAAATCCCATGGGAACTTGCCCATGGAATGGGGTCAACTTGGACAGGGGGGAAAGGTCCAAGCTGGGATCCTTGGGAGGATCCCGGATAATACCAAATTCTCTGGAATGGCAATTCCCTGGATTCCTGCTCCTCTTGGGAGGTTTCCCTTCTCGGATTTCTTTCCTCTGTGTTTATCCCATGGATCCATCTGAGGGACTGCCCTGAAAATTCCGGGAAACTTCGGAGCTGCCAACGATCCCACACAATGATTTCCGGGAATCCAAAGTTTCCTGGAGCAAAGGAGCCGGAATGGGCTCAGGGCGGTCCCTCAGGATGGATCCATGGGATAAACACAGAGCGTTGGGAAGAAATCCGGGAATTTTGGGATGAACCTTCACCAAGAGGAAAGAGCAGGAATCCAGGGAATTGCCATTCCAGAGAATTTGGTATTGTCTGGGATTCTCCAGATCCCAAAATCCTCCCAAGGATCCCGGCTTGCACCTTTCCCCCCTCTCCAAGTTGACCTCATTCCATGGGCAAGTTCCCATGGGATTTACTGGAATCCATGGAATGGCTTTCCAAGCAATTATCTCCATTCTGCACACCCCATGACCAGAAGCTCCAAAAAATGCGGGAAAACCCTATTTTTTTGGGAATCTCCCAGCAGGAATTGGCCATTCCCATCTCCTCCTCGCCATCACCGGGCAGCGACTCCCAACCACTGCAAAAAAGACGGGAAAAGCTGCAAAAAAAACCTGGGAAAAGCGGGATTTTTGTGGACTACTTCAGTATTTTTTTTTCCCACTGGGAATTCTGATCCACGGATTTTTTTCTGGGAACGCAGGTGAACGGAGTGAACGTGGTGAAGGTGGGGCACAAGCAGGTGGTGGCGCTGATCCGGCAGGGTGGGAATCACCTCCTGATGAAAGTCGTGTCCGTCAGCCGCAAGCCCGACTCCGAGGAGGGATCCCGCAAAAAGGGTGAGCCGCAATTCCTGGGAATCCCGCGACCCCGGGGCTCGGGATGGGCTGGAGCGGTCCCAGCCAGGAGAGGGAGTGGCAGGGGTGGGAAATTCCAGGGTGGGATGCGCTGGTTTTTTGGGATGTGTCCATTTTTTTGGGATGTGCCTGGTTTTGGGATGCGCCAATTTCAGGATGCGCCAGTTCTTGGGATGTGCCTGGTTTTTGGGATGTGCCACTTTTGGGGTGCAGTGATTTTTGGGATGTGTTTTGAGGATGTGGCAGTATTTGGGATGTGCTGATTTTTGGGATATGCCAGTTTTGGGATTTCCTGATTTTTGGGATACCCCAATTTCAGGATGTTCCAATTTTTGGGATGCATCAATTTCAGGATTCCCATTTTTGGGATATGCTGATGGTTGGGATATGCCGATTTCAGAATGCAATGATTTTTGGGATGTGTTGATGTTGGGATGTGATGATTTTGTGGATATGTCCATTTTTCGGGATGTGGCAGTTTTTGGGATGCGCTGATTTCAGGATGCACTGACTTTGGGATGCGCCGATTTTTGGGATCTGTTGATGTTTGACATGTGCCAGTTTTTGGTATGCTCCAGTTTTTGGGATGTTTCTGGTTTTGGGAAGTGTAGAATTTGGGATGTGCTGATTTATGGGATGTTCTCGTTTTTGGCATGCATCGTTTTTTGGGATGCGACCATTTTTGGGATGCACCAATTCTGGATGCGCTGATTTTGGAATGTGCAGTATTTTGGGGTGCATTGATTTTTGGCATGTGCTGATTTCTGGGATTCTCATTTTGGGGCATTCCATCTTCTGGGATGTGAAGATTTTTGGGATGTGCTGATTTTTGGAATGTTTTGATTTACTGGGATGTGTTTATTTTGGGATGTGCCCATTTGGGGATTTGAAGATTTTTGAGATGTGTCAATTTTTTTGGGATGTATTGATTTTTGGGATGTGCCTCTTTTGGGATTTGCCTGTTTTGGGACGCATTGATTTTTGGGATGTGCCCATTTTTGGGATTTGCTGGGTTTTGGGACACTTTCATATTTGGGATGCAACAATTTTGGGGATTTGCTCATTTTGTTTTGGTAAGTGTTGAATTTTGGGATGCATAAATTTTTGTGATGCGCCCATTTTTGGAATTTGCCCCATTGGGATGTGCCCATTTTTGTGATGCATCATTTTTTTTGAATGTGCTGATTTTTGGGATGTGTTGATTTATTGGGATGTATAATTTTTTGGGATACATCATTTTTTGGGATGCACCCATTCTTTGGGATGTACTGGGTTTTGGGACACATTGATGTTTGGAATGCAAAAATTTTGGGGATTTGCTCATTTTAGGTTGTGCTGATTTTTTAAGTGTTGATTTTTTGGAATGCATAAATTTTTGGGATGGGCCTTTTTGGGACTTGCCCACATTGGGATGTGCCCATTTTTGTGATGAATCATTTTTTGGGATGTGCTGATTTTGGGATGTGCCCATTTTTTTTTTGTGCATCATTTTTTGGGATATGCTGGTTTTGGGATGCGCCCCTTTTTTGGGATGTTCCCATTTTGGGACTTGTTGGTTTTTGGGATGTGCCAGTTTCTGGGATGTGCTGATTTTTGGGAATGTGGGAGGTGGGCAGGGGAGATCAGGAAGGTCCCAACAACGTCTGTGGAGCTGTGGTGTTTTTTGGGAACTGCTCGGATTCCCAAGGTCTGGAATTCCTGGAGTTGTGGCGGTTTTTGGGAATGGCTTGAATTCCCAAGATCAGGAATTTCTGGAATTGTGATGAACAAGCAACAGGAGTTTTGGGAGCTCATGGATACAGGAAGGGAGGGATGGGCTGGGAATTCAGGGAGGGATTTGGGGGAATCCTGGGATGGGTTTTGGGAATCACTTTTGATTCCCATGATCCAGAATTCCTGGAATTCCCATCAGCTGCTCCAGGCTCCAGCTCCACCTGGGAATTGTTGGGATGGGAATTAACCCTGGGAATTGCTGGGAATGTTGGGGGGGAGGATGGTGATCCCAAAGGAACACCGGGAATTTCAGGATGGAGCCATGGAGTCGCTGTGGGAATTCCTGGGCACGGCTTCTCCTGGGGGATCCCAGAAAGTTCTGGGATTTCATTCCATGGGTTCTGGATTCCAGGAGCAGGTCCAGGAGTTTGGGCAGGGCAGGGATTTGTCCGGAGGGACAGGAACATCAGGAAGGAGCCAGGAGGGGTCTGGGTGGATTGGGACTGGAATTCCAGGGAATGGGAGCAGGGGGGTGGGAAAAGGGGGTGGAATTATGGGTATGGAATTATGGAGATGGGAAAAGGGGCTGGAATCAGGGGGATGGGAGTTTGGGAAGCAGGATTAGGATGGGATGGAGGGACAGGAGCAGGAAGATGGAAGCAGGGATGGAAACAGGAGGTGGAAGTGGAGGGGCAGGAGCAGAGGGATGGGAGCAGGGAATGGGAGGAGAAGGATGGAAGCAGGAAGACAGGAGCAGGGGGCAGGAAGAGGGATGGAAAGGGGACAGGAGGGACAGGAGCAGGAAGATGGAAACGGGATGGAAGTGGAGGGGCAGGAGAGGGGATGGGAGCAGGGAATGGCAGCACAGGGATGGGAGCAGGGAATGGAAATTGGATGGAAACACAAGGGAATATTAGCAGGGAATGGGAGCAGAGAGATGAGAGCAGGGGATGGAAGTGGAGGGATGAAAACCGGGAACGGGTGAATGGGAGCAGGGAATGGGAGCATGAGGATGGAAACGGGGGGACAGGAGAGACAGGAGCAGGGATGGGAGTTGGAATGGGAGCAGGGAATGGGAGCAAGGACAGGAGCAGAGGATGGGAGCGGGGAATGAAAACGGGGGAAAGGAGCAGGGGGTGGAAGTGGAGGGACAGGAGCAGGGATGGGAGCTGGAATGGGAGCAGGGAATGGGAGCAAGGACAGGAGCAGAAGATGGGAGCAGGGAATGGAAACAGGGAATGGAAACACAGGACGGGAGCAGGGGACAGGAGAGACAAAAACAGGAATCAGAGCAGGGATGGAAGCAGAGGGATTGGAGCAGGAATGGGAGCAGGGAATGAAAACACAGGACAGGAGCAGGGGACAGGAGAGACAAGAGCAGGAATGGGAGCAGGGATGGAAGCAGAGGGATTGGAGCAGGAATGGGAGCAGGGAATGAAAACACAGGACAGGAGCAGGGAGAGGAGAGGAGAGGAGAGAGGAGCAGGAATGGGAGCTGGGTTGGGAGCAGAGGGGTTGGAGCAGGGAATGGAAACGGGAACGGGAGCAGGGGATGGGAGCAGGGGATGGATGGAAACAGGAATGAAAGCAGAAATTGGGAACAGGGATGGGAGCAGGGGGGTTGGAGTAAAGAATGGAACAAGGGACGGGATCAGGGATGGAATCAGGGGGATTGGAGTAGGGGATGGGAGCAGGGATGGGAGGGATTGGAGTAGAGGATGGGAGCAGGGATTAGAGTAGAGAATGGAATCGGGGAGTGGAATCAGGGGGATTGGAGTAGCGAGCGGAGTCGGGGGGGTGGGAGCAGGGCTGGAGCAGGGGGATGGGAGCAGGGAATGAGGGGGGCCGGGATCGGGGCCGCTCCCAGCGCAGCACGCGGGGCTCGGGGGAGGGAAGGGAGGGAAGAGGGAAGGGAGGGAAGGAGGGAGCGCTGCTGGCACGAGGAGCTCCAATTATCCTGTCACGGCACAAAGGCACGAGCCGTGGGAACGGCTGGCAGCCTCGGGAATTCAGCCGGGAATTCAGCCGGGAATAATCCTCGGGAATTCAGCCGGGAACCAGCGCGGGGAGCCCCGGCGGGGCCGCTCGGGCCGCTCCAGCCGCTCCAGCCCGGGGTGAGCCGCTGCCCCTCGGCGCTGCCCGCTGCTCCCCCTGCCCGGTGCCTTCCTCCTCACGCTCCTCCGCATCCCCGCGGCCGCTCTTCCAAGGGATCCGAGGGGCGCTGGGGGGCCGGGGGGGGCTCACGGCGTGTCCCCCCACCGCGGTGACAGCGCCTGTGTGGGCCCGGCTGGGGCTGAATCCGCCCCGCTGGATCCCTGCCGCAGGCACAGGGATCCTTGGAGCTGCCGTTGCCATGGCAATCCTGGAGCGTTATTCCAGCATTGTCAGCGAGGAGCAGCGAGGAGGAGGAGGAGGAGGAAGAGGAAGAGCTTTCCACTCATCCTCGCTGCTCCGGGAGGGGTGGGGGGGGCGCGCTCAGGGAATGCGGGATCGGGAGCTTTTGGGATCATCCCGGGCCATGCGTCCTTGGGCAGCTCCCGGCCGGACTCCGGCGCTTCCATAGGGTTGGGATCCACGGCCAGCAGCGGCGGCAGGAGGAGGAGGAGGAGGAGGAAGAGGAGGGTGGGGTGGGCTGAGGCGCTCCGGGGGCTGCGCCGAGGCGGGAGGAGGCTCCCGAGCTCAGGCTGGACACATTCCCGCTGTCCCCGCGTCCCTGCCGGCATCCCCCGCCTCCCCGGGGCCATGGCCCGGGCTCCGCGCTGAGGGCGGGGGGGGGGCCCGCATTCCCGAGGGCCGCGGGCACATTCCCGGCGGGAATCATGAAGAAGTTCGCGTCCACGCGCAGCCTCAATAAGATCCTGCAGCAGTGCGACTCCTCGTCCCGCGAGTACGAGGAGATCCAGGCTGTGGAGAAGAAGTGGCATCTGCACCTGGCCACGCCGCGCAAATTCCGCGAGAAGCGGTGCAAGATGCCCTCTCTGTTCCTTGCAGCGCCGCCGCCGCCCAAGAGAGCGCCCAGCACCACCCTCACGCTGCGCTCCAAGTCCATGACGGCCGAGCTGGAGGAGCTGGGTAAGGCCGGCGCCGGGATGGGGCCGGGGTCCGCGGGGAGTCGCGGGGGGTGCTCGGGAGCCGCTTGCCAGCGGTTTCCCAGCGGTTTTCTCGGGGTTTCCCAGCGGTTTTCTCGGGGTTTCCCAGCGGTTTTCCAGCTGTTTGCATGTGCGCCGTGAGGGTGTGGGAGGTGCGGGGGGCGGGGGAGCAGGAGCCCCGTCCCTGTCCGGGGAATGTCCAGGGGGATGTCCAGGGGGATGTCCACGGGGATGTCCATAAGGATGTCCATGGGGATGTCCAGGGAATGTCCATGGGGATGTCTAGGGGGATGTCCATGAGGATGTCCATGGGGATGTCCAGAGGGACGTCCATGAGGATGTCCAGGGGATGTCCATGGGGATGTCCAGAGGGATGTCCATGGGATGTCCATGAGGATGTTCAAGGGGATGTCCAAGGGGATATCCAGGGGATGTCCAAGGGGATGTCCATAGGGATGTCCAGGGGGATGTCCAGAGGGATGTCCAGGGGGATGTCCAGAGGATGTCCAGGGGGATGTCCATGAGGATGTCCAGAGGGATGTCCAGAGGGATGTCCAAGGGGATGTCCAAGGGGATGTCCAAGGGGATGTCCAGCGCTCCGGAGGCGCATCCCAGCATGGGTGGGCGTGGGAAGGATGTTGGGAGTCTCCAGGTGGGTGTGGAGGGTTTGACGTGCCCTGGCCTTGGGCATCCTGCTCCTTTCTCTGCTCCTTCCCTGATCAATTCCTGATCTGTTCCCGGCTCCAACTCCTTTCTCTGCTCCCTTTTCCCTGATCAACTCCTGATCCATTCCCTGCTCCTTCCCTGATCATTTCCTGCTCCATTCCCTGCTCCATTCCCAATTTAATTCCCTGCTCCTTTACCAGCTCCTTTCCCTGCTCCATTCTCTGATCAATTTCTGATCCATTCCCAGCTCCTCTCCCAGCTCCTTTCTGTGCCCCTTCCTTTCCCAGCTCCTTTCCCTGTTCCATTCCCTGTTCCATTCCCCGCTCCTTTCCCTGTTCCTCCTACTCCTCTTCCTGATCCTCATCCTCTGCCTGCTCCTCTCCCTGTTCCTGCACCTCTCCCAGCTCCTGCTCCTTTTCCTGATCCTCTCTCTTCTCCTGTTCCTTTCCCTGCTCCATTCTCTGCTCCATTGCCCGATCAATTCCCTGCTCCTTTCCCAGATCAATTCCCTGATCCATTCCCAGCTCATTTCCCTGCTCCATTCTCTGCTCCTTCCCCTGCTCCTTTCCCAGATCAATTCCCTGATCCATTCCCAGCTCCTTCCCCTGCTCCGTTCTCTGCTCCTTCCCCTGCTCCATTCCCTGATCAATTCCTGATCCATTCCCAGCTCTTTTCCCTGCTCCTTTCCGTGCCCCTTCCATTCTCTACTCCATTCCCAGCTCCTTTCCCTGTTCCATTCCCTGCTCCATTCCCTAATCCTTTCCCTACTCCTGATCCTTTTCCTGCTCCTCTCCCTCTTCCTTACCCTTCTCCTTCTCCTCCTGCTCCTCTCCCTGTTCCTTTTCTTTTCCCTCCTCCTGCTCCTCTTCCTGGTCCTCTCCTCACTCCTTTCCATGCTCCTCTCCCTGCTCCTGCCCTTCTTCCTGATACCCTCCCTGCTCCATTCCCAGCTCCTCTCCCTGATCCTCTCCCTGCTCCATTCCCTGCTCCATTCCCAGTTCCTCTCCCTGATCCTCTCCCTGCTCCATTCCCTGCTCCATTCCCAGTTCCTCTCCCTGATACTCTCCCTGATCCATTCCCTGATCCATTCCCTGATCCATTCCCTGCTCCATTCCCTGATCCATTCCCTGATCCATTCCCTGATCCATTCCCTGATCCATTCCCAGCTCCTCTCCCTGCTCCATTCCCTGCTCCATTCCCAGTTCCTCTCCCTGATCCTCTCCCTGCTCCCTTCCCTGATCCATTCCCTGCTCATGATCCTTTTTCCTGCTCCTCTCCCTGTTCCTCCTACTCCTCTTCCTGATCCTCATCCTCTGCCTGCTCCTCTCCCGGCTCCCGCCATTCTTCCTGATCCTCTCTTCTCCTGTTCCTTTCCCTGCTCCATTCCCTGTCCTTCTCCCTGCTCCTCTCCCTGCTCCTCTTCTTCCTCTCCCATTTCCTTATCCTGCTCCTCATCCCGCTCCTCTCCCTCCTTTCCCACACCCGGCAGTCCCAGGTTTTGATTTCCCATATCCGGGCAGATCCCAAACCCTGCCAGGAGAGCTCTGGAATTCAGGAGTTTGGGAGGCTCCAAGTGAGCTCCAGGAGAGCTCAGGAGCTCAGGAGAGCTCTGGAATTCCGGGAGAGCTCCAAGTGAGCTCCAGGAGAATTCCAGGAGAGCTCCAGGAGGCCTCTGGAATTCCAGATGAGCTCCAGGTGAGCTCTGGGAGAGCTCTGGAATTCCAGGAGAGCTCCTGGTTAGCCCTAGGAGAATTCCAAGAGAAGAACTCCAGGAGATCTCCTGGTTAGCCCTGGGAGAATTCCGGGACAGCTCCGGGAGAATTCCAGGAGTTCTCCAGGACTGCTCCGTCCCCCCCACCCTGCTGCCACTCCCACATTTCCTGCTGCTTTCCCATCCCGCTCCACATTCCCAGATTCCCTGAAATCCTCCCCACTCCCACCATTCCCTGCTTCCCGCTGCCAGAATTCCTTGTTTTTCCCAGCCCTCGTGGCCACCTGGAATGTCCCCAGGACTCCCTGGCAGGGTGGGGGCTGATCCCGCTCCATCCCTTCCCTTTTCCCGGATCCAGTGGCACTTTGTCCCTGGATGTCACCGGAGTGGCCATGGAGAGATCCCAAATCCCAGGAAAACTTTGGAGCATCCCTGGGCTGGCTCTGAGGCCATCGATGCTGCCCCAGCTTCCATGGGAATTTGGGATTTTCCGTGTGGGAATGTGGCACCCTGGAGCCTCAGTAGGATCCCACATTCCCCCTGGTTTTCCATGTTTTTCCCTGTTTTCCTTGGTTTTCCATGTTTCCATCTCTCCAGTTTTCAATGTTCTCCCTGTTTTCCACAATTTCCAAGCTCTCCATGCCCTTCCTCATTCCTGTTTTTTCCATGCCCTTCCTGGTTTTCCATTCCTTCTGGTTTTCCATGCTCATCCTGGTTTTCCATGTTCTCCCTGTTTTCCTTGGTTTTCCATGCTCTCCTTGGTTTTCCATGCTTCCTGGTTTCCTCCCTCTTTTTCACTTCCTTCTGGTTTTGCTAAGCCCTCCATGGTTTTCCATGTTCTTCCTGGTTTTTCCATGTTATTCCTGGTTTTCCATTCCTTCTCGTTTCCCAAGCTCTCCATGGTTTTCTATCCGCTCCCTGTTTTCCATGCTCATCCTGGTTTTCCATGCTCTCCATTTTTCCATTCCTTCTGGTTTTCCGTTCCCTTCCTCATTTTCATCTTTTTAAATTCCTTCTGGTTTTTCCAAGCCCTCCTTGGTTTTTCCATGCTCTCCGTTTTTTCCCCCTGCTCTCCCTGTTTTCCATGCTCTCCCTGTTTTTCCATTCCCTCTGGTTTTCCATGCCCTTCCCAGTTTTCCAAGCCTTCCCTTGTTCCTGTGCTCCTCCTTGGAGCCAGACCCTGCAGGATCGGGACAGATCCCAGAATTCCCAGATTGGATCGGCTGGGATTTATTTTATCCTGAGCCTCTGCCTGGTTTCCCACCCTGGAATTCCCACCCTTGATTCCCGGCACTTCCAGACCGTTATTCCCAATCCAAGGCTCTTTTTTTGGTGGGAATTCTTGGGATCAGAGCCAAGCCGGCTGCTTTTTCCTACTTTTCCCCCATCCCAGATCCTGGGATCCTTCCACCCTCCCAGCAATTCCCAGTTTTCCTGGAGAGGGATTGGGAGCAGCAATCCCAGAGAAGGATCTGGAGGCCATTCCAGCTCTGATCCCACAATTCCTATGAGTTTATCTGGGAATTGTAGAACTCATTCCTAATGGATCCAAGGAATGGGCTGAAGCCATTCCAGGGGAAACAGGGGATCCGTCCTCTTCCCATCCTTCACTCTGGGAATTCCTGTGGATCGGCATTCCCAGGATTTGGCCTGGAGCCGCTCTCCTTCCCAAGGAACAGTCAGGGAAAGGGATATTCCCAAAAAACCTCTGCCAGGTGCTTCCCACCCCATTTTCCATGGATCCCAAACACCTCCTGTGCCCTTCCTGACCCTTTCCCCGTCATTCCAATCCCCTTGGAGCAGCAGATTCCCAGCAGGATGCTCTGGGATCCCTTCCGTGTCAAAATCCATGGGCTTGGATGCGGGGAATTGCCCTGGCAGCTTTTCCGTGGCTTGGGATGGAATTCCAACCAATCCCACTCTGGCTTGCCTGGATCCATGAGGATCCACGAGGGCTGATCCCAGCCTGGAGCTGGGATAAATCCCAAATCCCGGGTTGGAGGACGATCCCAGTGGATAAAGGCTGGAATTCCCAGGTGCCCTGTCCAAATCCGCATCCCAGGCCAGATCCCGCATGCCATAGGCCGGGAATTGTGGGAAGAGCCAGGCTGGAGCCGGGAATGGGGGCGGGAGTTGTTCCGTGCCGTTGATTCTGTGTTTTGTTTCCCATTCCAAGCCTCCATGCGGAGAAGGAAAGGGGGTGAGTGAAACTGAAATTCCTGGGATTCCACTGGGATCCGGCAGGATCCAGACTGGGGGGAGATCCCGGCATCCCGAGGGTTGCGGTTCCTGCAGCGTCTCAGGGAATTCAGCCGGGAATTTGGGATCAGCTCCGGCGTCCCGGGGTTGCTCCAGTAGGAATTGGAATGCCGGGAATTGGAATGCCAGGAATTATGGGGCCGGGAGTTGGAACAGCCATGTGGGATTCTGCTGGGCATGGGCAGGATGGTCCTGTATCCCAAAATTCCCAACATTCCCAGGTGTGATTCCCTGCTCTGGGTTTTCCCCAAGGGAATGTCCCATGTGGGATCCTCGGGAATGACGGTGTCCAGCTTTATCCCAAATAGCCAAAGCCTCTCCTGGCAAATCCAGGGAGTTTATCCCACTATTCCTGGCAGTTCCATGTGGTTTATCCCAGTATTCCTGGTGGATCCATGCAGTTGATCCCATTATTCCTGGCAATTCCAGGGAGTTTATTCCACTATTCCTGGCAGTTCCACGTGGTTTATCTCATTGTTCCTGGCAGTTCCTGGTGGATCCATGTGGATTATCCTGCTGTTCCCACCCTGAGGATGTGCCAGGAATGTCACATGAGGGCCGCAGAAAAACCGGGAAGTCTTTGGTGGAAGAGTTGGATTTGGATGGGATTGAAGGTCCCTTCCCACCCAACCTCTCCTGGGATTTTCTGATCCAGGATTTTCTGTCCTGGTGGTTCCCATTCCATGTTCCTCATGGAGCTGGGAATGTGGGATCAGCTCTTCCAGCAGGGATCCCGTGGGGATAGGGCAGGGAAGAAGCCGAGTGGGAATTTCTGTGGGACGTGTCTGAGGGATCCTCCCAACCCATCCCTGGATCGGGCAGATCCAGAGGGGGCCACAGGAGGATCCCTGGATCAGGAAAATTGGCTGGAGGTTCCCAAGGATTGGAGATGGATCCAGGATGCTTTTCTTCCAGAAAAGATTCCAGGGAGAGCTTCCAGCACATTCCAGGCCTGCAGGGGCTCCAGGAGAGCTGCAGAGGGACTGGGGCCAAGGCCTGCAGGGACAGCACCCAGGGAATGGCTCCCACTGCCAGAGGGCAGGCATGGATGGCATCTTGGCAATGAGGAATTCCTGCCTGGGCTGGCATTGCCAGAGCAGCTGGGGCTGCCCCTGCATCCCTGGCAGTGCCCAGGGCCAGGCTGGAGCAATCTGGGATCCTGGGAAGGTGTCTCATGGGATGGGATGAGCTTTAAGGTCCTTCCTACCTGAACCAGTCCATGATTGCATGGAAGGTCCGAGGACCAGCCTGGCTTCTGGAGAATCCCATGGCTACAATTCCCGCCTGGACACAGGTGGAGCTGCCCAGTCCCTCTGCCAGGGCAGGAATCTGGGATACGGATCCAGCTGGATCTGGGAAGCGCCATCAGGTGGAGGTGACACGGAGCCAACATCCCCAACTTCCCATTCCAGGTGGGAATTCCATAGGCTCGGCTCAGGTGGGATCCATGGAAATTAATCCATGTCCACCTCCTGCCTTTTTCCATATCTGGAGGTTCAGGATTCCAGCTGGAATTCCCAAGGGAATGGATGCACTGGGACACATTCAGGCACAGCTTGGTGTTCCCAAGAGATAAAAGAGCCAGGGTGGATCCTGGAGCTGGGAATTCCAGTCCCACTCCCCATTCCCTGAGCTCGGACACAGCCGTGGTGGCTCTGCTGATATTCCCGATATCCGTGGGCACCGAATCCTGCCCCAGACACAGAAAGTTGGGATCATTCAGGGGGACCATTCCAGCTGGGAATATCCCAAGTTATCCCAAACAAACGCTGGATGTGCTGGAGCCATGAGGATTCCATGGACATCTCCATGTCCTGGGATTCCCTGGATCTCCCACCTGCCTGGCAGGACTGGGCTGATCCCAAATACCTAAAATTCGGGACAAACTCACTGGTTAGTGTCAGACGGAGAATTCCTTGGAATGTGGGGTGCCACAGCACCCACGGAATTCCCGGCTGAGCGGGATCAGCCCCCACAAATCCATGGAAAACCATTGGCTGGGGAGATGAGCTGCAGGGATGATCCCCCCCCGTTCTCCGGGATGAGCTGTGGGAAGGGAGCGATCGCAGGGCCGAGCCCCGGGATCAGCCGGTTTTCCTTGGATTCCAGAGAAGCTGGATGAGATCCTGGCGGCTGCGGAGCCGGCGCTGAGGGCGGAGCTGGTGGAGGCCGATTCCAGGGCGGCCACGGTGAAACAGCGCCCGACCAGCCGGAGGATCAGGGGAGGGATCACCCCAGGGGGAGATGGGATGGGAATGGGATGGGAAGGGATGGGAGGATCACCCTGGGAATTGAGCCAGCGGGGGGAATGGGATGGGAATGGGATGGGAATGGGATGGCAGGGATCAGTGTGAGCCTGTGGGAATTCCACAGGAATGGGACAGGAAGGGATGGGAATGGGATGGGAGGTGTGAGCCAGCGGGAATGGGATGGGATGGGATTCCACAGAGATCAGTGGAATGGGATGGGAATGGGATGGCAGGATCACCCCTGCGGAGATCAGTCTGAGACAGCGGGAATTCCCTGGGAATGAGGGTATGGAATGGGGGAATGGGATGGGAGGATCACCCCCACAGAGATCAGTGGGAGCCAGCGGGAATTCCGCAGGAATGCAGGAGTGGAATGGAGGAATGGGATGGGAAGATCACCCCTGCGGAGATCAGTGTGAGCCAGGGGAATTCTGTGGGAATGGGGGCATGGAATGGGGGAATGGGATGGGGGAGAGCCAGAGGATCACCCCTGCTGAGATCAGTGTGAGCCAGCAGGAATCGGGGATTGGAATTCCCAGGAACAGAGAGTGAAATTCCCAAGGAAGGAAGGAAAGGGATGGGAGCACATGGAAAGGGATGGGAAGGATCTGGAGGGTCTCGCTGAGGAGATCTGTGTGAGCCAGAGGGAATCCCACCAGGAATGGGGGCCCGGAATGAGGGAGAGGGATGAGAGGGAATGGGGAGTGGCCTTCTTAGGAATGGGGAGCGGCATTCCCAGGAATGGAAGGAGAGGGAAGGGAGCCCATGGAGGAGGATGGGAGGGAATGTGGTGCCAAGGGGAGCTGGTTCAGGAGTGGAATTCCCAGGAATGCAGAGCCTGGGAGGTCCCAATCCACAGCAGGGCCTCAGCGCTCCCTCAGCTCCCCAGGATCCCCATCCAGGGCTGGGAATCCACATGGATTTCCCAGGGAAAGCAGGAAGAGCAGCTCGGGAGGAACCTGGAGAGCAGGCTGCATGCAGGGCTGGAATTCCGCCGGAATCTGAGGGGAAGCACAGAGGGAGGAGGCAGAGGAGGAGGAGGCTCGGGATTGTGCCGGGAATGCTGCATGGGTGGGAGGCAGCTCCGGGAAAAGCGGGACAGGAGCTCCCAGAGCCGTCCTCGCCGGATTCCCACCTGGAGCAGGCAGGGAGATGGGATGGGACCCAGGGAATCATCCCAGTGTTTGCAATTCCACTGGACAGAGCAGCAGGAAGGTGGAGGCGAGGAGGGTCCATCCCGGTGGGAAGAGCTCCCATTTTCCCACAGCTGGAAGTTCGGGTGGGAATGTTGGGTCCTTCCAGCAGCATCCAGACTGGGAATTCCCTGTTTTTCCCTTCCAGTCGCTGTTTGAGCGCCAGGGAATGGCACATCCCGGGGTCCTGGAGAAGCCCCACTTGCCCCTCCTCCGGAAGGGAATTCCACGGACCAAGTCAGTAGGTGAGGAAAAACCCGGGAGAATCCCTTGGGAATGAGGAGGGAGGGTCCCTGTGGGATGTGGAGTGGGTGGGAAAGGCTTGGCCCTTCCCAGGTCACTCCAGCTCTTGGATTTTGGAGTATTCAGTGGAATTCCATGGAATTCCAGCTTGGAGGGATGCCTGGGCCTGCTCGGAGCAGAAGGTGGGACTGGAGAATTCCAGGAGAGGTTTTTGGGAGGGAATTCCAGGAATTCCCAGATCAGCTCTGCCAAGGGCAGGGGGGCTCTGCCACCCCCAGTGTTGGCACCGGACAATCCCAGCAGGAATGGCACCTCTGGAACTGGGAATGCCAGAGTTGGGGCTTAGGAGGAGCAGGATGATGTCTGGAGGAGGCACCTGGATGTGGGGGATCCTTGAGCTCATCCCAAAAGATTTATGGAGTCTCCAACTCCAAAACCATCTCTGGTGGGTTCTTGATTCTGTTCCCAAAGATTTCTGGTGCCACCAAACCCAAAATCCATCTGTGGGAAGTCCTTCACCCTGTTCCAGAATGTTTGTGGTGCCACCAAACCCAAACCTGGCTGTGGTGGATCCTTGAGCTTATCCCAAAATATTTATGGTGTCTCCAAACACAAAGTCCATCTGTGGGATGTCCTGGACCTTGTCCTGAAGGTTTGTGGTGCCATCAACTCCAAACCAGCTGTGGTGGGTCCTGGACCTTATCCCAAAAGATTTCTGGAGTCTCCGAAATCATCTGTGGCAGATCCTTGAGCTTATCCCAAAACATTTATGGTGAGTCTGGACCAACCCCAAATCCATCTCTGGTGGGTCCTGGACCTTGTCCTGGAGGTTTTAGTGCCACCAAACCCCAAAACCATCTGTGGTGGTTCCTTGAGCTTACCCCAAAGTGGTTTTGGTGTCACCAAACCCTGACTTGGCTGTGAGGTGTCCTTGGCCTTGTCCCTGAAGATTTATGCTGTCCCCAATCCCAGAACTTCCAGTGGTGGTTCCTTGACCTTGTCCCTAAAGATTTCTAGTGCCACCAATCCCAAAATCCATCTGTGGGAAGTCCTTGACCCCATTCCAGAAGGTTTTGGGTGCCACTAATCCCAAAATCCATCTGTGGGAAGTCCTTGATCCCATTCCAGAAGGTTTTTGGTGCCACCAAACATAAACCTGGCTGTGGTGGGTCCTTGGATCCTAAAATATAAAGGAGAATTTGGGGCTTCAGGGATTGTGGTGCAGCTGCTCCTGTGCCAGGAACTCCATGGGAAAGACATTCCCAAGGCTCTGGAAGAGCTGGGATAAAATGGGATGGTTTGTGTGGAATGTGAGGATGGATCCATGTGTGCACATGGAGAAATCCCATCCCAGCATCCCAAACCCGCGGTGTCCAGATGGGAACCGGGACTTTTACCCCTGGTTTATCCCATATTTTGGTCTTGGATGTGGATCCTGCCCTGGTGGCGTTGGAATGAGGAGGATCCAGGAGACTCCCAAAGTGTGTCAGGACCCCTTCTCCTTCTCCTCCTCTCCCTGTTCTACACCTCTCCCTGTTCCTTTTTTCTCTCTTCTCCTCCTCCTGCTCCCTCTTCCTGGTCCCTCCCTCAATTCCCTGATCCTTTCCACGCTCCTCTCCCTGCTCCTGCCCTTCTTCCTGATACCCTCCCCTGCTCCATTCCCAGCTCCTCTCCCTGATCCTCTCCCTGCTCCATTCCCTGCTCCATTCCCAGTTCCTCTCCCTGATCCTCTCCCTGCTCCATTCCCTGCTCCATTCCCAGTTCCTCTCCCTGATACTCTCCCTGATCCATTCCCTGCTCCATTCCCTGATCCATTCCCTGATACTCTCCCTGATCCATTCCCTGCTCCATTCCCTGATCCATTCCCTGCTCCATTCCCAGCTCCTCTCCCTGATCCATTCCCAGTTCCTCTCCCTGATCCTCTCCCTGCTCCCTTCCCTGCTCCATTCCCTGCTCCCTTCCCTGATCCATTCCCTGCTCATGATCCTTTTCCTGCTCCTCTCCCTGTTCCTCCTTCTCCTCTTCTTGATCCTCATCCTCTGCCTGCTCCTCTCCCGGCTCCCGCCATTCTTCCTGATCCTCTCTTCTCCTGTTCCTTTCCCTGCTCCATTCCCTGTCCTTCTCCCCGCTCCTCTCCCTGCTCCTCTTCTTCCTCTCCCATTTCCTTATCCTGCTCCTCATCCCGCTCCTCTCCCTCCTTTCCCACACCCGGCAGTCCCAGGTTTTGATTTCCCATATCCGGGCAGATCCCAAACCCTGCCAGGAGAGCTCTGGAATTCCAGGAGAGCTCCAAGTGAGCTCCAGGTGAGCTCTGGAATTCCGGGAGAGCTCCAAGTGAGCTCCAGGAGAATTCCAGGAGAGCTCCAGGAGAGCTCCGGGAAACCTCTGGAATTCCAGATGAGCTCCAGGTGAGCTCTGGGAGAGCTCTGGAATTCCAGGAGAGCTCCTGGTCAGCCCTAGGAGAATTCCAAGAGAAGAACTCCAGGAGATCTCCCGGTTAGCCCTGGGAGAATTCCGGGACAGCTCCGGGAGAATTCCAGGAGTTCTCCAGGATTGCTCCATTCCCCCCCACCCTGCTGCCACTCCCACATTTCCTGCTGCTTTCCCATCCTGCTCCACATTCCCAGATTCCCTGAAATCCTCTCCACTCCCACCATTCCCTGCTTCCCACTGCCAGAATTCCTTGTTTTTCCCTGCCCTCGTGGCCACCTGGAATGTCCCCAGGACTCCCTGGCAGGGTGGGAGCTGATCCCGCTCCATCCCTTCCCTTTTCCCGGATCCAGTGGCACTTTGTCCCTGGATGTCACCGGAGTGGCCACGTGGCCATGGAGAGATCCCAAATCCCAGGAAAACTTTGGAGCATCCCTGGGCTGGCTCTGAGGCCATCGATGCTGCCCCAGCTTCCATGGGAATTTGGGATTTTCCGTGTGGGAATGTGGCACCCTGGAGCCTCAGTAGGATCCCACATTCCCCCTGGTTTTCCATGTTTTTCCCTGTTTTCCTTGGTTTTCCATGCTCTCCATAGTTTTCAATGTTCTCCCTGTTTTCCACAATTTTCCAAGCTCTCCCTGTTTTTTCCATGCCCTTCCTGGTTTTCCATTCCTTCTGGTTTTCCATGCTCATCCTGGTTTTCCATGTTCTCCCTGTTTTCCTTGTTTTTCCATGCCCTCCTTGGTTTTTCCATGCCCTTCCTCTTTTTTAATTCCTTCTGGTTTTGCCAAGCCCTCCATGGTTTTCCATGTTCTTCCTGGCTTTTCCATGTTATTCCTGGTTTTCTATTCCTTCTCGTTTCCCAAGCTCTCCATGGTTTTCTATCCGCTCCCTGTCTTCCATGCTCATCCTGGTTTTCCATGCTCTCCATTTTTCCATTCCTTCTGGTTTTCCGTTCCCTTCCTCATTTTCATCTTTTTAAATTCCTTCTGGTTTTTCCATGCCCTCCTTGGTTTTTCCATGCTCTCCGTTTTTTCCCCCTGCTCTCCCTGTTTTCCATTCCCTCCCTGTTTTTCCATTCCCTCTGGTTTTCCATGCCCTTCCCAGTTTTCCAAGCCTTCCCTTGTTCCTGTGCTCCTCCTTGGAGCCAGACCCTGCAGGATCGGGACAGATCCCAGAATTCCCAGATTGGATCAGCCAGGATTTATTTTATCCTGAGCCTCTGCCTGGTTTCCCACCCTGGAATTCCCACCCTTGATTCCCGGTGCTTCCAGACCATTATTCCCAATCCAAGGCTCTTTTTTTGGTGGGAATTCTTGGGATCAGAGCCAAGCCGGCTGCTTTTTCCTACTTTTCCCCCATCCCAGATCCTGGGATTCCTCCTTCCACCCTCCCAGCAATTCCCAGTTTTCCTGGAGAGGGATTGGGAACAGCAATCCCAGAGAAGGATCTGGAGGCCATTCCAGCTCTGATCCCACAATTCCTATGAGTTTATCTGGGAATTGTAGAACTCATTCCTAATGGATCCAAGGAATGGGCTGAAGCCATTCCAGGGGAAACAGGGGATCCGTCCTCTTCCCATCCTTCACTCTGGGAATTCCTGTGGATCGGCATTCCCAGGATTTGGCCTGGAGCCGCTCTCCTTCCCAAGGAACAGTCAGGGAAAGGGATATTCCCAAAAAACCTCTGCCAGGTGCTTCCCACCCCATTTTCCATGGATCCCAAACACCTCCTGTGCCCTTCCTGACCCTTTCCCCGTCATTCCAATCCCCTTGGAGCAGCAGATTCCCAGCAGGATGCTCTGGGATCCCTTCCGTGTCAAAATCCATGGGCTTGGATGCGGGGAATTGCCCTGGCAGCTTTTCCATGGCTTGGGATGGAATTCCAACCAATCCCACTCTGGCTTGCCTGGATCCATGAGGATCCACGAGGGCTGATCCCAGCCTGGAGCTGGGATAAATCCCAAATCCCGGGTTGGAGGACGATCCCAGTGGATAAAGGCTGGAATTCCCAGGTGCCCTGTCCAAATCCGCATCCCAGGCCAGATCCCGCATGCCATAGGCCGGGAATTGTGGGAAGAGCCAGGCTGGAGCCGGGAATGGGGGCGGGAGTTGTTCCGTGCCGTTGATTCTGTGTTTTGTTTCCCATTCCAAGCCTCCATGCGGAGAAGGAAAGGGGGTGAGTGAAACTGAAATTCCTGGGATTCCACTGGGATCCGGCAGGATCCAGACTGGGGGGAGATCCCGGCATCCCGAGGGTTGCGGTTCCTGCAGCGTCTCAGGGAATTCAGCCGGGAATTTGGGATCGGCTCCGGCGTCCCGGGGTTGTTCCAGTAGGAATTGGAATGCCGGGAATTGGAATGCCAGGAATTATGGGGCCGGGAGTTGGAACAGCCATGTGGGATTCTGCTGGGCATGGGCAGGATGGTCCTGTATCCCAAAATTCCCAACATTCCCAGGTGTGATTCCCTGCTCTGGGTTTTCCCCATGGGAATGTCCTGTGTGGGATCCTCGGGAATGACGGTGTCCAGCTTTATCCTAAATAGCCAAAGCCTCTCCTGGCAAATCCAGGGAGTTTATCCCACTATTCCTGGCAGTTCCATGTGGTTTATCCCAGTATTCCTGGTGGATCCATGCAGTTGATCCCATTATTCCTGGCAATTCCAGGGAGTTTATTCCACTATTCCTGGCAGTTCCACGTGGTTTATCTCATTGTTCCTGGCAGTTCCTGGTGGATCCATGTGGATTATCCTGCTGTTCCCACCCTGAGGATGTGCCAGGAATGTCACATGAGGGCCGCAGAAAAACCGGGAAGTCTTTGGTGGAAGGGTTGGATTTGGATGGGATTGAAGGTCCCTTCCCACCCAACCTCTCCTGGGATTTTCTGATCCAGGATTTTCTGTCCTGGTGGTTCCCATTCCATGTTCCTCATGGAGCTGGGAATGTGGGATCAGCTCTTCCAGCAGGGATCCCATGGGGATAGGGCAGGGAAGAAGCCGAGTGGGAATTTCTGTGGGACGTGTCTGAGGGATCCTCCCAACCCATCCCTGGATCGGGCAGATCCAGAGGGGGCCACAGAAGGATCCCTGGATCAGGAAAATCGGCTGGAGGTTCCCAAGGATTGGAGATGGATCCAGGATGCTTTTCTTCCAGAAAAGATTCCAGGGAGAGCTTGCAGCACATTCCAGGCCTGCAGGAGAGCTGCAGAGGGACTGGGGCCAAGGCCTGCAGGGACAGCACCCAGGGAATGGCTCCCACTGCCAGAGGGCAGGCATGGATGGCATCTTGGCAATGAGGAATTCCTGCCTGGGCTGGCATTGCCAGAGCAGCTGGGGCTGCCCCTGCATCCCTGGCAGTGCCCAGGGCCAGGCTGGAGCAATCTGGGATCCTGGGAAGGTGTCTCATGGGATGGGATGAGCTTTAAGGTCCTTCCTACCTGAACCAGTCCATGATTCCATGGAAGGTCCGAGGACCAGCCTGGCTTTAGGAGAATCCCATGGCTACAATTCCCGCCTGGACACAGGTGGAGCTGCCCAGTCCCTCTGCCAGGGCAGGAATCTGGGATACGGATCCAGCTGGATCTGGGAAGCGCCATCAGGTGGAGGTGACACGGAGCCAATGGCCCCAACTTCCCATTCCAGGTGGGAATTCCATAGGCTCGGCTCAGGTGGGATCCATGGAAATTAATCCATGTCCACCTCCTGCCTTTTTCCATATCTGGAGGTTCAGGATTCCAGCTGGAATTCCCAAGGGAATGGATCCACTGGGACACATTCAGGCACAGCTTGGTGTTCCCAAGGGATAAAAGTGCCAGGGTGGATCCTGGAGCTGGGAATTCCAGTCCCACTCCCCATTCCCTGAGCTCGGACACAGCCGTGGTGGCTCTGCTGATATTCCCGATATCCGTGGGCACTGAATCCTGCCCCAGACACAGAAAGTTGGGATCATTCAGGGAGTCCATTCCGGCTGGGAATACCCCAGGTTATCCCAAACAAACACTGGATGTGTTGGAGCCTTGTGGACTCCATTAACATCTCCATGTCCTGGAATTCCCTGGATCTCCCACCTGCCTGGCAGGACTGGGCTGATCCCAAATACCTAAAATTCGGGACAAACTCACTGGTTAGCGCCAGACAGAGAATTCCTTGGAATGTGGGGTGCCACAGCACCCACGGAATTCCCCGGCTGAGCGGGATCAGCCCCCACAAATCCATGGAAAACCATTGGCTGGGGAGATGAGCTGCAGGGATGATCCCCCCCCGTTCTCCGGGATGAGCTGTGGGAAGGGAGCGATCGCAGGGCCGAGCCCCGGGATCAGCCGGTTTTCCTTGGATTCCAGAGAAGCTGGATGAGATCCTGGCGGCTGCGGAGCCGGGCGGAGCTGGTGGGAGGCGGAGCTGGTGGAGGCCGATTCCAGGGCGGAGGCCACGGGAATCAGTGTGAGCCCGGAATTCCACCAGAATGGGGAATGGGATGGGAATGGGATGGGAGATCAGTGTGAGCCAGCGGGAATTCCGCGGGAATGGGATGGGAATGGGATGGGAATGGGATGGCAGGATCACCCCTGCGGAGATCAGTGTGAGCCTGTGGGAATTCCACGGGAATGGGACGGGAATGGGATGGGAATGGGATGGGGGAATGGGATGGCAGGATGGGATGGGAATGGGATGGGAGATCAGTCTGAGACAGCAGGAATTCCCTGGGAATGAGGGTATGGAATGGGGGAATGGGATGGGAGGATAACCCCTGCAGAGATCAGTGGGAGCCAGCGGGAATTCCTGGGAATGGGGGGTATGGAATGCAGGATGGGATGGAATGGAGGAATGGGATGGAAGGATCACCCAGGAATGGGAGATGGGAGTGTGAGCCAGTGGGAATTCTGTGGGAATGGGGGCATGGAATGGGGGAATGGGATGGGGGAGAGCCAGAGGATCACCCCTGCTGAGATCAGTGTGAGCCAGGGGGAATCGGGGATTGGAATTCCCAGGAACAGAGAGTGAATTCCCAAGGAAGGAAGGAGAGGGATGGGAGCACGTGGAAAGGGATGGGAAGGATCCAGAGGGTCTCACTGAGGAGATCCGTGTGAGCCAGAGGGAATCCCACCAGGAATGGGGGTCCGGAATGAGGGAGAGGGATGAGAGGGAATGAGGAGTGGCATTCCTAGGAATGGGGAGTGGCATTCCCAGGAATGGAAGGAGAGGGAAGGGAGCCCATGGAGGAGGATGGGAGGGAATGTGGTGCCAAGGGGAGCTGGTTCAGGAGCGGAATTCCCAGGAATGCAGAGCCTGGGAGGTCCCGATCCACAGCAGGGCCTCAGCGCTCCCTCAGCTCCCCAGGATCCCCATCCAGGACTGGGAATCCACATGGATTTCCCAGGGAAGGCTGGAAGAGCAGCTTGGGAGGAACCTGGAGAGCAGGCTGCATGCAGGGCTGGAATTCCGCCGGAATCTGAGGGGAAGCACAGAGGGAGGAGGCAGAGGAGGAGGAGGCTCGGGATTGTGCCGGGAATGCTGCATGGGTGGGAGGCAGCTCCGGGAAAAGCGGGACAGGAGCTCCCAGAGCCATCCTCGCCGGATTCCCACCTGGAGCAGGCAGGGAGATGGGATGGGACCCAGGGAATCATCCCAGTGTTTGCAATTCCACTGGACAGAGCAGCAGGAAGGTGGAGGCGAGGAGGGTCCATCCCGGTGGGAAGAGCTCCCATTTTCCCGCAGCTGGAAGTTCGGGTGGGAATGTCGGGTCCTTCCAGCAGCATCCAGACTGGGAATTCCCTGCTTTTCCCTTCCAGTCGCTGTTTGAGCGCCAGGGAATGGCACATCCCGGGGTCCTGGAGAAGCCCCACTTGCCCCTCCTCCGGAAGGGAATTCCACGGACCAAGTCAGTAGGTGAGGAAAAACCCGGGAGAATCCCTTGGGAATGAGGAGGGAGGGTCCCTGTGGGATGTGGAGTGGGTGGGAAAGGCTTGGCCCTTCCCAGGTCACTCCAGCTCTTGGATTTTGGAGTATTCAGTGGAATTCCATGGAATTCCAGCTTGGAGGGATGCCTGGGCCTGCTCGGAGCAGAAGGTGGGACTGGAGAATTCCAGGAGAGGTTTTTGGGAGGGAATTCCAGGAATTCCCAGATCAGCTCTGCCAAGGGCAGGGGGGCTCTGCCACCCCAGTGTGTTGGACAATCCCAGCAGGACAATCCCTGGAGCTGGGAATGGCACCTCTGGAACTGGGAATGCCTGGAGTGGGGGGGCTTAAAGGGAAAAGCAGGATGATGTCTGGAGGAGGCACCTGGATGTGGGGGATCCTTGAGCTTATCCCTAAAGATTTATGGAGTCTCCAACTCCAAAACCATCTCTGGTGGGTTCTTGATTCTGTTCCCAAAGATTTCTGGTGCCACCAAACCCAAAATCCATCTGTGGGAAGTCCTTCACCCTGTTCCAGAATGTTTGTGGTGCCACCAAACCCAAACCTGGCTGTGGTGGATCCTTGAGCTTATCCCAAAATATTTATGGTGTCTCCAAACACAAAGTCCACCTGTGGGATGTCCTGGACCTTGTCCCGAAGGTTTGTGGTGCCATCAACTCCAAACCAGCTGTGGTGGGTCCTGGACCTTGTCCCTAAAGATTTATGGAGTCTCCGAAATCATCTGTGGCAGATCCTTGAGCTTATCCCAAAACATTTATGGAGTCTCCAACCCCAAATCCATCTCTGGTGGGTCCTGGACCTTGTCCTGGAGGTTTTTAGTGCCACCAAACCCCAAAACCATCTGTGGTGGTTCCTTGAGCTTACCCCAAAGTGGTTTTGGTGTCACCAAACCCTGACTTGGCTGTGAGGTGTCCTTGGCCTTGTCCCTGAAGATTTATGCTGTCCCCAATCCCAGAACTTCCAGTGGTGGTTCCTTGACCTTGTCCCTAAAGATTTCTAGTGCCACCAATCCCAAAATCCATCTGTGGGAAGTCCTTGACCCCATTCCAGAAGGTTTTGGGTGCCACTAATCCCAAAATCCATCTGTGGGAAGTCCTTGATCCCATTCCAGAAGGTTTTGGGTGCCACCAAACCCAAACCTGGCTGTGGTGGGTCCTTGGATCCTAAATCCCAAAGGAGAATTTGATCCTTGCCAGGGATTGCCACCAAACCCAAACCTGGCTGTGGTGGGTCCTTGGATCCTAAAATACAAAGGAAAATTTGGGGCTTCAGGGATTGTGTTGGTGCAGCTGCTCCTGTGCCGGGAACTCCATGGGAAAGACATTCCCAAGGCTCTGGAAGAGCTGGGATAAAATGGGATGGTTTGTGTGGAATGTGAGGATGGATCCATGTGTGCACATGGAGAAATCCCATCCCAGCATCCCAAACCCGCGGTGTCCAGATGGGAACCGGGACTTTTACCCCTGGTTTATCCCATATTTTGGTCTTGGATGTGGATCCTGCCCTGGTGGCATTGGAATGAGGAGGATCCAGGAGACTCCCAAAGTGTGTCAGGAGTTTCTGGGTGAGAATGTTTGGGAAGAAGCTTTGGAAAAGCTGTTCAAGGGCCGGAGTGCTGTGAAGAGCTGGGAATGGTTTGGAAAGGGATCTGGAGTGGGAATGGCGGTGTTATCCAGGATGGATCATCTGCTGGGAATGCATCCATGGGATTGTCTGAGGGCTGGAGCCAGGCTGGGAGAGCTGGGAATGTTCTCCTGGAGAAGGGAAGGATCCAGGGAGAGCTTCCAGCACATTCCAGGCCTCCAGGGGCTCCAGGAGAGCTGCAGAGGGACTGGGGCCAAGGCCTGCAGGGACAGCACCCAGGGAATGGCTCCCACTGCCAGAGGGCAGGCATGGATGGCATCTTGGCAATGAGGAATTCCTGCCTGGGCTGGCATTGCCAGAGCAGCTGGGGCTGCCCCTGCATCCCTGGCAGTGCCCAGGGCCAGGCTGGAGCAGCCTGGGATGGTGGGAGGTGTCCAGGGGTTGGAAGTGGATGGGCTGGGAGGTTCTTCCAACCCAAACCGCACCAGGATTGGGGAATTGTGGAATTCTTGCCCATGGAATGCCGGCAGTGCCTCGGGAAGGGCCCCCGAGCCCCCCAGGGATCCGTGCAGGGAGAGCCCAGGAAAAGTGGGATGTGCCCCGGGCTGGGGGCCAGGGCAGCTCTGCTGGGATCGGGGCAGGGATCGGGAATGTCCTTGTGGCCCTGCCCAGCTCCTGCCAGGAGCCAGCGGGGATCGGGATCTGCTCCAGGGAATGAGCCCCGGGAAAAGAGGGAGCGGCCTCAGCCTGGGCCAGGGCAGGCCCAGCTCCCAGATTTGGGATCGTTTTCCATGGAAAGGGGTCAGGCCTTGGCAGGGGCTGCCCAGGGAGCCTTGGAGTCCCCATCCCTGGAGGTGTCCCAGGAATTCCTGGAGGTGGCACTCGGGGCTCTGGTGGGGATCGGGCCCAGCTTGGATCAGTGACCTTGGAATTCTTTCCCAGCCTCAATAATCTGGGAATTGTGTGCTCATGCCCCCATGAGAATTCCCAGCATATCCCGGTTATCCAAGACATTCCCAGCCTGTGCAGTCAACCCCCCCTGAAAAAAGGGATTAAAACCATTCCTTGAATCTCCATCTCCAGTGGCAGAATCCCTGCTCCAGGCAGGAATGGCTGCAGCTGCCACAGCACATCCCGACAAAAAAAATCCAGGGAAAAATCCCACCCAGGAGCACCAGATCCATCCCCACAGTGGGACAACCCCTGGAATGGAGGGGACCCAACCCAAAACCCGAAGCAGCTCCTGGAAGAAACCATTCCCGTGGAATTCCAGGAAAATGGGGATGGAAAAGAGGCGGAGAGGGAGGAATCGGGTGGGAATGGGGCTGGAATTAGAAGTCCTTGAGCTGTCATTCCACACCCACGGCCGAGAGCTGCGCAGTCACTTGATTCCCGGGGAAAAATCCCTGCACGGGCGAGGAAGGAGATGGAAAAGCAGCGCTTGGATGGGTTTTTGGGAATAAATATTCCCTGGCATTTGCGTATTCCAGCAGCACTGCAGATTCCCAGGGAGAAAAGATCAAAAAGATTCCGGAGGAAAAGAATTCCCAGGATAAAGGTGGTTAACCCCTGGCTGGCTGGAAGAAAAAGAGGGAGAAAAGATCAAAAAGATTCCCTGGGGAAAAAAAAACGGGATAAAGGTGGTTAACCCCCGGCTGGCTGGAAGAAAAAGAGGGAGAAAAGATCAAAAATATTCCAGGAAAAATTTCTGGGATAAAGGTGTTAACTCCTGGCTGGCTGGAAAGAAATCGGGAGAAAAGATTCCAGGAAAAAATCCCAGGATAAAGGTGGTTAACCCCTGGCTGGCTGGGAAAAAAAATGGGAGAAAAATATCAAAAATATTCTGGGAAAAATTCCCAGGATAAAGGTGGTTAACCCCCAGCTGGCTGGAAGAAAAAGAGGGAGAAAAGATCAAAAAAGAGTCCTGGAAAAATTCCCTGAATAAAAAGCCAAGAGGGGAGGAATAAAAAAATAAAAAGTGGGATGGGAGGAATATTTGGAGGAGAAAGGGAAGGAGTGGGGGGGAAGGGGAGGGGAGATGATTCCTGTCAGACTTCCAAGATTTCTGCCAGCACCATCTGCTCCGGCAGCGGAGTTAAAAACACTCCGGAGACTGCGGAGCTGCCATGGCTCCCGGAGAGAATTCCAGAGGGTGGAGCCGCTGCCTTTGGAGGGATGGGAGGGATTTGTGACCCCTCAGGATCATCGGGAATGCTGGGGGAAGCTGGGAAGTGTCCTGCTGTTAAAGTGGTATCTCCAGGTTGGAATCCTGGAATGGTTTGGGTGGGAAGGATCCTCGAGATTCCCAAATTCTGCCCCATTCCAAGGACAGGGACACCTCCCACTATCCCAGGGTGCTCCAGCCTGGCCTGGGACACTTCCAGGGATCCAGGGGCAGCCACAGCTGCTCTGGGAATCCTGGGCCAATCCCAGGTGCTGAAGGATGGAGATTCCCATCCCTGGATACTGTTGGACAAAGATTTCCAACCCTGGGCTCCAGAGGACGGAAATCCTCATCCCCGGACACAGCGGGACAGAAATTCCCTTTCCTGGACACCAAAGGATGGAAATTCCCATCCCTGGGCTCCAGAGGATGGAAATTCCCATCCCTGGATACCAAAAATTGGAGATTCCAATTCCTGGACACAACAGGACAGAAATTCCCATCCCTGGGCTCCAGAGGATGGAAATTCCCATCCCTGGATACCAAAGGATGGGGATTCCTTTCCTGGACACCAAAAATTGGAGATTCCCATTCCTGGGCTCCAGAGGACTGAAATTCCCATCCCTGGGCTCCAGAAGATGCGGATTCCCTCCCATTTCCCACTCCAATATTTGCACCCTCCTGCTCCAGGTCTTATTTTTGGGATTCACTCCCTCATCCCAGCCTTATCCATCCCTAAGGAATGCACGGAATGAGGTTTTCCAAGGATTTGGGCTGTTATGGCAACGGCCCGGGAGCTTTCACGGCGAGGCTTTGTGTTTTCCTTGGAGATTAATTCCATGGAGTGCACCAGGAATGGCTCCGGGGGTTGCCAGGCTACGCTGGGAGTGTCATTCCCATTCCAGGGAATGCTGGGAGTTGGTCCTTGCTGGTCCATACTGGTGTCTCCATTTGGATTCCGGCTCTTTATTCCCAAGCTCCGGAATTTGATCCCAGCATTTTGCCGGTGTTCCGTGGGAAGCGAGGGAGTCTCCCATGGCCCCAGGTGGGGTTTGAGGGGAGCAGAATTCCATGGAAAACAGCAAAGGGGGAGGGGTTGATTTGGGGTTAAAAATTCCTGGGAATGGGAGGACTTTTGGAATTTTTCCCAGAGGATATTCCCACTTTTCTCCCATCCATCCTGAGAGTCCTGCAGCAGCTCCCAAAATTCCAGATTCAGCAGGAAGTCGAAGGTTTGGACACCCTGTGCTTTCCTGGGACACAGGGATTGAGATCCAGGGGTGAGTCGTGGAATCCTGGAATGGTTTGGGGACCTTAATCCCATCCCATTCCCACCCCTTCCGTGGGCAGGGACACATTCCACATCCCAGATTTCTCCAACCCAGCCTTGGACAGGGCCAGCCACAGCTTCTCTGGGAATTCTGTCCCAGAGCTGGATGTTCTGGATCTGCTCCCTTTCAGGGATCTTTGAGGATCCTTTAGGGATCTTTTCCAAGGACAAATTCCCTTGGGAATTCCAGGAGCCTCTCCAGGCTCCAGGTGCTGCTGGGATGGAGCCCAATCCCAAAATTCTCCAGGCCTGATCCAGCCCCCAGCATTCCAGGCTGCTCCCAGGGGATCGCTGGTGGCTTTTTTTCCCTGCCGGAGATTTCCAGGCAGATCCCAACATTCCATGAAAAGTAAATAAAGCTCGACTCTGGAGCATCCATGCTGGGAATAAACAGATCCTGCTTTTCCATGCTCCTTAAAATTCCTGGGAGGAATTTCTTCCTCTCCTGAGGTTCTGTAGGAATTTGGCCATGAGGGGAAGGATTTGGGCAGGAGGAGACAACAACAGAATTCCCAAATCCCCGGAATTTGGGAAAAACCTTTCCTGGACCAAGCAACTCCACTGGAATTCCAAAGGATCCGCTGGGAGTGGCTCAGCAGAGAAGGATCTGCTGGAAAACTTTGTCCCTGAGGGCGGTGGGATCTTGGGATTGATTGGGAAGAGCATTCCCGGTGGGACAGGGAGTGCTGGATCCAGGTCTGGGATCCTCGGGACAAGAGGGAGCTCCCGGAGCAGATCCTGAAGGGATGGGAAGATGAGGAAGGGACAGGACATGGAATTGTTGGAGCAAGTCCAGAAGAGGAACCAGGATGATCCAAGGCTGGGAAAATTGGGATTTTCCAGCCTGAAGAAGGGAAAAAGGGAAAAATCGAGGGTGACCCAACTGTGACCTTCCAGGACCTGCAGGAGTTTCAGGAATGGCTCCCACTGCCAGAGGGCAGGGATGGATGGGATATTGGGAATTAGGAATTCCTGGCTGGGCTGGAATTGCCAGAGCAGCTGGGGGCTGTCCCTGCATCCCTGGAATGTCCAAGGAAAGGCTGGAGCAGCCTGGCCCTGTGGGAGGTGTCCCTGCCCTTGGAATGGGATGGGATTGGGATGGGATTTGAGGTCCCTTCCCACCCAGACCATTCCAGGATTTTTCCATGGGAAGGACATCTGGACCCTGGAGGCTGTGGAATCTCCTTCCTTGGAGATACCCCCAATCCAGCCAGACACATCCCTGAGGAACATTCCCAACGTCATCTCCAATGGTTCCTCCCCCATTCCGTGGTGGCTCCGAGCTCCCTTTTCCAAGGAACCCTGCCCAGATCCAGGGAGCAGTTCCAGGATCTGGGAGCGGAGCCGCTGCCGAGGTGACACCCAAGGTGACTCAGCTGCTCCTCCTGGGAATGGCTGGAAAACCCAGGAATTATCTGGGAATGATCCCATGGCTGTGGCTCGGCCACTGCCACAGGGAGCTGCTCCAGGTCTGGAATGGTGGGTGGGAATGAACATGGAATTCCTGGGATGTGCTGTTCTGTAGTGTCCCTTCCACTTGGAAATTCCTTGGATGTGGTTTTCCAGAGCATTCCCTGCCCTTGGATGTGGTTTTCCATGGCGCTCCCTGCCCTTGGCAATTCCTTGGGTGTTGTTTTCCATAGTATTCCCTACCTTTGGCGATTCCTTGGATTTGGTTTTCCATAGTGTTCCTTACCTTTGGCAATTCCTGAAATGTGGTTTTCCAGAGTCCCTTTCACTTGGCAATTCCTTGGATGTGGTTTTCCATAGTGCCCATGCCCTTGGCACTTCCTGGGATTTGGTTTTCCATAGTTTTCCCTGCATTTGGCAGTTCCTTAGATGTGGTTTTCCCCTGGTATCCCCTGCATTTGCAATTCCTTGGATGTGGTTTTCCATAGCATTCCCTACATTTGGCAATTCCTTGGATTTGATTTTCCATAGTATTCCCTACCTTTGTCAGTTCCTGGAATGTGATTTTTTCAGAGTCTCTTCCACTTGGCAATTCCTCGGATGTGAATTTCCATAGTGTCCCTGCCCTTGGCAATTCCTGGGATGTGGTTTTCCATAGCATTCCCTGAACATGACAATTCCTGGCATGTGGTTTCTCCATGGTATTCCCTGCATTTTGCAATTCCCGGGATCTGGTTTTCCATAGCGTCCCCTCCTCATTTAGGGAAAAATGGAGGAGAGCTGGATCCAAGGACTGGATCCAAGGACTGGATGTCCCAATGTCGCCCCTGATCCGGCAGCCATTCCCAGGATATTCCAGAGGGAAAATCCTGCTTTCCTACTGGATTTCCTGCCCAGCTGGATACCACATTCCCAGGGCAAGCTCCCCGATTCCATGTCCTGGGACATTCCAGGTCCAGGGATGGTGCTCAGAGCTTCCCAAATATCCCTGTGTCACCTCCCAGCCATTCCCGGAAATCTCAGAAAGGCAGGGCTGGGGTTTATTTTGGGATCTTCCTGCTGCTCCCAGAACATTCCACGGCTCCATCTAGTGCAAGTTCCCAGATTCCCAAGGAAAAAAGGGCAAGGACAGGATCATTCTCCCAAATTCCCCCTGCTGGTCTCGGCTCCGGGATTTCAAAAAGCTTGGGAAAGGCACATTTTCCATGGCTTTGTCCAGGCTCCCTTTGAACCCGTTCCGTGCTGCCGGTTCTTTATTCCCACGGCACATCACCAATTCCCAAAAATAGCCCAGTTTCCAGCACGACCAACAGCATGGGATGGAATTTCAGTGCCAAATTCCTCCCTTTTGTCCCCATTGGATTCTGCCTCGGGTGGAATCGCTGACGGATTCCGGGCGGAGCTGCCGGAGCCTCTCAGTGCCACTGGAAGAGCGTTTTCCATAAAGGAAAATTTGCTCCAGAGGCCAGAAATAAAAAAAGCCCAAATCCTCTCCGGAGCCATTTGAAAGCTTGGGAAGAGCGGAGGAGGGATTGGGAAGGAGGAATTTTTCCTGAGGACAGGTGAGCACGGCGGATCCAGGCTTGGGAATGAGGCCGGAGCTGGGAATGGAGGAAGGGAATTGTGGCGTGCATGGATTTTAGGATCACGGAAGGGCTTGGGTTGGGAAGGCCCTTTAATCATCCCAATCCACCCCTGGTTTGTTCCTGCTTTTCCATCCAAATCCTCACAGCGTCTCCGAGTATTCCCTGAAAAAGCAGGAATTCCTGCTAGACCCTGCCGGGCTCAGTCTGGCACTCGGGAACAGATGTCACCCCTCGGGAAAGCGGGAAGTGTGACGGGAGCCGCCGCGCCCGTGCCGGTGGCACTCGGATGTCTGGCACGTTGGCGGTGGCGGCGCTTCCGTCACCGGAGCTGCTCGGGAAGGGGTGGGAACAGCTCCCGGGGGAGCCGATCCCACGGGAATGTGGCTGTGGGGAGGCTCTCAAGAGGAATCATGGAATGGTTGGGATTGGGGTGAGCTCAAAGCTCGTCCCACCCCCAGCCTTTCCATGGGACAGCTCCCACTACCCCAGGGTGCTCCAAGCTGACCTTGGGCACTTCCAGGGGTTTGGGGGGATCCCTGGCTTTCCTGGGAATTCTGGCTGGTTCCTCCAGTCTCGGAGCTTCCCCTGGAAGTTGCTCCAAGCTTTTTCCAGTGAGGCTTGGACAGAGGAAAAGTCTCGGGAGCAAAGTGGGGTGGGAGGAATAGCCCCAGCCACTTCCCGGTTTGTCCCAGTCTGGCAATTCTCTGGGAATGTCCTCTTCACTGCTCTCCTTGTTTTCCAGGTGGAGATGAGAAACTCATCCCTGGTTCCATTGTTTTCCAGGAGAAGATGATAAACTCCTCCCTGACTCCACTCTTTTCCTTGTTTTCCAGAGACAACAAATTCATCCTGACTTTGCCTCTCTCCTTTTTTTCTTTGGGAAGACAAGAAATTCATCCCAGATTCCATAGTTTTCCTTGTTTTCCAGGTGGAAGATGAGGAACTCATCCCTGACTTTGCTCTTTTCCTTGTTTTCCATGTGAAGACCAGAAACTCATCCCTGATTCCATTTCTCTCCCTGTTTTCCATGTGGAAAATGGGAAACTTCTCCCTGACTCCACTCTTTTCCTGGTTTTCCAGAATCTCATCCCTGACTTTGCTCTTTTCCTTGTTTTCCGTGTGGAGATGTGAAGCTTCTCCTTGACTCCAGTTCTCTCCTTGTTTTCCAAAGAATTCATCCCTGACTTTGCTCTTTTCCTTCTCCCAGGGGAAGACAAGAAACTCCTTCCCTGACTTAACTTCTTGTTTTCCAGCTGGAGACCAGAAACTCATCCCTGATTCCATTGCTTTCCTTGTTTTCCAGGTGGAGATCAAAGACTCGTCCCTGACTGTAGTTCTCCTTGTTTTCCACGTGGAAGGCGGGAAGCTTCTCCCTGACTCCACTCTTTTCCTTGTTTCCCAGCCAGAGACCAAAAGTCATCCCCAACTCCGTTTTCCTTGTTTTCCAGGGGAAGACGAGAAGCTGGCGGCATCCTTGCTGGACGGGAAGTTCCCGCGGAGCACCTCCATGACGGACACGGTCCGGGAAGGCCACGGGATCCCCCCTCCCCCGCAGACCGCCCCTCCCCCGCCCCCCTCCCCCTATTACTTCGACACCGGCCCCCCTCCGTCCTTCTCGCCCCCGCCCCCGCCGGGCCGGGCCTACGACACCATCAGGTCCAGCTTTAAGCCGGGCTTAGAAGCCAAACTGCACGGGCTGCCGCAGGTGCTGAGCGCGGCCGAGATGTACGACCAGGCCAGGGGCTCCATGCCCTACCCCGAGCGGCAGAAGAGGGCCCGCTCCATGATAATCCTCCAGGATTCCTCCCACCTCCCCGTGGAACCCACCGAGATCCCGCGGCCCGGCCCGGCGGCAACGCCCCCGGAGAAGCTCAAGAGGAAGGGCCGGGTCATCGACAACCCCTACGCCAACATGGGCCAGTTCAACGTGAGCCTCTTCGCCCCCACCAAGCCGCAGAGGAAGAAGAGCCCCCTGGTCAAGCAGCTCCAGGTGGAGGATGCCCAGGAGCGGGCGGCATTTTGGCCATCACGCGGCCCTCCTCATTGAGCTGGATCCAAGGACTGGATCCAAGGACTGGATGTCCCAATGGAGCCACCGCCTGGACTACCAGCAAAATCCCCGGCATTTCCTGCCCAGGTGGATACCACATTCCCAGGCCTCCCCATTCCATGTCCTGGGACATTCCAGGTCCAGGGATGGGCTCAGAGCTTCCCAAATATCCCTGTGGACCTCCCAGCCAGGAGGAAATCTCAGAAAGGCAGGGCTGGGGTTTATTTTGGGATCTTGGCTGCTCCCAGAACATTCCACGGCTCCATCTAGTGCAAGTTCCCAGATTCCCAAGGAAAAAGGGCAAGGACAGGATCATTCTCCCAAATTCCCCCTGCTGGTCTCGAGCGGATTCAAAAAAAGCTTGGGAAAGGCACATTTTCCATGGCTTTGTCCAGGCTCCCTTTGAAAGCCATTAATCAGCAGGTTCTTTATTCCCATCCACATCACTGACCCAAAAAAGCCCCAGTTCCCAACACGACCAACAGCATGGGATGGAATTTCAGTGCCAAACGGGCCCTTTTGTCCCTCAAGTCCCATCCCGGTCGCCCACCCCGATCCACAGCCCCGGACTGACAGTGCCACTGGAAGAGCTGCCTGTTAAAGGAAACATCCAAACCAAAGGCCAGAAATAAAAAAAGCCCAAACCTCCGGAGCCATTTGAAAGCTTGGGAAGAGCGGAGGAGGGAGGGAAGGAGGAATTTTTCCTGAGGACGCCTGACCCCCACCAAGAGATCCCTTGGGGAATGAGGCCGGAGCTGGGAAGGAGGAAGGGAGCGGAGACGCCGGGCAAGGAGGAGAAGAAACCCGAGGACAAGAAGTCCATGATCATCAGCATCGTGGACACGTCGCAGCAGAAGACCGCCGGCCTCATCATGGTCCACGCCACCAGTAATGGTCAAGATGAGATAGGCCTGGAGATCAAGGAGGAGAGCCCGGCCGTGCCTGAGGTCTGCGCCGAGCCAGTCGAGTCCCCCAAGGCCGAGCCCCAGCCCAGCCCCGTGGGGAAGCCGCCGGCCAGCCCAGCCTCGGAGAAGGCGCTGGGCCAGGGCAGCTCGGAGGAGGAGGTGGAGCCCTACACGGTGACCCTCCCGCCCGCCCAGCTGTCCTCCAGCGATGAGGCTTCCCAGGGAGCTGGCCAAGAAGGGGTGGGAACAGCCCCGGGGAGCCGATCCCGCCGGAATGTGGCTGTGGGGAGGCTCTCAAGAGGAGCCACCTGGAATGGTTGGCGCCGGCCCCTGGGGTGAGCAGTAGCACCTCTCCCCCCCCCAGCCTTTCCATGGGACAGCCTCCGCCTGGGCCCCCCAGGGTGCTCCAAGCTGGAAGAGGGGCACTTCCAGGGGTTCCAGGGACCACCACCTGAGCTTTCCTGGGAATTCCACTGGTTCCTCCAGTGTCCACGCTGTCCTCGGAGAGTGGCGAGCCCACCTTTTTCCAGTGAGGCTTGGACAGAGCCAAACTTTTCTAGGGGAGCCACCAGTGCCTCCAAAGCCAAACTCAAGTCCCAGCCACTTCCCTGTTTGTCCCAGGACCCAATTTCTGGCAATGTCGGACTCTTCACTGCTCTCCTTGTTTTCCAGGTGGAGATGAGAAACTCATCCCTGGTTCCATTGTTTTCAGGAGAAGGTGATAATGGGGGACCCCCTGACTCCACTCTTTTCCTTGGCCGAAGAGGACAACCAAAATTCATCCTGACTTTGCTCTCTCCTTTTTTTCCAGCAGCTTTGGGAAGACAAGAAATTCATCCCAGATTCCATAGTTTTCCTTGTTTCCCAGATGGAAGATGAGGAACTCATCCCTGACTTTGCTCTTTTCCTTGTTTTCCATGGGAAGGGTGGACAGAAACTCATCCCTGATTCCATTTCTCTTTGTTTTCCATTTGGGAAATGGGCAACTTCTCCTGAATCCACTCTTTTCCTGGGATGGGCTCCTCATCCCGTGGACTTTTGCTCTTTTCCTTGTTTTCCCCTTCCTGTGAAGCTTCTCCGTGTCCTCCCTCCCTGTGGTGACAATGGCGATGGTGTGGTGACAATGGTGATGGTGAGGTGACAGTGGTGATGCCATGGTGACAATGACGACGTGACAGTGCCAATGCTGTGGTGACAATGATGATGTCCTGATGATGATTTCCTTGATGACAATGATGCCATGACAGTGACAATGCTGTGGTGACAATGACAATGTGGTGACAATGCGGATGCTGTGGTGACAATCTTGTGGTGATAATGCTGTGGTGACAGTGATGATGCCATGGTGACAATGATGATGTCGGGACGATGATGCTGTAATGACAATGATGATGTCATGACAGTGAGAATGCTGTCCATGACCATGACGATGGGGTGACAATGGCAATGATGTGGTGACGAATGATGCCCCTATTGGTGACAATGACGACATTTTTAGTGACGATGACGATGCCATGGTGACAATGACGGCACTGTGGTGACAATGACGATGTTGTGGTGATGATGACAATGCTGAGGTGACAATGCTGTGATGACAGTGACAATGTGGTGACAATGATGATCCCATGGTGACAATGCTGTGGTGACAATGTTGAGTCCTGGGTCACCCTCTCCGTGTTCTCTCCTGGCCAAGCACCAAGGATGGATTTTTCCAGGGCTTTTCCATGTCTGAGAATCTCCAGGTGTTGTCCCACTCAGGAGGTGACAAAGGTGGCCCATGGCCCCCCTTGACAGGACATGGTGGCACCAACGCCACCCTGGTTCTGCCTCACCCCCTCTGACCCTAAAACAATCCCAAACCTTCCAAATCAGAGCCCAAATCCTTACAAAGTTTGGGAATATTCAATCCCAGCAGGAAGTGACCCAATATTCCAAGTCTTGTCCTGCCCTTTCATGAGCCGGTGTCACCCAGTGTCACCCGTGGGTGTCAGGAGCTCTGGGCCAGGGGCAGCCCTTCCCATGGGAAAAGCTTTCCCAACCAAACCATCCCATCCACGGCTGCTCCAGCACGTGGCGCTGACGCAGGAGGTGACATTCCCGGTGGTGGCCTTGGGGACAAAGTGTCCGGGAGCGTCCCAGGGTCACTCTGGCCTATCCCAACAGATCCAAACTGGGAATGCTGGGAGCAGATCCAGGAGTGTCTCACTTCCCCAGGGTGTCATTCCCTATGGAGCCGGGTGTCACCGAGGTCCCCTCCCTCATCCCAAGCCAAGGCTGTTCGGGGATCCTCTGGAATCGAGGTGGTGCCCATCTCCAGTGGTGCTGGAATTTTGGGAATTCTGGGCTTTTACAAGCCCATGCTGGTTTGGGATTCCCTTCTGGGAATCCTCTGGCTCCCAGTGACATCGGAATGTCCCTTTCCATGTCCCCATCCCTTCCATCCGTGTCCACCCAATCTCCTGGTTTTTCTCTGGAGCAATATCACCGATTTCGAGGATCAACCCTTCTCCATCCTCTCTTCCTGCAATCCCTGCAATTCCCAGGGCTCCATGCCCTGCTCATCCAGCCCCTGGAGCCTCCTGTTTTCCCGCACATCCCGTCCTCGCTCCCCGCCTGAATCCGGCCCTTCCAGCCATCCTGCAGAGTCCCACATTCCCAGTTTTCCCCTTTTGGGAAAGTCACGGCCTTTCATCTCCCAAATTTTGGGATGTCAAAGGCTTGAAATGTTTCCCGGGAAGTCAGTGGGGAATGGAATTTTTAATGATGGTGGCTGCTCTCCCGCATTGTCCGAGTTCTCCTGGTTTTTTTTAATGGAATTGCTGTGAATTCAGGGAATAATGGGAGCATGGTTAGGTAAGAGTGGCTGACCCAGTTTGGGATCCGTTTTCCAGGCTCTGGAATTGTCCAGAGAAGGAAAGTGTCATTGAATGTCCCTCAAGAGCTGGCGGGAGCCAGAGGTGGCCTGGAATCCCAAAGGGATGGAGAAGCCAGGTGGCCTGGAAAGCCCAAACTCAAGTCCCAGCTCAGCAAGGGGCCGGTTACTTTCAGGGACCCACTTTTGAAGCAGTCTTCGGACAGCGAGCTCATCTCCCAGCACCACGCGGCCACGCTGGCGGCCACCAGCGCGGCCCGGCCACGCTACCTCTTTCAGAGAAGGTCCAAGCTATGGGGGGACCCCATGGAGAGCAGGCCCGGCCACGGGGCCGAAGAGGACAAACCAACTGTGATCAGCGAGCTGAGCTCCCGCCTCCAGCAGCTCAACAAGGACACGCGCTCCTTGGGCGAGGAACCGGCCGGCTCCACCCTGGATCCCGGCAAGAAGTCGCCGGTGGTGGCCGCACGGTAAGAGCCGGGCGTGGCCGGGGTCGGGGACGGGGTGGGTGACGCTGCCGAGGAGCCGGGTGTGGCTTTGAGGGACACCTCAGAGCTTTGGGAGCTCGGCAGAGGGGTTGGAATGTCGGCGGGAGTTGTGGGATGGGCTCCTGGTGCACCGTGGCTGTGGCTGCTCCCCCCGCTCCGCCCTTCCTGCCGCTCCGTGTCCTCCCCTCCCTGTGGTGACAATGGCGATGGTGTGGTGACAATGGTGATGGTGAGGTGACAGTGGTGATGCCATGGTGACAATGACGACGTGACAGTGCCAATGCTGTGGTGACAATGATGATGTCCTGATGATGATGCTGTGATGACAATGATGCCATGACAGTGACAATGCTGTGGTGACAATGACGATGTGGTGACAATGCGGATGCTATGGTGACAATGCTGTGGTGATAATGCTGTGGTGACAGTGATGATGCCATGGTGACAATGATGATGTCGTGACAATGATGCTGTAATGACAATGATGATGTCATGACAGTGAGAATGCTGTGGTGACCATGACGATGGGGTGACAATGGCAATGATGTGGTGACAATGACGATGCCGTAGTGACAATGACGACGTTTTAGTGACGATGACGATGCCATGGTGACAATGACGGCACTGTGGTGACAATGACGATGTTGTGGTGATGATGACAATGCTGAGGTGACAATGCTGTGATGACAGTGACAATGTGGTGACAATGATGATCCCATGGTGACAATGCTGTGGTGACAATGTTGAGTCCTGGGTCACCCTCTCCGTGTTCTCTCCTGGCCAAGCACCAAGGATGGATTTTTCCAGGGCTTTTCCATGTCTGAGAATCTCCAGGTGTTGTCCCACTCAGGAGGTGACAAAGGTGGCCCATGGCACCCCCCGACAGGACATGGTGGCACCAATGCCACCCTGGTTCTGCCTCACTCTCCCTGACCCTAAAATAATCCCAAACCTTCCAAATCAGAGCCCAAATCCTTACAAAGTTTGGGAATATTCAATCCCAGCAGGAAGTGACCCAATATTCCAAGTCTTGTCCTGCCCTTTCATGAGCCAGTGTCACCCGCTGTCACCCAGTGTCACCCGTGGGTGTCAGGAGCTCTGGGTCAGGGGCAGCCCTTCCCATGGGAAAAGCTTTTCCAACCAAACCATCCCATCCACGGCTGCTCCAGCACGTGGCGCTGACGCAGGAGGTGACATTCCCGGTGGTGGCCTTGGGGACAAAGTGTCCGGGAGCGTCCCAGGGTCACTCTGGCCTATCCCAACAGATCCAAACTGGGAATACTGGGAGCAGATCCAGGAGTGTCTCACTGCCCCAGGGTGTCATTCCCTATGGAGCCGGGTGTCACCCGAGGTCCCCTCCCTCATCCCAAGCCAAGGCCGTTCAGGGATCCTCTGGAATCGAGGTGGTGCCCATCTCCAGTGGTGCTGGAATTTTGGGAATTCTGGGCTTTTACAAGCCCATGCTGGTTTGGGATTCCCTTCTGGGAATCCTCTGGCACCCAGTGACATCGGAATGTCCCTTTCCATGTCCCCATCCCTTCCATCCGTGTCCACCCAATCTCCTGGTTTTCCTCTGGAGCAATATCACTGATTTCGAGGATCAACCCTTCTCCATCCTCTCTTCCTGCCTTCCCTGCAATCCCTGCAATTCCCAGGGCTCCATGCCCTGCTCATTCAGCCCCTGGAGCCTCCTGTTTTCCCGCACATCCCGTCCTCGCTCCCCGCCGGAATCCGGCCCTTCCAGCCATCCTGCAGAGTCCCACATTCCCAGTTTTCCCCTTTTGGGAAAGTCATGGCCTTTCATCTCCCAAATTTTGGGATGTCAAAGGCTTGAAATGTTTCCCAGGAAGTCAGTGGGGAATGGAATTTTTAATGATGGTGGCTGCTCTCCCGCATTGTCTGAGTTCTCCTGGTTTTTTTTAATGGAATTGCTGTGAATTCAGGGAATAATGGGAGCATGGTTAGGTAAGAGTGGCTGACCCAGTTTGGGATCCGTTTTCCAGGCTCTGGAATTGTCCAGAGAAGGAAAGTGTCATTGAATGTCCCTCAAGAGCTGCCGGGAGCCAGAGGTGGCCTGGAATCCCAAAGGGATGGGGACAGGGAGGTGGCCTGGAATTCCAAATGGGGGCATTGAGGTGTCCTGGAGACCCACAGGGATGGGGACCCTGGAATTCTGCAGGGATGGGGACACTGAGGTGACCTGGAGTATCCCAAAAGGACAGTGAGGGGTCTTGGAATTCCACAAGGAGCAGGGACACTGAGGTGACCTGGAGTTCCACAGGGATGGGGACAGGGAGGTGGCCGGAGTCCCCAAAGGGGACGATGAGGTGTCCTGGAATCCGGGAATGGGGACACTGAGGTGGCCTGGAGTCCCCAAAGGGACAGGGACACCAATGTTCCCATACCTGATCGTCCTCCAGCCCTTCCAGCAGCTCTGGATCCATGGGATTGGCAGGCAGCTGCCATTCAGGAATCGTCCTGGAATTCCTCCATCCCCACATTCATCCTGAATTCCCAGCAATTCCGTGCGAGCTCAGGGAATTCCCTGCTCCAGAGCAGTGCCCGGCACCTTTCCCTGACCAATCCCTGTGGGAATGCTCCCTGGGAACCCCGGGAAGCCCCGATCCATGGATTTTTCCCGAGCTCTAACTCCGGCTCTGTCTCCTCCCAAGCCGGGCGTCCACGGAAGGACCTTTGAGCCGAGGGACTGGGAAAGAGCCCAAGGAATTCTGACAGTGGGAACATCAGGTCACAGTTCAGGCCACTGACGGTGACAATCCCGGGACCAGGGACACCCGGGACGGTGACAATGGCAGCGGAGCAAGGGGACAACTTCCCTTCATCCAAGGTGGCCCTTGGTGGCCGCGTCCAAGAGCAGCTTCCGTGTGTTTAACCCAAAACCCTGGAATTGTTGAGGTTGGAAAATCCCTCTGATCCCACCAAGCCCAGCCATTCCCAGCACTGCCCCATGTCCCCAAGTGCCACATCCACACGGCTTTTAATCCCGCCGGGAATGGGGCTTCCACCCTTCCCTGGGCATCCCATTCCAGCGCTCCATCAACTTGTGGGGAAGGAATTTTCCCAAACACCCAACTTCACCTCGAGGTGATCCCCTCTTTTCCCCTGCCCCGGATGGAATTCCTGTCTGGGATTCCTGGAGCGGTAGCGGGATCCTGGAAAATCCCGGGATCCTGGAAAACCCGGCTGAGCCGCGGGAGAGGCTCGGGTTGTGCCGGGAGCCGCGCGGGGCCGAGCGCGTTCCGCGTGTGACATCCGTGTCCCCAATAAAGCTGACGGTGACCGTGCCAGGTGTGTGTGTGTCATTGGGGACACGGCCACTCCCAGCAGTTCGGGAGCCACATTCCATGCCTGGAGCCAGCTCTGGCTCCAGATTTACTGCTCCAGCGCTCCAGGCGGCATTCCTGCAAAATTCCCTGTGACATTCCAGTCCCGTGTCCCCGCCCAGCCCTGCCAGGCTTCCGCCATCCATAATCCAAATTGGATTCATCTTCCCGACCTTTAGGATTCAGCAGGAGCATCCCAAACATCCCAGAAACCTTTTGGCTTTTCCAACCAATTGATCACGGTTTAATTCCCAGGAATTTGGGATGTGGAGGGCCTGGGATTTGCCCAGGTCATTCCCAGGCAGAGCTTTGTATTTTCCTCTGGAATTTGGAAGGAGGCTCCAAGTCCAGAACTGTGGGAGCTTTGCCCATCCCAAGGATTTTCCCAGCTAAATCCCAGCCACAGATTTTCAGCTTTTCCCAGGGTTTTCCTTGGCATTGATAAATCTCCAAGACAGATTCCAGGAGAGTTCTGACGTTTTGGGGCTCCAAAGGGACCTGGCTCCTGGGGACTTCCAGGAACATCCCATTGGTCCTGGTTTGGGGCTCTGGATCCAAGCTCAGGGAGGCTTTGCCAAAGGACTCCCAGTGATTCCCCAGGAGAATCCCAAACGTCGAGTTTGGGGCTCCAGATCTGAGCTCCAGCTCAGAGAAGCTTTTCCAACCAGTTATGGCTCCTTGCTCCAGTTTGGAGCTCCATATCCAAGCTCAGGGAAGATTTTCCAAGAGTTTCTGGCTCCTCAGAACTTCCAGGAACATCCCAAATGTACCAGCTTGGAGCTCTGGATCCCAGCTCAATGGAGCGTTTCCAACAGCTCTTCAGAACTTCCAGGAGCATGCCAAATATCCCAGTTTTGGGCTCCAGGTGAGGCAGGGCTTTGTCAAAAGGTCCTGGTTTCCAGTGATTCCCAGGAACATCCCAAGTGTCCCAGTTTGGGGCTCTGGATCTGAGCTCAGGGAAGGTTTTCCAAGAGCTTCTGGCTCCTCAGAACTCCCAGGAACATCCCAAATGTCCCATTTTGAGGCTCTGGATCCAGACTCGGGGGAGCTTTTCCAAGGGGTTCTGGGGACTCCCAGGAGCATCCCAAATGTCCGAGTTAGGGGTTCTGGACCCAGATTCAGGAGAGCTTTTCCAAGGAATTCTGGCCCCTGGGGACTCCCAGGAGCATCCCAAATATCCCAGTTTGAGGCTCTGGATCCGAGGGAAACTTTTCCAAGGGTTTTTTTTTTGTGTCTTTGCTCATTCCTTTGTTTCTCTTTAACCCCAAAAAGGCTCCTGGGAAGCGGAACTCGAGCTTCCAAAGGGAGCGTTTCTGGTGCTGCTCTGCAATTCCATGAATTCCTTTGTATTCCCACAGATCTGAGGGAGAAGGAGAAGAAACTTGAGCCCTTTGGGGTTTTAGTTCATTTTAGGGTAAAGCTGCCTCTTTTTCTCTGATCCTGAATGAATTCCGTGTCCCGGGAGTGGTGTCACATCCCAGCAAAAGCTTGGAAAAACACCCCGTTTCCTTGTAGGCTTGGGGGCTTTCCCTGGGGAAATTCCCACAGGAAGCAGGGATTTGGGATGAAAATGGAGGGAATTGGCTGTGGGGAGGGAAGGAAAAGGGGGATTGGGATCACTGAGTGAGGGAGGGTGGGAATGGAGGGGATTTGTGTGGCAGGAAAGGGTGGGGACAAGGTGGCCACGTTTGGAGAGGAGGTGGCCGGGATTGAGGAAGACGTGGCCAAGTTTAGGGAGGAGGTGGCCAGGATTGGGAAGGAGTGGCTGGGATTGGGAAGAGGTGACAAGGAGTGGGAAGGAGGTGGCCAGGATTGAGGAGGAGGTGGCCAAGTTGGGGAAGGAAGTGACCAGGAGTGAGGAGGAGGAGGAGGTGTCCCCATTTGGAGAGGAGGTGGCCAGGATTGAGGAGCAGGTGGCCAAGTTTGGAGAGAAGGTGACCAGGTTTGGGAAGCAGGTGGCCAGGATTGGGAAAGACGTGCCCCCCCTCCCCACATCTGGGAAGGAGGTGACCAGGACTGGGAAGGAGGTGGCCAAGTTTGGGAAAGAAGTGGCCAAGATTGATTGGGATGGAGATTCCAGGATTGGGACAGAGGTGGCCATGACTAGGATGGAGATGACCAGGATTGGGATGGTGATGACCAGGACTGGATAGAGGTGACCAGGATTGGGATAGAGGTGACCAGGACTGGGATGGTGATTCCAGGATTGGTAATGAAGTGACCAGGATTGGGGTAGAGATGACCAGGACTGGGATGGAGGTGATTCCAGGATTGGGAATGAGGTGATTCCAGGATTGGGAATGAGGTGACCAGGACTGGGATGGTGATTCCAGGATTGGTAATGAAGTGACCAGGATTGGGATGGAGGTGATTCCAGGATTGGGATGGAGGTGACCAGGTTTGGGATGGAGGTGATTCCAGGTTTGGGATGGAGGTGATTCCAGGATTGGGATGGAGGTGGCCACGCTGCCGATGGCCACAACCCCTGTGTTCTCCACCCTCCCTCCCACCGGGCTCCATGGATTCCACTTCCCGTGGGAAGAGGCTGCTGCAGGGGTCCCCAGGCTCAGTGGGATCCCCTGGATCCCCTCCCCTCTGCGTTTCCATGGAATTTCCCCAGGCTCTCGAAGGCTGGGGACCTTCCCCACCAGCAGAGCCTCAGGGAGGCTGAGCTGTGGAAAACCGGGAATTCTGGGGGACTGCACTGAGAGGACTCTTCCAGCCCTTGATCCCAGACAATCCCAAGGTGCTGCGGGATCTGGGAAGGGTTTGATGCCTACAAGGAGACAGGGTCCCAGCACGTGTCCCGTCCCGGTGTCACCGTGTCCCCGCGTCACCGCTCCGCTGGCTTCTCCCATCCCAGCTTCACCCATCACCCTCATCCCAAGGAAACGGGCTTTTTGGGGAATTTGGGAAGAGCAGTGGGGCTGCCTGGAGCTCCACGGGATGAGCTCCAGGTCCTGAGGGAGCCTCCGAGTGGGAAGAGTGGAAGTGTCCCCATGTTCCCATCAAACTGGGCTTTGTCACCTTTTCCTTGAGGTGGGAATCATGGGAAAAGGGGTTTTCCTTGGAGAAATCTGGAGGGATCCATTCCAGGAGGAGTTCAGGGAAGGAGGGAGCTCCGGATGTTCTGCGGGATCTCTCATGGGAAGAGATTGGCTTGGGAAGGCCCAGGGGCAACACTCGAGGAATTGGGAATTTTCCTATGGATTCCAGCCCAGAATTCCCTTTTCCTGCTGGGACCAGAGAAGGAAAAAAGGGAATTTTAGTTACAACATCCCTGACCCTGCCAGAGCTCCCTGCTGGAGCTTCCCAGGATTGCTCCGGATTGTCCCTGCTCTGGGACAGAGCTCACGGATAAATCCCAATCCCAAAACTGCTCCAGACAAATCCCAGCTGGAGCCTGAGACCCCCTTGGGTCTCCTCCCCATCCCTGCTCCGGCCTGGGCCCCTTGGGATGCTTCTCCCAAGGGATAACCATGCATCCTTCCCAAAAATTCCCAAATCCAGATTCCCAAATGTTTCCAGACTCTGCTCCAATGGCAGCTCCCAACTTTTGGCATTCCCAATGTGTCCCCACTCCTGACACAGCTCCGGCATTTCCTGCCTATTCCACTGCAGAAAGGGTTAAAATTGGGAATAATCCAGAGGTTTTGGGGTGTTTGGAGCCACCATTCCAAACCTGGAAGCTCCTGGTCCTTATCTGGGGGGATGAGGCCATTCCCTGCTTCCCGACAGCGCAGCCCAGGGATCCCGGGGAACTTCCACAGGCTATTCCCTCTGGGAAGCGCCGAATCCCCGGGAACATCCCGTGACCTTTGGGGATGGCCGATGGCACCGTCACTGTCACCAGCCCCAGGGGGACATGGAAAAACTTGGGAATTTTGTGTCGGCTGCTCGGTGTTGTTTTGGCTGTGGGGCATTATTCTCATGCATTTGTTGTTTCCTTCCTTTCCCATATCCCTGCCTTTCCCAAATTCCTCTTTCCCAAATCCCTCTTTCCGATATCCCTGCCTTTCCCAAATCCCCCCTCCTCTCCAATCCCTCTCCTTCCCAAATCCCTGCATTTCCCATTTCCCTGCCTTTCCCAAAATATTCTTTCCCATTTGCCTTCCTTTCCCAAATTCTTCTCTTTCCCAAATCCCCGATCCTTCCCAAATCCCTACCCTCCTTAAATCCCTGCATTTTCCATTTCCCTGCCTTTCCTGAATTCCTCTCTTTCCCAAATCCCCATTCCTTCCAACTCCCTGCCCTTCCCAAATCCCTGCATTTCCCATTTCCCCACCTTTCCTGAATTCTTCTCTTTCCCAAATCCCTGGTCCTTTCCCAAATCCCTCCCCGCTGTTCCCTCTTTTCCCAGCCCTCCCAGCAGCTCTGTCGCTGTCCAACCCTCCAGGCTTTGGCTGAATCCATGCAATTCCAACCGCCCCATTCCCGGCCGGCCACGCCCTCGCCCATCCCACGGGAACCATCCCGACCTCCCCCCCAGTTCCCACCCCTTCCATTCCCCCATTCCCAATCCCCCCCAACTCTCCCCAAACCCAACCGGGGGTCTCCACTCAGGGAACACCAAGGCCGGATCGATTCCCGCGGTTCTCCCGGCCCCGAATCCCTCGGGATCGACGTCCGGTGGCTTCTTTTTCCGTGTGGCGCTTCCCGGACCGGAGCTAACATTTCTCTCATTGCCTCTTTTCCTGCTTCCATGTGCATGTCCCGCTGCTCTGTCCTAGATCCGCCTCTGGCCTCCGGAGGGTGGGCGAGTTGTGTAAGTGAGCACGTTCCCATTCCATAGCTCCATCCCACCGGGAATGTCCCATTCCTCACCTGTCTCTCCCCCGTCCCCGTTGCCGCCCCGCTCCCGCCGGCGTTCCCGACGTTCCGGAGGGAGCGGCGCCGGCTCCGGGATGTGCGCGTCCCTCGGGAGCATGGCCCTGTCCCTGTGCTGTGGTGGCGTGTCCGGCTCTTCCCGCTGGTGTTCCTGCTGAGGAAATTCCCGTCGGGATCCCGGGGGATTGGGGCCGTGGTGAGGTGGGGGATCCTGGAGCAGCTCAGTCCTCCGGGAAGGGTGGGAGAGACACCAGGAAGGGGGGAAAGGATCCCAGGAAAGATGGGGAGATTCTAAGAAAGGTGAAAATGACACCAGAGGGATGGGAAAGATCCCAGGAAGGGGGGGAAAGACACCAGGAAGTGGGAAAAGAGAAGGATGCCAGGAAAGGTGGGAGAGACCCCAGGAAAAGTGGGAAAGGATCCCAGAAAAGGTGGGAAAAACACCAGGAAAGGTGGGAGAGACATCAGACAAAGTGGGAAAGGATCCCAGGAAAGGTGGGAGAGATCTCAAGGATGTTGGAAGTGACTCTAAGAAAGGTGGGAGAGACCCCAGGAAAGGAGGGAAAAGGATCCCAGGAAAGGTGAGAGAGATTTCAAGAAAGGTGGAAAAGCCCCTGGAAGGATGGAAAAGATCCCAGGAAGGGTGGCAGAGATCTCAAGAATATTGGAAGAGATCCCAGATAAGGTGGGAGAACCCCAGGAAACGTGGGAAAGAATCCCAGGAAGGGGGAAAGGACCCCAGGAAAAGTGGGAAAGGACCCCAGGAATGGTGGGAGAGATTCTGGGAAAGGTGGAGAAGACCCTGGGAAGGACACTGGGAAGGGGGACAGAGCATCCCCATTCCAATCCCAGCAAAGCATGGATGCACCGGGATCCATCCATGGTTCCCCAGGGTGGGGGGGTCCCAGGTCCCCCTCTGGAGCAGAAATTCCATGAGACAGAGGAGGGAGCTCCTGGGATCCTGCTCCATCCCAATCCCCCAGGGAAGTCACCCGAGGCCACAGCAGGAAAACAGGGATCCCCTTCTGCCAGCAATGATTCCAGGATATCCCAGAGGCTTCCAGAAGCTCTGGAAGGACTCCCCATGCTGGGATGGGACAGCAGCAGGATCTGGGAAAAGCTGTTCCCACTCCAGCTCCCTTGGGCTGGAAGGGGCAACCCGTGGGATTGGGAGGGCCGGAGAATTCCCCCTGGGAATTTCCCAGCGTGCATGGCCGGCTCTGTGCTCCTGGTTGTGCTTCCTGCGTGTTGTCCCCGTGTCCCGTCCTCGTGTCCCGTCCCGTGTGCGGAGCTCCGGCTCCATCCGTGTCCCGGCTCCCGGAGCTGTTCCCGGTTGATTTTTCCTTGTCCTTTTCTGCCAAGCGCTGAATTCCCGAGGCCGCGGCCCCGTCCCGGGAGAGCAGCGCCGGATCCCGACGCTCCGGGAATGCCGGGGGCCGCGTTCCCGCGTTCCCGACGGCTGCTGGATGCCATTCCCAGGGATTTGCTCTGCTCCCGGGTGGGGCGGAGGCGTGGGATGCTCGGGAGCTCGCGGCCTGCTCCGGATCTTTCCGGAGCGGGGTCGTTCCGGAGGCTCCTCTCAGCCATGGGGGGCTCATCCCATCGGATCCAGCCGTGGATTCGTTCCCTCAATCCTGGCACTGGTGTCAGGGAAATTTGGGATATTTGGGGGACAGCAGAGGGGAACCGTCCCCTGTGTTGGCACTGGGGGCACTTGGATCATCCTATGGATCATTCCAGGACTCATCCCTAGGCTGACCCTACGGCTTATCCCAAGGTTGATCCCAAGATTCCTCCCAATGCTCTTCCCTGGGCTCATCCTGAAGTTCCTCCCTGGGCTCATCCTGAGGTTTATCCCAAGATTCCTCCCAGTGTGCTTCCCTGGGCTCATCCCAAGATTCCTCCCTGGGCTCATCCCAAGGTTCTTCCCAGGCTCATACCAGGCCTCATCCCAAGGTTGATCCCAAGATTCCTCCCAGTGCTCTTCCCTGGGCTCATCCCAAGATTCCTCCCAGGCTCACCCCAAGGCTCATCCTGAGGTTCCTCTCCAGGCTCATCCCAAGGCTCCTCCCTGGGCTCATCCCACATCTCCCAGGTTCAGGACAGCAGGAATTCCATGTCCTGCTCCCACACCTGCTCCCGGATCCTTTGGGATGGCCACATCCCATCCACCAGAGTGACCGGGATCAGGAAAATTTCGGACAGTGTTTGGTCCTTGCCCAGAATCCCTGCCCAGCTCCCAGTACCCCTGTCCAGCTCCCAGAATCTGTGTCCAGTTCCCAGTATCCCTGTCCAGCTCCCAGTATCCGTGTCCAGTTCCCAGCATCCCTGCCCAGTTCCCAGCATCCATGCCCAGTTCCCAGGAAAAGCCAGGGGTAGGGTTAGGGTGAGGATTGGGATCAGGATCAGGGTTGGGATTGTTTCAGGATCAGAGTTAGGGTTGGGATCAGGGTCTGGATCAAGGTTAGGATTAGGATTAGGATCGGGATCCAGATCAGGGTTAGGATCACCAGTGAATTGGGACCAGGATTAGGCTCAAGTTTAGGATCAGGGTTAAAGTTAGGGTCAGGTTTAGGGTCAGGACCAGGATCAAAGTCAGGATCAGGGTTAATTTAGAGTCAAGGTCAGGGTCAGGGTTAAGGTTAAGTTTAGGGTCAGATTCAAGGTTAAGATCAGAGCCAGCATCAGGGGCAGGGTTAGGATCAGGATTAGGGGCACAGTCAAGGCTGGGATCAGGTTTGCACTTGGGATCAGATTTAGGGTTGGGATCAGGGTTGGGATCAGGGTTGGGGTCAGGATCAGGTTTGGGATTAAGATCAGGGTTAGGATTAAGTTTAGGCTCAGGGTTAGGGCTATGTTTGGGATCAGCATTGGATGAAGGCCCATCAAAAAGAAGGAAGATCCATAGGATCCATTGGAAGGAAGATCTCAGAGGAAGATCCATAGGAAGGTTGGGAAAGGTCCTTGGGAATGTTGGAAAAACCTCCACTGGAATGTTGGAAAAAAACCCTCAGGAAGGTCGGAGGAGATCTGTAGGAGATCTGTAGGAGGATCCATGAGGAGGTCAGGAAACATCCACTGGAAAGTCGGGAAGATCCATAGGAAGGTTGGATGGAAGATCCATAGGAAGACTGGAAAAACATCCATAGGAAGATTGGGAGAAGATTTGGAGGAGGATCCGTAGGAAGGTTGGGAACAGGTCCACACCAAGGCTGGGGTGTGGTCACAGCCCCTTTGGGAGCCGCCATGGGAATTGTGGGAGACAATTCCAAGGATTGAGGGCCACCACGGAACAGCGGAGCAGCCGCACGGGAGCCTCACCAAGGAACAGGGAATGATCCGAACCATCCCAGGAGTGATCCCAGACATCCCAGGAATGATCCAAACAATCCCAGGAACAATTCTAGCCCTCCCAGGAATCATCCCAGCCATCCCAGGAACGATCCAAACAATCCCATGAACAATTCCAGTGATCCCAGGATTGATCCCAGCCATCCCAGGAATCATCCCAGTGATCCCTGGAATTATCCTTGCGATCTCAGGAACAATCCCAGCCATGCCAGGAATGATCCAAACAATCCTAGGAATGATCCCAGGAATCCCAGGAACGATCGAAATGATCCCAGGAACAATCCCAGCCATGCCAGAAACGATCCAAACTATCCCAGGAATGATCCAAATGATCCCAGGAATGATCCCAGCGATCCCAAGAATGATCCCAGCCGTGCCAGAAATGATCCAAACAATCCCAGGAATGATCCCAGCGATCCCAGAAATGATCCCAGCGATCCCAGGAATTATCCAAACGATCCCAGGAATGATCCCAGTGATCCCAAGAATAATCCCAGGAACGATCCAAATAATTGCAGGAACGATTCCAGCAATCCCAGGAATGATCCAAATAAGCCCAAGACATCCAGCTTTTCCCTGTCAGAGCTTCCTGAAGGTGATTCCTTCTCCGCTGTGCCAGGGAAGCAGAAAAACAGGAATTATCAGGAATTTGGCTCAAAAATGGGAGTTACCGGGAATGTGGCTCATCCTGCAGATCTTCAGCCACGTTCAGCTCATCCCTTTGGAGCGATGGATTTGTGGGATCCTTGGAGCTCATCAGCATTCCCAAAACCAGGAGTGGTGGATCCCAGCAGCATTCCAGAGAGTCCTGGTTTTCCAGGAGGGAGCTGAGATGGGAGGCCGAGCAGGGAAACTGAGGCACCGGGATGCGGGAAGTTTATGGGATAGTTCTGAGAGCAAGTGGAGTGGCAGGGATGGGATGGGATGGGATGGGATGGGATGGGATGGGCCAGGCCTCAAAACCCATCCAGGGACACCTCCCACTGTGCCAGGCTGCTCCAGCCCCAGTGCCCAGCCTGGCCTTGGGCACTGCCAGGGATGCAGGGGCAGCCCCAGCTGCTCTGGCAATGCCAGCCCAGGCAGGAATTCCTCATTGCCAAGATGCCATCCATGCCTGCCCTCTGGCAGTGGGAGCCATTCCCTGGGTGCTGTCCCTGCAGGCCTTGGCCCCAGTCCCTCTGCAGCTCTCCTGGAGCCCCTGCAGGCCTGGAATGTGCTGGAAGCTCTCCCTGGAGCCTTCCCTTCTCCAGGGGAACATTCTCAGTTCTCCCAGCCTCTCCAGAGCAGAGGACTCTGATTTTCTAGGGTTCACCCAGGTGTCAGCTCCCTTTCCTTTCCCATTCCCTGTCCATCCCACGGGGACAATGGCAGGATGGGGACAATGCCAAGGGGATGGCAGTGCTCTGAGGAGCTTTGTCCCATCCAAGATTCCCACGGTGGCACAGCCAGGAGGTCCCACATGTCCCAGTGCCAAGGGGACGCCGGCCCGGCCACCCCTGGGCTGCCCACGCCACACTGGCCACCAGGTGACCGTCACCAGGGGTGTCCAGAGGGTCCCCCCATCCCGGGAAAATGCCGGAAGGTTCCCTCTTATCCCAGCTTTTCTCCACTGGGTCGCTCCCATTCCATGTGGGCGGGGGGACAGGGCAGGATGAGGCACGAGGTCCTTGTCCCCGCAGGGCTGGGGACACTCGTGGGGCGCAGAGCCGCGCCAGGAGGGCAGGAGCGGCCGGGAGCCCGCACCCTGGAGGCGCTGCCGGAATCTCCGGGACATCCCCAGCGGGAAATCCCTGCCGAGCCGCGCCCCGCGCCCCGCACCTCCCCCGGCCCCGCTGGACTCGCGCCCCCATTCCCAAACCCGGCCTCACCCCTTCCCTCTCCTCTCTTCTCTCCCCCGCCTCCCCGCTCTCTCCGCAGACTTTTCAGTAGTTTAGGAGAACTCAGCACCATTTCCCAGCGCAGCTCCGGCACCACCTTCACCGTGCGGCCCGGCAGCCGCTACCCCGTCACCCGCCGCACGCCCAGCCCCGTCAAACCCGCGGCGCTGGAGCGCCCCGAGCCCCTCAGCACCGTCCGGCCCTACGGCCTGACGCCCCCCACCATCCTCAAATCCTCCAGCCTCTCCATCCCCCACGAGCCCAAGGAGGTCCGGTTCGTGGTGCGCAGCGTCAGCGCCCGCAGCCGCTCCCCGTCGCCGTCGCCGTCGCCGGGGCCGCCGCTGCACACGCTGCACCCGCCGCGGCCCTTCATGCAGAAGCCGCTGCACCTGTGGAACAAGTACGACGTGGGGGACTGGCTGGAGAGCATCAACCTGGTGGAGCACCGGGACAAGTTCGAGGACCACGAGATCGAGGGCACGCACCTGCCCGCCCTGACCAAGGAGGACTTCGTGGAGTTGGGGGTGACCCGCGTGGGGCACCGCATGAACATCGAGCGGGCGCTCAAGCAGCTGGTGGACAGCTGACCGCGCCCGGAGCCGCCGTGGGAAGGGCGGGGCGGATTTCCCAAGCCAAGAAAACCCACTCGGATTCTCCTTCTCCTTCTCCGAGCGCTGCACTGAGGGCGTGGGGCCGCCCCCGGCCCCCGCCCGCCCCGGCCCCGGCCCCGCGCCGCCGCCTCCGGCCCAGGAATGTTGCATGAAATTCCTCCTCGTTCCCGTCCTCCCGGAGAGGCTGGCCTGTGAATCGCTCCGGGCGCCCCGCCCCGGGTGGCACCGCGGGGGTGGCACCTCGGCGGCGACACGGCCTGGAGCTGCCCGAGCGGGCGGGTGGCACCTGCGGGGTGGCCCTGCCACGCTCACAGGTGGCCCGAGACCCTGACAAGTCCCAGGTGTGTCCCTGCCGGGAGGTGGCCCCAGCTCCTGACACCCCCCTAGGTGTCCCCGACAGGGTCACAGCTGTCCCTGCCAGGCTTGGAGGTGCCCCAAGGTCCTGAACCCTCCCGGGTGTCCCTGCCAGGGGGTGGCACCAGGCCCTGAACCCCTCCAAGTGTCCCCGGCAGGGTCAGAATTGTCGCTGCCAGGGGATGGCCCCAGGTCCTGCCCCCCCACCCCCAGGGTGTCCCTGCAACGGGGGGTGGCCCTGGGTCCTGAACCCCCAGGTGTCCCTGCCAGGAGGTGGCCCTGGGTCCCCCCAGGTGTCCCTGCCAGGAGGTGGCCCCGGGTCCCCCCCAGGTGTCCCTGCCAGGAGGTGGCCCCGGGTCCCCCCCAGGTGTCCCTGCCAGGAGGTGGCCCCAGGTCCCCCCCAGGTGTCTCTGCCGGGAGGTGGCCCCAGGTCCCCCCCAGGTGTCCCTGCCGGGAGGTGGCCCCAGGTCCCCCCCAGGTGTCCCTGCCGGGAGGTGGCCCCAGGTCCCCCCCAGGTGTCCCTGCCGGGAGGTGGCCCCAGGTCCCCCCCAGGTGTCCCCGTCGGGCTCGGAGGCGGCGGCTCCAGCGGGGCCATCCCGGCGGCGCTCCCGGAGAAAGGAAGGAAAGGATGAAGGAAAGGATGGAAGGAAGGGCCGGGAAGGCTCCAGCGGCGGCCGTGCCACCCCGAGCCGTGCCAGGCCGTGCCAGAAGAGCCCCCCCCGCCAGGCGGACCCCCCCGGACTCTGAGCTGCTGCCCCGGCCGGGTGAGAGGGAGCGAGGAGCGCATGGATCGAAGCATGTTTGGGAATGTCGGGAGGCTGGGGGGGACGAATCCCGCAGCAAAAACACAAAAAAAAAAAAAAAAACGCTTTGGCAACGTTTAGAGGGGAGGGGGCGGGGGGTGGGAAAGGTTTGATTTCCACTGGGCTTGGGGTCTTGTTTTTTCCAAAGGGGGGAAAAGCGTTGATGGGAAATTATTTAATCTCCGTGCATTTATCTAGAGAGCAGCTGATAAGCCCCACGAGATAACGAATTACAGGATCCTCCCCCCCACACACACCCCTTCCGCACCCCCCAAAATCCTGCTCATCCCTCGTTTTGCATCTTTTTAAGCAGCTCTATATTTGGAAAGAGAGAATATCTATATATCTATATCTCCAGAGCTATAGCCACCTGATTTTTGTTAGGATTTTCCTAAAAGAATTCCTATCTCTGGACTGGAGGAGACGCTCCCGGCACGCCCGTGGCTCGCGGGAGTTTTTAAGCGACTGAATGAATGTGAAAAAGTCTTTTTAAACACACCACAAAAACCCCCTGAGATCCCCCCGGCCCCCGAAACAGCTCCTTTCAGACGCTCTGGATTTGTGAAGATTCAGAGAAATCACAAAACACACACACACACAAACACACAAAACACAAACTTGCGTTTTGGGACACACCGAGTCTTCCAGGCACACAGCAGGGAGGTCCCCGGGGGCCGCGTCCCCGATTTCGGGGGTCCCAGGGCTGGAGGTGGCCGCGGGGACAATGCCCGGGGCAGGGGACACTCCCCGTGGCGCTGTCCCCAGCGCCACCCGCGCGTCCCCCGGGCGGGGGCGGCCCGGCTGGCCGGGAGGGGAGGGCTCGGTGCTCCCAAAAGCCGAGCGAGGCCCCCAGGAAGGCATTAACAAAACTCTTCTGGTGCTAAGAGGGGAGGACAGGGAGCTCCGTCCTGACCCTCAACATCTCCGAACCTTTCCGACCTTGCCAGGGAAAAGGGCCCGGAGCTCCCCCGGGATGTCCCTGCCCTGTGTCGGGGCACCGGGATGTCCCTGCCCTATGTCAGGGCACCGGGAACTCTCTGGGATGTCCCTGCCCTGTGTCAGGGCACTGGGATGTCCCCGGGATGTCCCCTGTCCTGTGCTGGGGCACCGGGATGTCCCCTGCCCTGTGTCAGGGCACCGGGAACTCCCCGGGATGTCCCCTGCCCTGTGCCGGGGCACCGGGATGTCCCTGCCCTGTGCCAGGCACCGGGAACTCCCCGGGATGTCCCTGCCCTGTGCCAGGCACTGGGATGTCCCCGGGAGGGTCCCCGGTGCCACCTCCTTGTCCCCGAGCCCTCAGCCCCGTGGCGACCCCCGCCGTTCTCCGGCAGCCCCCGGGGGCCGTGGCCTGTCCCTGTCCCTGTCCCCGGCTGCCACCCCGCTGTCCCAGCCGGGAGCGGGGAAGGGCCCGGTGGGCGACGAGCCGGGAAAAAATATCCCGGAAAAAAAAAAAAAACCAAGCCCGGGGATGGCGGGCTCGGTGAGCCCGGGCACGTCCCGACCCCTGCCCAGCTCAGGTCCTGCCCCCCGGCCGCGTCCCCGCAGCCCCCGCGATGCCGCCAAGGTCCCGGCCCTGTCCCACCCCAGCCGCCAATCAGCGCCCGTGTCCCCGGATCTGCCCTGCCCGCCCCGCGGTGTCACCAAGTGTCATCAGGTGTCATCAGGTGTCACCCTTGTCCCCCAAACCCTCCGTGCCAGCCCCACCCACGGTCACCTCCCCGCAGCCCGCCCTCCCGCGCCCGCTAAACCCAACCCTGCCCTACGCCCTCCACCGGGGCCCCAAATCCAGCCCACCTTTACCCCAAATCCATCCCACCTTTACCCCAAATTCACCCCACCTGTATCCCCAAATCCATCTACCTGTGCCCCCAAATCCATCCCACCTTTACCCCAAATCCATCCCACTCTTATCCCCCAAATCCAGCCCACCTTTACCCCAAATTCACCTCACCTGTGCCCCCAAATCCATCCCACCCTTATCCCCCAAATCCATCCCCAGCCCCCTCACTCAGCCGGTGCCACCCTCGCTCTGTGTCCCCGCTGTGTCCGGCATTCCCAGGACACTCCAGGCACAGGGACAGGCTGGCAGCTCCCACCCCAAATCCCACCCCAAATCCCATTCCAAATCCCAACCCAAATCTGATCCCACCCCAAACCCCATCCCACCCCAAATCCCATCCCATCCCAAATCCAATCCCATCCCAAATCCTACCCCAAATCCTGTCCCACCTCCCATCCCAGATCCAATCCAAATCCCAACCCTCCTGTGATCCCACCCCAAATCCCATCCTATCCCAAATCTAATCCCATCCCAAATCCTACCCCAAATCCTACCCCAAATCCCGTCCCACCTCCCATCCCAGACAATCCTGCCGGGAATGTCGCACGCGGGAATGTCGCCCTCTGGGAATGTCCCACTGTCCGGAATCCCAGGGCGCTCCCGGCCCCTCCGCATCCCGCCGGGAATGTCGCACGCGGGAATGTCGCACGCGGGAATGTCGCACGCGGGAATGTCGCACGCGGGAATGTCGCACGGCGGAATGTCGCGTGCCGGAATGTCGCACGGCGGAATGTCGCACGCGGGAATGTCGCACGGCGGAATGTCGCGTGCAGGAATGTCGCGTGCAGGAATGTCGCACGGCGGAATGTCGTGCAGGAATGTCGCGTACCGGAATGTCGCGTGCCGGCATGTCGCACAGCGGGCGGAGCACGTCCCGGTGCCATGGCGCGGGCTCCTTCCCCGGCTGTGGCATTGCGGGATTCCCGGGAATTCCTCTGGCCGCTCCCCTGGGGGATCCCCGTGGGGACGCGCCCGTGGCTGTTTTGGCCGCGCCACCCCGCACCTGGCACCTGGCTGTGCCCCCTTGGGGACACCGGGGTCCCCTCGGAGCCCCCCGCGAGCGCTCGGCTTGGCACGGCCCCGCACGGCACCGCTGGTCCCGGCCGGGCCACCCCCGTCCCCTGGGTGCTGTGCTGGCCCTCGGCACGGCCTGGCACTGCCCGGCCTGGCTGGTACTGCCCGGCCTGGCATGCACTGCCCACCCTGCCTGGCACTGCCCACCCTGCCTGGCACTGCCCGGCCTGGCATGCACTGCCCACCCTGCCTGACCACCCTGCCTGGCACTGCCTGACCACTCCAGCCTGGCACTGCCCGGCCTGGCTGGTACTGCCCGGCCTGGCATGCACTGCCCACCCTGCCTGGCACTGATCACCCTGCCTGACCACCCTGGCTACCCCTGCCTGGCACTGCCCACCCCGCCTGGCACTGCCCGGCCTGGCATGCACTGCCCACCCTGCCTGACCACCCTGCCTGGCACTGCCCACCCTGCCTGACCACCCTGGCTAACCCTGCCTGGCCACCCCAGCCTGGCACTGGCCAGCCTGGCAGGCACTGACCACCCTGCCTGGCACTGCCTGACCACTCCAGCCTGGCACTGCCCACCCTGCCTGGCACTGACCACTCTGTTTGACCACTCATGACTGGCACTGCCCATCCTGCCCGACCACCCCGTGCCTGGCACTGCCCACTCTGCTTGGCCACCCTGACCATCCTGCCTGGCACTGCCCGACCACCCTGCTCACCCTGCTTGTCATTGGCCACTCTGTCTGACCCCTCTGACCACCCCAGCCTGGCACTGACCGCTCTGCCTGGCACTGACTGCCCTGCCTGACCACCCTGGCCATCTCAGCCTGGCACTGCCCATTCTGCCTGGCACTGCCCACCCTTGCCTGCCCTCCCTGTCCCTCCCTGTCCCCCCCGTCCCTCCCCATCCCCGCAGCCCCGGCAGCCCCCGGCGCTCTCGGTGTCCCCTGGGTGGCACCGCTGTCCCGGTGTCCCCGCGCGGAGCCCCGCGCTGTCCCTGGGGCTCCGCCGGCGCCACGGGCGCGGGTGGACGGTGACGGTGGTGGCCTGAGCGCGGGCAGCCCGGCGCGTCCCGCCGGGTGCCGCGGGGTCTCCGCCCCTTCCGCAGCTGTTTGTCGGGGCACCCCGAGACGGAGACCCCCGCCCGCGGCCGCCTCTCGCCGCGAGAGGCCGAACCCGCGGAGCGCAACCGCTCCGCTCAAGCTCGCTCTGGGACCGGAGAGCTGTGCGCCTTCTCGCCATTTCGGAGGAGCCTTCCCCTCCCTCCCTCTCCCTCCTCCTCCTCCTCCTCCTCGTCCTCCTCCGCGCCCCTCGAGGGCGGAAATGGCGGTGCCCGCTCCGCGCCCGCGGAGCCGCGGCCGTGCCCGGCCGGCACCCCCAGCTCCCGCTGAAGCAGCTGCAGCCGTACCTGTGTTGGCGAACACTGAGTGTCCCCCGCGCCGCTCGCGGGGGCACCACGGCTCGTCCCAGTCAGGCCCCACGCCAGAGAAGGCGACTTCCACCCGCGCTGCCCGTCCCGAGAGCGCCCGGGGCTGCCGCCGAGCTGCGCCGTGCGTCCCCGCAGCCTCCCCGTCCTGCTGTCCCTGTCCCCTTGTCCCGTTTGTCCCTGTCCCCTGTGCCAGGCATCCCTGTCCCCCGTTTATCCCTGTCTCCTGTGCTACTCATCCCTGTCCCCTCTCCTGTTTATCCCTGCCCCGTTTATCCCTGTCACCTGTGCCACTCACCCCTGTTCCCTGTACCAGGCATCCCTGTCCCCCTGTCCCATTTATCCCTGTCCCCTGTGCTACTCATCCCTGTCCCCTGTCCTGTTTATCCCTGTTCCTGTGCTACTCATGCCTGTCCCCTTGTCCCGTTTGTCCCTGTCCCCTGTGCCAGGCATCCCTGTCCCCTTGTCCCGTTTATCCCTGTCCCCTGTGCTACTCATCCCTGTCCCCTGTCCTGTTTATCCCTGCCCCGTTTATCCCTGTCACCTGTGCCAGGTATCCCTGTCCCCTTGTCCCGTTTATTCCTGTCTCACTCCCCACTCATCCTTTGTCTCCTGTGTCACTCATCCTGTCCTCTGTGTCACTCATCCCTGTCCCCTTGTCCCATTTGTCCTGTCCCATTTGTCCTGTCCCCAGCCCCTCTCATCCTTTGTCTCCTGTGTCACTCATCCCTGTCCCCTGCCCTGTTTATCCCTGCCCCACTCATCCCTGTCCCCTGTGCCAGGCATCCCTGTCCCCTTGTCCCGTTTATCCCTGTCCCCTGTGCCACTCTTTATCCCTATCCCATTTATCCCTGTTCCCAGCCCCTCTCATCCTTTGTCTCCTGTGCCACCCATCCCTGTCCCCTGCACCACTCATCCTTGCCCCCTGAACCCGTTCGTCCCTGTCCCCAGCCCCTCTCATTCCTGTCCCCTGTGCCACTCATCCGTGTCTCCTGTTCAGCTCATCCCTGTCCCCCCCACCCGCTCATTCTTGTGCCCCGCTCCACTCATCCTGTCCCCCGCCCTTGTCATTTCTGTCCCCTGTGCTGCCCATCCCCGCCCCCTGTCCTGCCCGTCTCTATCCCCTGCCCTGCCCATCCCTGTCCCCCTCATTTCCCGTCCCTGTCCCCCTCATTTCCCATCCCCATGCCCTGTCCTGCCCATCCCTGTTCTCTGCGCCACTCATCCCTGTCCCCTTCATTTCCCGTCCCTGTCCCCTGCACTGCCCGTCCCTGTCCCCTTCATTTCCCGTCCCTGACCCTGCCCATCCCTGTCCCCCTCATTTCCCATCCCTGTCCCCTGTCCTGCCTGTCTCTATCCCCCACCCTGCCCATCCCTGTCCCCTGCCCGTCCCTGTCCCCTGCCCATCCTGTCCCACTCATTTCCCATCCCTGTCCCCTGCCCATCCGTCCCCCTCATTTCCCATCCCTGTCCCCCGCACTGCCCGTCCCTGTCCCCTGCCTGTCCCTGTCCCCTGCGCTGCCACGGGGATGTGGCAGAGCTGAACAAGGGACTTCCAAAAGGCCATTAGGGTCCCGGGCGAACTGGCTTCGCCTGGGGTGGCCCCTCCAGCTGCCAGCACAGACCCCCGGTGTCCCCTCCGTGTCCCCCCCCCAGTGCCCCTCGGCACCCCCAGCCTGTGCCCTGCGGTGCCACCGGCTCCGGGGTGGCCCCGTGCCCGCAGCTGGGGTCACCCACCCGGTGTCACGGTGCCACCACCGGCCACGGGCCGGTGCCGTGGCCATTCCCAAAGCGCTGCCGCCCCCTTCCCGGGAGTGATTCCCGGTGTCCCCAGCTCCTGTCCCCGCTCCGGCCATGCCGCCCGCCCGCTCCGGACACCTCCGGAGCCGGGGCCACCTTGCCTTTGGAAAAGCCATCCGGGAGAAGGCAGAGCGGGAGCCCAGCTGACCCCTGACCCCGGCCTGGCCCCCCGGCCGCGCTGACCCCCAGGGTCACACCGACCCCTCGGCCACGCCAACCCTTCGGCCGTGCTGACCCCTCGGTCACCCCCTGGCTCTGCCAACCCCCGGGTCACACCGACCCCTCGGTCACAACAACACATCGGCCATGCCAAACCTCTGGCCACACCGACCCCTCGGCCACGCCAATCCCAGGGGTCACGCTGACCCCTCGGCCACTCCAGTCCCGGGGTCACGCTGACCCCTCGGCCACATTGACCCCTCAGCCACACCAACCCTTTGGCCATGCCAACCCCTTGGCCATGCCAACCCCTTGGCCATGCCATGGCCATGCCAACCTATTGGCCAGGCTGGCCCCTTGACCACACTGACCCCTTGGCCATGCCAAGCCATTGGCCATGCCAAACCCTTGGTCAGCCCTCAGACCCATTGACCCCCCGGCCACAGTGACCCCTAAGCTGTGCTGACCCTTTAAGCACCCTTGGCCATGCCAAGCCCTCAGCCATGCCAACCCAACAGCCATGCTGAGCCCCCAGCCATGCTGACCCCTTGGCCACGCCAATCCCTGGCTGTGCCAAGTCCTTGACCACGCCTCAGCCCTTTGGCCGCGCCAATCCTTTGGCCATGCCAGCCCCTCGGCCGTGCCGACCCCTTGACCACCCCTTGGCCCTTTGGCCATGCCAACCCATTGGCCGTGCCAATTCATTGGCCGTGTTGACCCTTTGGCCATGCCAACCCATCGGCCGTGCCGACCCTTTGACCTGCCCCTTGGCCACACCAACCCTTCGGCCATGCCAACCCATTGGCCGTGTTGACCACTTGGCCATGCCAACCCTTCGGCCATGCCAACCCTTCGGCCATGCCAACCCTTGGCCATAATGACCCCTTGACCATGCCAACCCCTCGGCCATGCCAACCTATTGGCTGCACCAAGCCCTTGACTGCCCCTCAGCTGTGCCGGCCCCTTGGCCATGCCAACCCCTCAGCCATGCCAATCCATTGGCTGTGTTGAGCACTTGGCCATGCCAACCCATCAGCCACGCCAAGCCCTTGACCACCCCTTGGCCACGCCAGCACATTGGCCATGATGACCCCTTGACCACGCCAAACCCCCTGGCCATGCCCACCCCTAGGCCATGCCAACCTATTGGCCGTGTTGACCACTTGGCCATGCCAACCCCTCGGCCATGCCAATCTATTGGCCGTGCCAAGCCCTTGACCACCCCTCGGCCATGCCAACTCCGCGGCCGTGCCGGCCCTTTGGCCACGCCAACCCCGCAGCCGTGCTGACCCTTTGACCACCGCTTGGCCTCTCGGCCACGCCGACCCCTTGACCACGGCTCGGCCACGCCAACCCCTGGGCCGTGCCGCCCCCGGCCGCGCCGCCCCCGCCCCGGGCCGCGGCGGTTACTGTGATTCCTCTCATGGCTTCTCCACCACTCGGGTTTTTCCGCTGTACAAAGGGAGACACTTTTCCTTTTCTTTTCCCCCCGCTTCCAAAGGGGTTTTTTCCCCCCCAAGCTGTCGATATTTTTCCGTTGTCCAGCCCGGCGCCATCGCCCCCCTCCATCCGCCCGTCCGTTCCCCCGACTGTGACAAAGAGCAGAACCCCCCGGGGTCACTCAGCTCCCGGGGGATCCCCGGCCCCGCCGGCCCCATCCGTGGCGGGGCCGCTGTCCGGCCGGCCGGCGCTGTCCGGCCAGGCCCTCACCGCCCATGCATGTGCCACGCCCTCACGCCCGCTGCATGTGCACAGCCCGGCCCCGCCACACTCTCGGTTCCATCCCCCAGCCGGACTCACCTGTGGGTTTTCGTTCCGTTTTTAATTTCCCAGGGTCAGTTTGACTTCACCCTTAATTTTGTATGGATTTTCGGAGGAGCTTTCTCCTTCTCCGGAGTCACGGAGGTGCGGCCATTCGCCTCCCGCCCTTGACGTTGTGATACACATCCCCCACAGAGATCTATGTTTCTTATATTATATTATTATTATTAATTATTATTATTATTATGTAATAAATTTATAAGAAAGCTCCGCCTGGTCCTGTGGTCTCTCGGATCCCGCGGGGGTCCTGGCCCTATACAAGGGGGGACAATGGGAGCCCCCGAGGGACAGAGCCTGGTGGGTGAATTTTGGGGTGTCCCTGTTGAATTCTGGGGTGTCCCTGTTGAATTTTGGGGTGTCCCCGTTGAATTTTTGGGTGTTCCCAGCTGAATTTTGGGAAGTCCCCATTGAATTTTGGGGTGTCCTGTTGAATTTTAGGGTATTCCCAGCTGAAATTTGAGATGCACCAGATGAATTTTGGGGTGTTCCTGAATGACTTTTGGCATGTCCCCAGTTGAATTTGGGGGTTTTCCCAGCTGAATTTTGGGGTGTTCTTGGTTGAATTTTGGGGTGTCCCTGAGTGAGTTTTGGGGTGACCCTGGATGAGTTTTGGGGTGTCCCTGGCTGAATTTTGGAGTGTTCTCCGTTGAATTTCGGGATATTCCTGGCTGAAATTTGAGGTGCCCCGGATGAGTTTTGGGGTGTCCTTGGCTGAATTTTGGGGTGTTCTCAGTTGAATTTTAGGATGTCCTGGCTGAATTTTGAGGTGCCCCAGTTTAATTTTGGGATATTCCCAGCTGAAATTTGAGGCTCCCCTCAAATTTTGGGGTGAATGAATTTTGGGGGAGATGGATTTTGGAGTGTCCCTGAGTGAGATTCGGGGTGTCCCTGGGTGAGATTTGGGGTGTCCCTGGATGAGATTTGGGGTGCCATGGCTCCCACAGGTGCCACACCAATGACACGAAGCCGCTGTCCCCAGTGTCACACCCCCAGCATGTCCCGGCCACCCACGGGTGTCCCCAGGGCCAGGGCAGGGGGTGGCACTCACAGCTGGGCAGGGGGGGACCCTCGGGGGGCACGGCCAAGGGACAAAGGGACACGGAAGGGGCTGGGGGTCCCCACTTTTCTGGGTGTCCCCAACTCACCTGAATGTCCCCAACTCACCTGAATGTCCCCAACTCACCTGAATGTCCCACCCTGCCCTGGAAGTTCCCAGCAGTGTCCCCACCCCCAGCACTGTCCCCAGCACTGTCCCCAGCAACTGTCACAGCGATGTCCCCAACACTGTCCTGAGCAGCGCCCCAGCACTGTCCCAGCAGTGTCCCCAGTATTGTCCCAGCAGTGTCCCCAACACCGACCCCAACAACTGTCACAGCAATGTCCCCAAAGTGTCCCCAACACTGTCCTGAGCAGTGTCCCAGCACTGTCCCCAACACTGCCCCCACCAGTGTCCAACACTGTCCCCACCCTGTCCCCAGGACTGTCCCCAGCTCACACCAAGCATATATTTTATTGAAAGACCAAGTGGGTGACAACGGCGTGGGGACAGCCGGGGTGGCACAGTGGCTCGGGGGCTCCTCTGGCTGCTGAGTACAGATAAATACCGGGACATCGAGCGGGTGGCGATATAGTCACGATAGCGCTGGGCGACAGGGCCGAAGCGAGGGACCACCAGGCACAGCAGTGAGGAGGGGGCGGCCCCGGGACCCCCCCGGGGCCCGAGCTCGGTGGCGGGGAGGGGGGGGACAGCCGGGGACACCGACACGAGGGGCAGCACACCCGGGGCGGGGGGCGGCTCTGGGGGATCCCCGTTCCTGTGGGGGGGGCAGCGCGGATTTGGGGGCGCACGGAGATGCCCCCCCTCCCCCCTCCCCCGAGCTGCCCCCGGACCCCCCCCCCGTGCCCCCAAAGCCGCGGGCCCGCTGCCCCCCCCGGGCTGGCCGTGCTCATGCAGGGGGCGCTGCTCGGGCCGTGCCACCCCCCCCCACCCCGCTGGGCTGTGTCACCCCCCGAGGGGACCCCGGGACCCCCGAGAGGCGGGGGGGGCGTGCGGAGGGGGGCTCGGAGGGGGCAGAGACTCTGGGGGTCACACAGACAGGCCCTGGGGTCACACCGAGTCCCTGGGGGTGACACTGAGCCCCTAAGGGTGACACAGAGTCCCTAAGGGTCACACAGAGAGTCCCTGGGGGTGACACTGAGTCCCTAAGGGTGACACTGAGCCCCTAAGGGTGACACCGAGTCTCTGGGGTGACCCAGAGTCCCTGGCTGGGTGACCCCGAGCCCCTGGAGGGTGACCCCGAGTCCCGGGGGTGGCCCCGGGTCCCGGGGGTGGCAGGGACCCTACTCCAGGTAGATGTCCTCTGTGGGGCAGGCGTACTCCAGGTGCTCCTGGTAATATTCCTGAAACGCTCGGCTGGGGGGCAGGTGTGGGGAGGGGGCGTCAGCGAGGGGAGGGGGCACAGAGCGGCACCCCCAGACCCAGTGACACCCTGAAAGAGGGGGCCGGTACCCCCAGAGCTGGCACAGCCAGACCCTGGCACCCACAGCTCCCCCCGACCCCCAAACCTGGCACAGACAGACCCACAGCACTGGACCCTGGCACCCACAGCCCGACCCCAGTACCCACAGCCCCCCCAAACCTGGCACAGCCAGATCCTGGCACCCACAGCTCCCCCAGACCCCCAAACCTGGCACAGCCAGACCCACAGCGCCCCCAGTCCCCCAAAGCTGGCACAGCCAGACCCTGTACCCACAGGCCCCCAAACCTGGCACAGCCAGACCCACAGCCCCCCAAAACCCTCAAACCTGGCACAGCCAGACCCCTGGCCCCCAGCCAGACCCCGGTACCCACACCCCCCAAACCTGGCACAGCCGGACCCACAGCCCCCCCAAACCTGGCACAGCCCGACCCCAGCACCCACAGCCCCCCCAGTCCCCCAAAGCTGGCACAGCCGGACCCCGGCACCCACAGCCCAACCCTGGCACCCACAGCCCCACAGCACCCCCAGTCCCTGGCACACAGAGCCCCCACGCCCAGCCCTCAGCACCCCAAAACTCCTCACCCCGTGACCCCAGCCCCAGCACAGCCAGACGCCCCTGCACCCCATAACCCCTGCCACCCAGACCCCAATCCCCTGGCACCCCAGTCCCTGGTACCCCAATCCCGTGCCACCCAGACCCCATTCCCTGGCACCTACACCCCAATCCCTGGCACCCAGCCTCCCGGCACTGCCAGCCCCATCAGAGCCAGCCCCCCTGTCCCCTGTCACTCCCTGACACCCAGGCCCCCAGATCCCCCAATCCCCTGGCACCCTGGCCCTTCAGCATCCCCATCCCCTAGCACCCCAATCCCCTGGCACCCAAAATCCCTGGCACCCCAATTCCCTGGCACTCAGAGTCCCCAGTCCCTGTCACTCCCAATCTCCAGGCACCCAGACCCCCCAAATCCTCCAGCCCCAATACCCCATGCCCTCCCCCCGTGCCCTCCATAACCCCATGTCCCCCCCTGTCCCCCGTGTCCCCCCCGTATCCCCATACCCCCCATGCCCCCAGCCCCATGCCCTGCCCCTCATGTCCCCTGTGCCCCCATGTCCCCCGTGTCCCCATGTCCCCATACCCCCATAACCCCTGTGCCCCCAGCCCCATGTGCCCCCCATGTCCTCCGTGTCCCTGTGTCCTGTGTCCCCCCCCATAACCCCCACGCCCCCCAGCCCCATGCCTTGCCCCTCATGTCCCCCATGTCCCTCGTGTCCCTGTACCTCCATAACCCCTGTGCCCCCAGCCCCATGCCCTGCCTCTTGTGTCCCCCATACCCCCTGTACCCCCGGTGTCTTCGTGCCCCCCATGTCCCTCATGTCCCCTGTGTCCCCTGTACCACTCTTGCCCTCCCCCATCCCCCATGTCCCCAGCCCCATGCCCAGCCCCTTGTGTCCCCCATGCCCTCCATGTCCCCCATGTCCCCTGTACCCCTCATGTCCCCAGTGCCCCCGTGTCCCCATGTCCCCTGTACCCGTCATGTCCCCCATGTCCCCTGTACTCCCCATGTCCCCTGCATCCCCCCATGTCCCTGCACCCCCCCGTGTCCCCCGTGTCCCCTGTCCCCCCCCGGTGTCCCGGTGCCGTACCCGACACACTCGGCCACGTGTCTCATGGACTCCTGCGACACGAACACGTGGCAGGCGAAGCGGCTCAGCACCGGGTGCTTGGTGATGAACCCGAAATAGCTGCGGGTGTGGGGGGCGCGGGTTCAGGGGGGCGCCCCCGAACCTGCCCCGGGCGGGATCTGCCAGGGGACACCCCCAGAGCCCCGGGACGGCCACCCTGGGGACCCTAGGGTGGGCAGGGGGCTCTGGCACCCATGGACACCAAGGGCGGGAGGGTCCCTGGGGTGTCCGTGGGGTACCTTTGGGGGCACCTTAGGTGGGGTGAGTGTCCTGGGCTGGGTGGGGGCACCTTGGGGTGCCCTTAGGTGGGGTGAGGGTCCCTTGGGGTGTCCCTGGATGGGGTAGGGGTCACTTGGGATGTCCTTAGGTGGGGTGAGGGTCCCTTGGGGTGACCCTGGATGGGGCGAGGGTCCTTTGGGGTGTTCATGGGTAGGGTGAGGGTCCCTTGGGGTGTTTTTGGCAGGGTGGGAGTGTCCCTTGGGGTGACCCTGGATGGGGCGAGGGTCCCTTGGGGTGCCCCTGGCAGGGTGGGGGTCCCTCGGGGTGCCCCTGGGGGCAGGGGGGGCTCACCAGCTGTTCCGGGGGTGGCACCCACAGAAGGAGATGTTCTTCATCTGGAAGAAGTGGCTGCAGGGTGGGGTCCTCGGGGTGCCCCTCGAACAGCTGTTGGGGGGACAGGGGCACAGGACGGGCTGGGTCAGGTCTGGGGGCCCAGAGCCCCCCAAAATCTGTGCCCCCCTCAGCATCAGCCCCCAGACCCACAGCCCTGCACCCTGCACCTGCTGAGCACCCCCAAATCTGCTCCACTCACCTCCAGACCCACGAGCCCCCCCAAAACCTCCACCCCACACATTCTTACTGCCCTGGTCACCCCCAAACCCAGACCTCTGAGCTCCACATTATCTGCTTGCCCCCCAAACCCAGACCCCTGTCCCCCCAAACCCAGACCCCTGTCCCTCCTGTCCCCCCCAAACCCAGCCCCCCTGTCCCCCCAAACCCAGACCCCTGTCCCTCCTGTCCCCCCAAACCCAGACCCCTGTCCCTCCTGTCCCTGCAAACCCAGCCCCTGTCCCCCAAACCCAGACCCCTGACCCCCTGTCCCCCCCCCAGACCCCTGTCCTCCCAAACCCAGACCCCTGTCCCTCCTGTACCCCCCAAACCCAGACCCCTGTCCCCTCCTGTCCCCCGAAACCCAGCCCCCTGTCCCCCCCTGTCCCCCCCAAACCCAGACCCCTGTCCCCTCGGTGTCCCCAAACCCAGCCCCCTGTCCCCTCCTGTCCCCCGGTGTCCCCCGCTGTCCCCGGTGCCTGACCTCGTGCTCGGGGCTGTACTCGGTGACGGTCAGGATGAGTTTGATGCCCTGCAGTGTCACCTCCAGGTCACAGCTGCTGGTCAAAATGCAGGTGCACCGTCAGCTTCCTGGTGGTGGCGATCTGGGACAGCGGGACAGCGGGGAGCGGAACGGAAGGGAAACGGAAAAGGTAAAATTGTAAAATGTTGGTGAGAGATTATAAAAGGGAGCCCCGTGGGTCAAGGCTGGGGCCTGCTCCTTCTGCTAAGCACGGCTCAGCAGGAGCTCCCAAGTTCCCTTGCCAAATTATTATTATTATTATTATTATTATTATTATTATTATTATTATTATTATTATTATTATTATTATTATTATTATTATTATTATTATTATTATTATTATTATTATTATTATTGCTATTATGTTATTATTGTTATTTAATGTATTAATTTTTCATATCATCAACAGACTTCATATTATTAATTATTTTTATTATTATTAACTTTTTTCATATTATTAATTAACATATTATTATTATTAATTATTATTATTATTATTATTATTATTATTCATATTATTATTATTATTATTATTATTATTATGGTTATTATTATTACTATTATCATTTTTCATCTTATTATTACTTTTATACTATTATTATTTTCATATTATTATTATTATTATTATTATTATTATTAAGAGATTGTTATTATTATCATCTGACTTTTCATCTTATTGACTGACTTTTTTTATTATTATTATTAATTGACTTTTCATATTGTCAACTGACTTTTCATATCATTGTTGTTATTAACTGACTTTTCATTCTCAAGACTGCAAAACAATCTCGAGAATGAAAAGTCAGTTAAAAACAAATTATTACTGGGTAGAAAAGAGGCTGCACCTGTAATAACAAGAGATCTGTTCCATGAGAATGAGCAGAAAACTTGTGGAAATGGACTAAAAATAAAGAAGTTTGACAGATGTGTGAAATACTGATTAACTGAGTGTATGTTGTTAATTACAATTAGATCTGACAATAATAAAATCTTAATTGTTATATTATATTATATTATATTATATTATATTATATTATATTATATTATATTATATTATATTATATTATATTATATTATATTATATTATATTATATTATATTATATTATATTATATTATATTATATTATATTATATTATATTATATTATATTATATTATATTATATTATATTATATTATGTTTATGTGATTATATATTAATAAGTTTTGTTAATATTTAATATTATTTAATAATATTTTTATTATATTAATTGTATTATTTATTACTATTTCTATTATTTATAAGTATATAATTGATATTATGCATTAATATATTATATATAATATTAATAGATAATATTACAAAAATAATTATAGTATATAATATTTTCTATAATTAATATATAAATAATATTACTAGATACTTATAATAATTATTATATCATTTTAATAATATATTTTATAGTAGTATGATCCCTATATAGTGATATCATTATTATTATATAATATAATAAAATAATATTATAATGCTATCATTTTAATATAATTTATTAATTATGATATGTTTATTTTTATATAATTATAATATAAATAATATTCTATTATAGATAATATTATTTTATAAATAATTTTATAATATTAATTATGAAATACACAATAATTAATGCATACTAATAGAAACGCCTTCTGATAATGCCATCAAATATGAGCATTGTTTTCTGTGCCATAAAAATTCCAATTTCCTGCCCAAGGAGTGCGTCCCGGCTGCTTTGCCACGCTCACCTTCTGCATGGCGGCGCAGAGGATGCCGTTGCCCTGGTGGTACGGGACCTCCACGGAGCCCAGGAACTGCACGTTGAACCGCTCCACCCAGCACGGGTTCCGCTTCAGGCCTGCGGCACCGCGGGGCAGCGTCAGCAAGCGCGGAGCCATGGAATCACGGAATGGCGGAACGGCGGGATTGGGGGATCAGGGAGTCACACAGTCATGGAATCACGGAATGGCGGAACGGCGGGATTGGGGGATCAGGGAGTCACACAGTCATGGAATCACAGAACAGTGGAAGGTCGGGATTGGGGGATCACGGAGTCACACAGTCATGGAATCACAGAATGGCGGAACGGCGGGATTGGGGGATCACAGAGTCACACAGTCATGGAATCACGGAATGTCGGGATTATGGGATTGGGGGATCACGGAGTCACACAGTCATGGAATCACAGAATGGCGGAACATCGGGATTGGGGGATCACAGAGTCACACAATCAGGGAATCGCGGAATGTCGGGATTATGGGATTGGGGGATCATGGAGTCACACAGTCAGGGAATCACGGAATGGCGGAACGTCGGGATTGGGGGATCACGGAGTCACACAGTCAGGGAATCACGGAATGGCGGAACGGCGGGATTGGGGGATCAGGGAGTCACACAATCAGGGAATCACAGAACGGCGGAATGGCGGGATTGGGGGATCACGGAGTCACACAGTCAGGGAATCGCGGAATGTCAGGATTATGGGATCACGGAGTCACACAGAATCGGGGAGTTGCACAATCAGGGAATTACAGAATGGCGGAACGTCGGGATTGCGGGATCATGGAGTCACACAATCAGGGAATCATGGAATAGCGGAACGTCGGGATTGGGGAATCATGGAGTCACACAGAATCAGGGAGGCACACAATCAGGGAATCACGGAATGGCGGAATGGCGGGATTATGGGATCACGGAGTCACACAGAATCGGGGAGTCTCAGAATCACAAAGTCAGAATCAGGGAATCACACAATCACAGAATCACACAATCTTGGAATCACAGAATTACACAGAATCATGGAATTATACAATCACGGAATCACAGAATCACACAATCATGGAACCACACAATCACACAGAATCAGGGAACCACACAGAATCTCAGGATCACAGGATTGCGGAATCAGAGAATCACACAATCAGAGAATCGCAGGATCACACAATCACACAGAATCTCAGGATCACGGAATCACACACAATCACAGGATCACACAATCAGGGAATCATGGAATCACACAATCAAACAATCACACAGAATCTAACAGAATTACACAATCAATCACACAATCAATCACACAGGGTCGCAGAATCGCACAATCACGGAATCACACAATAATGGAATCACACAGAATCATATGTAATCACAGAGTCAGGGAATCACAGAATCAATCACAGAATCAATCACACAATCACACAATCACACACAGTTACAGAATTCCCAGAATCCCTGGGTTGGGAGAGCCCTCCAAGGCCATGGAGCCCAGCCCGGCCCCTGGCACCCAGTGCCACATCCAGGCTGGTTAAACACACCCAGGGATGGGGACTGCCCCCCCTCCCCGGGCAGCCATCCCAGCCCTTTCTGCCCCTTGCTGGAAAAGCTTTTCCTGCTCTCAGCCTAATTTCTCTTGGCCCAGCCCGAGGCTGTGTGCTCTGGCTGTGCCAGTGCTGCTGGAGACAGAGCCCAAGGCCGGCTGGGCACAGGCCCCTTCCAGGAGCTGGGAGGCGCTGGGGGCAGCCTGAGGCTCCTTTGTGCAGGCTGAGCCCCCAGCCCCTCAGGGCTCTCCCTCTCAGGGTTGGTGCTCCCCAGCCCCTCCCCAGCCTCGCTGCCCCTCTGGCCGCTCAGTGTCCCGAGGTCCTGCCCAGGCTGAGGGGCAGAGGCAGGCACAGCCTCAGCTGAGCCCCCAGTGCCCAGGGGCAGGGGCCGGTGCCCTCCCTGCTGCTGCTGCCCCTGCATTGCTGGCACAGCCGGGTGGCACTGCCCTCCCTGGGCACTGGGGCCCGGTGCCCTCCCTGCTGCTGCTGCCCCTGCATTGCTGGCACAGCCGGGTGGCACTGCCCTCCCTGGCACCAGGGCACGGTGCCCTCCCTGCTGCTGCTGCCCCTGCACTGCTGGCACAGCCGGGTGGCACTGCCCTCCCTGGCACCAGGGCCTGGTGCCCTCCCTGCCCCTGCTGCCCCTGCATTGCTGGCACAGCCGGGTGGCACTGCCCTCCCTGGCACCAGGGCACAGTGCCCTCCCTGCTGCTGCTGCCCCTGCACTGCTGGCACAGCCGGGTGGCACTGCCCTCCCTGGCACCAGGGCACACCAGGGCTCCTGTCCTGCTGCCCACCAGGTCCCTTTGTGCCTGGCACTGCCCAGCCACTGTCGCTGGTCACTGAACTCGAGCCAGCAGCGGGCCCTGCTGGCCAAGAGGGCATGGAAGTCATTGGCTGGCACTATTCTGTATTAACTTCTGCAAATTATTGTAATTTAGTAGCGCTTGGAACCTCTGTGTAAATAATATAGATTATTTATTCTATATTAATTTATACAATTTTTATTTTTATGCAAAAAGATGTATTATTTATAATTTTTATTATTTTATATATTATTTAGAAATATAAAATTTAAATATTCTTACTTATCATTATATATTTATATATCTTTTTAATATATTTTAATATATTATTTATCCTATATTAATATTATTTATTCTATATTAACTTATACATTATGTGGTTTTATATTATATATAATTTATAAATTATTTATATATTTTATATAGTATTTACATATTATTTATTCTTTATATATTATTTTTATTTTATATATTAGATTTATACAATAGTATTTATTATATATTTTTATATCTTTAATATATATTTCTATATATATATTCTACTCTATATTAACTTTATAGATTATTAATTCTATATTAAATATATATATTACTTATTTACATATTAGATATTATCTATTATTATTAATATTCTATATTATATATAATACATCATTTAGATATTCTTACTATATTAATATATTTTATATTATTTATATATTTTATGTCACTTACATTTATATATTATTATATATTTTATAACTGTCTAATGTATTATTTAGTCTATTCCAAATTATTTTAATACAATTAAAATTTGTAATCTCTTTTTAAATATAATAAATAATTAAATCCCCTTTTAACTACTTTTGATATAATTTGTCATTTTTATATAATTTGTCAGCCTTTTGTGGTCAATACCCTAATCCCTGTGTAGATTGCATATTTTGGTGTGATAAATATATATTATTGTTTAAAATAATAAATTACATATAAATACATATTCTAGATAGATATATTAGTTTAAAGTGTAATTATTTGAAATTTTGCTTTCACAAAATATGAATACAGAGGCTCCGTGCCGTGTGCTGTAACATTAACTTTTACAGCAGTAATTGCAGTTATGCCGTACTAACTAACGCTTTTATTTTTGTAACTAACTGACAGTAGTGAGAGGAACTCGGATCAGTTTGTGGAAATAACTCAAACTCTCTGTGGGATTAAATAACATTTAAAAAGCCACACAGATAATATGGGGGAAAGATGTAAAGAAGATTTCTGCCACTGACCCTTCGAGTGCCAATAACTCCCTGTTTGTTGGGAAGAAATTATATACTCGTTGTAAAAAAATAGCACAAACACTCTCAAAAAATACTATTCACCACTCCCAAAAATGAAATATTCACTCTTGCACGACGGGCCAGGGGTGGAACCAAACTAAAAAATTCCCAGAGGATGTAAAAAAACTCAAAAAACCTTTAAATATGTATAATCCTCACAAATAGGTATGCAATCAATGCAATATAAATAATACATAACTTATATATTATATAAAAATAAAGAATGCATAAGTTAATATAGAATAAATAAAATTAAAATAGAAAATCGATATAGAAAAAATCAACATAGAAAAAATTGATATAGAAAAGTAAGTATGGAAATAATAGAAATAAATATAGAAATAAATTTGGAAATAAATATAGAGATAAATGTAGACAAAAATGTAGAAATATATATATATAAAAATAAATATTGAAAAATCAATATAGAAAGAAAATCAACATAGAAAAATAAATATAGAAATAATAGAAATAAATGTAGAAATAAATAAATAGAGAAATAAATGTAGGTATAAATGTAGGTATAAATGTTGATATAAATGTAGATATAAATGTAGATATAAATATAAAAAGTCAATATAGAAAGAAAATCAATATAGAGAGATAAATGTAGAAATACATGTAGAAATACATGTAGAAATACATATTGAAAAATAAGTATGGAAATAATAAAAATAAATATAGAAATAAATAAATATAGAAACAAATGTAGAAATATATATAGAAATAAATGTAGAAATAAACATAGAAATAAATACAGAAATAAAAAGTCAATATAGAAAGAAAATCAATATAGAAAAATAAATATAGAGAGAAAATCAATGTAGAAAAATAGATATTTAGAAATAATATAAATAAATCTAGAGATAAATCTAGAGATAAATCTAGAGATAAATCTAGAAATAAATCTAGAAATAAATATAGACCTGAAAGAGGGGCCGGTACCCCAGAGCTGGCACAGCCGGATCCCGGCACCCACAGCTCCCCCCGACCCCCAAACCTGGCACAGCTGGACCCTGGCACCCACAGCCAGACCCTGTACCCACAGGCCCCCAAACCTGGCACAGCCGGACCCACAGCTCCCCAAAACCCTCAAACCTGGCACAGCCAGACCCCGGTACCCACAGCCCCCCAAAACCTGGCACAGACAGACCCACAGCCCCCCCAAACCTGGCACAGCCCGACCCTGGCACCCACAGCTCCCCCAGACCCCCAAACCTGGCACAGCCGGACCCACAGCCCCCCCAAAGCTGGCACAGCCAGACCCACAGCGCCCCCAAACCTGGCACAGCCGGACCCCGGCACCCACAGCCCAACCCCGGCACCCACAGCCCCACAGCACCCCCAGTCCCTGGCACACAGAGCCCCCCACGCCCAGCCCTCAGCACCCCAAAACTCCTCACCCCGTGACCCCAGCCCCAGCACAGCCAGACGTCCCTGCACCCCATAACCCCTGCCACCCAGACCCCAATCCCCTGGCACCCCAGCCCCTGGTACCCCAATCCCGTGCCACCCAGACCCCATTCCCTGGCACCTACACCCCAATCCCTGGCGCCCAGCCTCCCGGCACTGCCAGCCCCATCAGAGCCAGCCCCCTGTCCCCTGTCACTCCCTGACACCCAGGCCCCCAGATCCCCCAATCCCCTGGCACCCTGGCCCTTCAGCATCCCCATCCCCTAGCACCCCAATCCCCTGGCACCCCAAAATCCCTGGCACCCCAATTCCTGGCACTCAGAGTCCCCAGTCCCTGTCACTCCCAATCTCCAGGCACCCAGACCCCCAAATCCTCCAGCCCCAATACCCCATGCCCCTCCCCCGTGCCCCTCCATAACCCCATGTCCCCCCTGTCCCCGTGTCCCCCGTATCCCCATACCTCCCATAACCCCCATGCCCCCCCCAGCCCCATGCCTGCCCCTCATGTCCCTATTACCCCCCATGTGTCCCCCATGTCCCCATGTCCCAGCCCCATGCCCTGCCCCTCATGTCCTCCGTGTCCCTGTGCCTCTGTGTCCCCCCATGTCCCTGTACCCCATAACCCCACGCCCCCCCCCATGCCCTCCCTCATGTCCTCTGCCTCTGTGCCCCATGTCCCAGTCCCCCGTGTCCCCATGTCCCTGTGCCCCCATAACCCCTGTGCCCCCAGCCCCATGCCCTGCCTCTTGTGTCCCCCATACCCCCTGTACCCCGGTGTCTTCGTGCCCCCCATGTCCCTCATGTCCCTGTGTCCCCTGTACCACTCTTGCCCTCCCCATCCCCCATGTCCCCAGCCCCATGCCCAGCCCCTTGTGTCCCCCCATGCCTCCATGTCCCCATGTCCCCTGTACCCCTCATGTCCCCAGTGCCCCTGTGTCCCCATGTCCCCTGTACCCGTCATGTCCCCCATGTCCCCTGTACTCCCCCCATGTCCCCTGCATCCCCCATGTCCCTGCACCCCCCGTGTCCCCGTGTCCCCTGTCCCCCCCGGTGTCGGTGCCGTACCCGACACACTCGGCCACGTGTCTCATGGACTCCTGCGACACGAACACGTGGCAGGCGAAGCGGCTCAGCACCGGGTGCTTGGTGATGAACCCGAAATAGCTGCACGTGTGGGGGGCGCGGGCTCAGGGGGGCGCCCCCGAACCTGCCCCGGGCAGGCTCTGCCAGGGGACACCCCCAGAGCCCCGGGACGGCCACCCTGGGGACCCTAGGGTGGGCAGGGGGCTCGTGGGGGGGGCACCTTGGGTGTCCCTGGGTGGGGGTGGGGGCCCTTAGGTGGGGTGAGGGTCCCTTGGGGTGTCCCTGGATGGGGTAGGGGTACCTTGGGGTGTCCTTAGGTGGGGTGAGGGTCCCTTGGGGTGTCCCTGGATGGGCTGAGGGTCCCTTGGGATGTCCTTAGGTGGGGTGAGGGTCCCTTGGGGTGCCCCTGGATGGGGCAAGGGTCCTTTGGGGTGTTCATGGGTAGGGTGAGGGTCCCTTGGGGTGTTTTTGGGAGGGTGGGGTGACCCTGGATCCGTGGGGTGTCCATTGGGGTGTCCCTGGATGAGGATCCATTGGGTGCCCTGGATGGGGCAAGGGTGCCCATGGCAGGTGGGTCCTTGGGGTCCCTGGCAGGGGTGCCCCTGGGGGCAGGGGGGTCTCACCAGCTGTTCCGGGGGTGGCACCCACAGAAGGAGATGTTCTTCATCTGGAAGAAGTGGCTGCAGCGCTCGAACTGCGGCGGGACAGGGGCACAGGAGGGGCTGGGTCAGGTCTGGGGGCCCAGAGCCCCCAAAATCTGTGCCCCCCTCAGCATCAGCCCCCAGACCCACAGCCCTGCACCCTGCACCTGCTGAGCACCCCCAAATCTGCTCCACTCACCTCCAGACCCACGAGCCCCCCCAAAACCTCCACCCCACACATTCTTACTGCCCTGGTCACCCCCAAACCCAGACCTCTGAGCTCCACATTATCTGCTTGCCCCCCAAACCCAGACCCCTGTCCCCCCAAACCCAGACCCCTGTCCCCCCCCAGACCCCTGTCCCCTCCTGTCCCCCAAACCCAGACCCCTGTCCCCCCAAACCCAGACCCCTGTCCCTCCTGTGTCCCCCCAAACCCAGACCCCTGTCCCCTCTGTGTCCCCAAACCCAGCCCCTGTCCCCCCAAACCCAGACCCTGTCCCCCTGTCCCCCCAAACCCAGACCCCTGTCCTCCCAAACCCAGACCCCTGTCCCTCCTGTCCCCCCCCAAACCCAGACCCCTGTCCCTCCTGTCCCCCCAAACCCAGCCCCTGTCCCCCTGTCCCCCCAAACCCAGACCCCTGTCCCCTCGGTGTCCCCAAACCCAGCCCCCTGTCCCCTCCTGTCCCCCGGTGTCCCCCGCTGTCCCCGGTGCCTGACCTCGTGCTCGGGGCTGTACTCGGTGACGGTCAGGATGAGTTTGATGCCCTGCAGTGTCACCTCCAGGTCACAGCTGGCCGGGGGCCGCAGGTGCACCGTCAGCTTCCTGGTGGTGGCGATCTGGGACAGCGGGACAGCGGGGAGCGGAACGGAAGGGAAACGGAAAAGGTAAAATTGTAAAATGTTGGTGAGAGATTATAAAAGGGAGCCCCGTGGGTCAAGGCTGGGGCCTGCTCCTTCTGCTAAGCACGGCTCAGCAGGAGCTCCCAAGTTCCCTTGCCAAATTATTATTATTATTATTATTATTATTATTATTATTATTATTATTATTATTATTATTATTATTATTATTATTATTATTATTATTATTATTGCTGCTATTATTATTATTATTATTATTATTGCTATTATGTTGTTATTGTTATTTAATGTATTAACTTTTCATATCATCAACAGACTTCATATTATTAATTGAATTTTCATATTATTATTAACTGACTTTTCATATTATTATTATTAACATATTATTATTATTATTATTATTATTATTATTATTATTATTATTATTATTATTATTATTATTATTATTATTATTATTAAGATATGGTTATTATTATTACTATTATCATCTGACTTTTCATCTTATCGACTGACTTTTCATACTATTAACTGACTTTTCATATTATTATTATTATTAACGGACTATTATTATTATTAAGAGATTGTTATTATTATCATCTGACTTTTCATCTTATTGACTGACTTTTCATATTATTATTAATTGACTTTTCATATTGTCAACTGACTTTTCATATCATTGTTATTATTAACTGACTTTTCAATCTCAAGACTGCAAAACAATCTCGAGAATGAAAAGTCAGTTAAAAACAAATTATTACTGGGTAGAAAACAGGCTGCACCTGTAATAAGAAGAGATCTGTTCCATGAGAATGAGCAGAAAAGGCGTGGAAATGGATTAAAAATAAAGAAGGTTTACAGATATGTGAAATACTGATTAACTGAGTGTGAGTGTGTTGTTAATTACAATTAGATCTGACAATAATAAAATCTTAATTGTTATATTATATTATATTATATTATATTATATTATATTATATTATATTATATTATATTATATTATATTATATTATATTATATTATATTATATTATATTATATTATATTATATTATATTATATTATATTATATTATATTATATTATATTATATTATATTATATTATATTATATTATATTATGTTACTATATCATGATTATATATTACATAAGTTTGTGTTCAGATAATGCTATTAATATTATTTAATAATATTGTTATTTATATTAATTGTATTATTTATTACTATTTCTATTATTTATAAGTATATAATCGATATTATGCATTAATATATTATATATAATATTAATAGATAATATTACAAAAATAATTATAGTATATAATATTTTCTATAATTATTATATAAATAATATTACTAGATACTTATAATAATTATTATATCATTTTAATAATATATTTTATAGTAGTATGATCCCTATATAATGATATCATTATTATTATATAATATAATAAAATAATATTATAATGCTATCATTTTAATATAATTTATTAATTATGATATGTTTATTTTTATATAATTATAATATAAATAATATTCTATTATAGATAATATTATTTTATAAATAATTTTATAATATTAATTATGAAATACACAATAATTAATGCGTACTAATAGAAACGCCTTCTGATAATGCCATCAAATATGAGCATTATTTTCTGTGCCATAAAAATTCCGATTTCCTGCCCAAGGAGCGCGTCCCGGCTGCTTTGCTGCGCTCACCTTCTGCATGGCGGCGCAGAGGATGCCGTTGCCCTGGTGGTACGGGACCTCCACGGAGCCCAGGAACTGCACGTTGAACCGCTCCACCCAGCACGGGTTCCGCTTCAGGCCTGCGGCACCGCGGGGCAGCGTCAGCAAGCGCGGAGCCATGGAATCACGGAATGGTGGAACGGCGGGATTGGGGGATCACGAAGTCACACAGTCATGGAATCACGGAATGGCGGGATTATGGGATTGGGGGATCACGGAGTCACACAGTCATGGAATCATGGAATGGCGGAACGGCAGGATTGGGGGATCACGGAGTCACACAGAATCGGGGAGTCACACAATCAGGGAATCACGGAATGGCGGAACGGCGGGATTGGGGGATCATGGAGTCACACAGTCATGGAATCACAGAATGGCGGAACGGCGGGATTGGGGGATCACGGAGTCACACAGTCATGGAATCATGGAATGGCGGAACGGCAGGATTGGGGGATCACAGAGTCACACAATCAGGGAATCGCGGAATGTCGGGATTATGGGATTGGGGGATCATGGAGTCACACAGTCATGGAATCACAGAACGGCGGAACGGCGGGATTGGGGGATCACGGAGTCACACAGTCATGGAATCACGGAATGGCGGAACGGCGGGATTGGGGGATCACAGAGTCACACAGTCATGGAATCACGGAATGGCGGAACGGCGGGATTGGGGGATCACGGAGTCACACAGTCATGGAATCACGGAATGGCGGAATGTCAGGATTGGGGATCACAGAGTCACAGTCATGGAATCACGGAATGGCGGAACGGCGGGATTGGGGGATCACGGAGTCACACAGTCATGGAATCACGGAATGGCGGAACGGCGGGATTGGGGGATCATGGAGTCACAATCAGGGAATCACAGAACGGTGGAACGTCGGGATTGGAGGATCACAGAGTCACACAATCAGGGAATCACGGAACGGCGGAACGTCGGGATTGGGGGATCAGGGAGTCACACAATCAGGGCATCGCGGAATGTCAGGATTATGGGATCACGGAGTCACACAGAATTGGGGAGTCTCAGAATCACAAAGTCAGAATCAGGGAATCACACAATCACAGAATCACACAATCATGGAATCACAGAATTACACAGAATCATGGAATTATACAATCACGGAATCACACAATCACATAGAATCAGGGAATCACACAGAATCACACAATCACACAGAATCAGGGAACCACACAATCACAGAAGCAGGGAATCACAGAATCACACAATTGTGGAACCACACAATCACACAGAATCAGGGAACCACACAGAATCAGGGAACCACACAGAATCTCAGGATCACAGGATCATGGAATCACAGAATCACACAATCAGAGAATCGCAGGATCACACAATCACAGAGAATCTCAGGATCACTGAATCACACACAATCACAGGATCACACAATCAGGGAATCATGGAAACACACAATCAAACAATCATACAGAATCTAACAGAATTACACAATCAATCACACAATCAATCACACAGGGTCGCAGAATCGCACAATCACGGAATCACACAATAATGGAATCACACAGAATCATATGTAATCACAGAGTCAGGGAATCACAGAATCAATCACAGAATCAATCACACAATCACACAATCACACACAGTCACAGAATTCACAGAATCCCTGGCTTGGGAGAGCCCTGCAAGGCCATGGAGCCCAGCCCGGCCCCTGGCACCCAGTGCCACATCCAGGCTGGTTAAACACACCCAGGGATGGGGACTGCCCCCCCTCCCCGGGCAGCCATCCCAGCCCTTTCTCCCCCTTGCTGGAAAAGCTTTTTCCTGCTCTCCAGCCTGAATTTCTCTTGGCCCAGCCCGAGGCTGTGTGCTCTGGCTGTGCCAGTGCTGCTGGAGACAGAGCCCAAGGCCGGCTGGGCACAGGCCCCTTCCAGGAGCTGGGAGAGCGCTGGGGGCAGCCCTGAGGCTCCTTTTGTGCAGGCTGAGCCCCCCCAGCTCCCTCAGGGCTCCCTCTCAGGGTTGGGGTTCCCAGCCCCTCCCCAGCCTCGCTGCCCCTCTGGCCGCGCTCAGTGTCCCGAGGTCCTGCCCAGGCTGAGGGGCCAGAGCCGGGCACAGCCTCGAGCTGAGCCCCCCCAGTGCCCAGGGCAGGGCCCGGTGCCCTCCCTGCTGCTGCTGCCCCTGCATTGCTGGCACAGCCGGGTGGCACTGCCCTCCCTGGCACTGGGGCCCGGTGCCCTCCCTGCTGCTGCTGCCCCTGCATTGCTGGCACAGCCGGGTGGCACTGCCCTCCCTGGCACCAGGGCCCGGTGCCCTCCCTGCTGCTGCTGGCCCTGCACTGCTGGCACAGCCGGGTGGCACTGCCCTCCCTGGGCACTGGGGCACAGTGACCTCCCTGCTGCTGCTGCCCCTGCATTGCTGGCACAGCCGGGTGGCACTGCCCTCCCTGGCACCAGGGCACACCAGGGCTCCTGTCCTGCTGCCCACCAGGTCCCTTTGTGCCTGGCACTGCCCAGCCACTGTCGCTGGTCACTGAACTCAAGCCAGCAGCGGGCCCTGCTGGCCAAGAGGGCATGGAAGTCATTGGCTGGCACTATTCTGTATTAACTTCTGCAAATTATCGTCATTTAGTAGCGCTTGGAAGCTCTGTGTAAATAATATAGATTATGTATTATATATTAATTTATACAATTTTTATTTTTATACAAAAATATGTATTATCTATATTTTTATCATTTTATATATTATTCATAAATATAACATTTAAATATTATTACTTATCATTATATGTTTATATCTCTTTTTAATGTATTTTAATATATTATTTATCCTATATTAACATTATTTATTCTATATTAACTTATACATTATGTGGTTTTATATTACATATAATTTATAAATTATTCATATATTTTGTATTGTAGTTACATATAATTTATTCTTTACATATTTATATTTTACAAATATTAAATTTATATATTATTATTTATTATATATGTATATATCTTTTTAATATATATTAATATATTATTTATTATATATCTTTTGAAAATTATTTTAATTTAGTATAGTTTGTAATCTCTGTTTAAATCATATAGATTATTTATTCTATATTAACTTTATTTATTCTATATTAACTTATTATTATTTTTTATATAATATAAAAATTATATATTATTTTTATATTTGTATATTTTATATAGTATTTACATATTATTTATTCTTTATATATTATTTTTATTTTATATATTAGATTTATACTATAGTATTTATTATATATTTTTATATCTTTAATATATATTTCTATATATTATTTACTCTATATTAACTTTATAGATTATTAATTCTATATTAACATATATATTACTTATTTACATATTAGATATTATCTATTATTAATAATATTCTATATTATATATAATACATAATTTAGATATTCTTTCTATATTAATATATTTTATATTATTTATATATTTTATGTCAATTACATTTATATATTATTATATATTTTATAACTGTCTAATGTATTATTTATTCTATTCCAAATTATTTTAATATAATTAAAATTTGTAATCTCTTTTTAAATATAATAAATAATTAAATCCCCTTTTAACTACTTTTTATATAATTTGTCATTTTTATATAATTTGTCAGCCTTTTGTGGTCAATACCCTAATTCCTGTGTAGATTGCATATTTTGGTGTGATAAATATATATTATTGTTTAAAATAATAAATTACATATAAATACATATTCTAGATAGATATATTAGTTTAAAGTGTAATTATTTGAAATTTTGCTTTCACAAAATATGAATACAGAAGCTCCGTGCCGTGTGCTGTAACATTAACTTTTACAGCAGTAATTGTAGTTATGCTGTACTAACTAACGCTTTTATTTTTGTAGCTAACCGACAGTAGTGAGAGGACCTCGGATCAGTTTGTGAAAATAACTCAAACTCTCTGTGGGATTAAATAACATTAAAAAAGCCACACAGATAATATGGGGCAAAGATGTAAAGAAGATTTCTGCCACTGACCCTTCGACTGCCAATAACTCCCTGTTTGTTGGGAAGAAATGATATACTCGTTGTAAAAAAATAGCACAAACACTCTGAAAAAATACTATTCACCACTCCCAAAAATGAAATATTCACTCTTGCACAACGGGTCAGGGGTGGAACCAAACTAAAAAATTCCCAGAGGATGTAAAAGAACTCAAAAAACCTTTAAATATGTGTAAGCCTCACAAATAGGTATGCAATCAATGCAATGTAAATAATACATAACTTATATATTATATAAAAATAAAGAATGTATAAGTTAATATAGAATAAATAAAATTAAAATAGAAAATCGATATAGAAAAAATCAACATGGAAAAAAATCGATATAGAAAAATAAGTATGGAAATAATAGAAATAAATATAGAAATAAATTTGGAAATAAATATAGAGATGAATGTAGACAAAAATGTAGAAATATATATAAATATATATATATATAGAAATAAATATTGAAAAATCAATATAGAAAGAAAATCAACATAGAAAAATAAATATAGAAATAATAGAAATAAATGTATAAATAAATGTATAAATAAATGTAGAAATAAATATAGATTATATAAATGTAGGTATAAATGTAGGTATAAATGTAAAAAGTCAATATAGAAAGAAAATCAATATAGAAAGAAAATCAATATAGAGAGATAAATGTAAAAATATATGTAGAAATACATGTAGAAATACATGTAGAAATAAATATTGAAAAATAAGTATGGAAATAATAAAAATAAATATAAAAATAAATAAATATAGAAACAAATGTGGAAATATATATAGAAATAAACGTAGAAATAAACATAGAAATAAATACAGAAATAAAAAGTCAATATAGAAAGAAAATCAATATAGAAAAATAAATATAGAGAGAAAATCAATATAGAAAAATAGATATTTAGAAATAATATAAATAAATCTAGAGATAAATCTAGAGATAAATATAGAAATAAATATAGAAATAAATATAGAAATAAATATAGAAAAATAAATATAGAAAAAGAAAAATTAATTTAATAAAGCAGTGTGACCTAGCTGCGGCCACAGCCCCAACGCTTTTACGCCTGGTGAAAAATTAAATTGTTAAAGAGCAAAGCTGGTGTCCCCCAGAGAGGCCCCCAAGCCCCCAGCCCGCCCCATTCCGGGGGTCCCGTGCCCGTACCGACGGCGTCGCGGGCCTGTCCCACCACCTCGTGGGCGTAGAAGGCGGGGAAGATGCCGCGCTCGCCCGTGCGCATGTTGTAGCCCCGGTACCAGTAATCGTCCTCCTCCAGCTCCACCAGGATGGGGTCGTCCACGTCCAGCTCCAGCTCGTCCTCGTGGCGTGGGATGAACCTGGGGGGACGCGTGGGGGGACGTGGGCAGCCCCAAATTCACTGCTCTGGCCTTGTGAGCAGCCCCAAAGCCGCAGCCGTGCCCTCCTGGTCAGCCCAAATTCACTGCCCTGGCCTCGTGGGCAGCCCCAAAGCCACTGCCACGATGTGCTGGTCAACCCCAAGCCACAGCTCAGTACCCTCAGGTCACCATCACCTCCCCAAAGTCACTGCCCTGCCCTCCTGGTCAGCCCAAAGTCATGGCTCTGACCTCCTGGTTAGCCCCAAATTCACTGCCCTGCTCTCCTGGTTAGCCTAAATTCACTGCCCTGCTCTCCTGGTCAGCCCAAAGTCATGGCTCTGACCTCCTGGTCAGCCCCAAATTCACTGCCCTGACCTCCTGGTTAGCCCCAAAGCAATTGCCCCAAACTGGTCAGCCTCAAATCCATCCCCCCAGCCTCCTGGGCAGCCCAAAGCCATGGCTCAGCACCCCTCAGGTCATCATCACCCCCCAGAGTCACTGCCCTGCCCTCCTGGTCAGCCCAAAGCCACTGCCCTGACCCCGTGGGCAGCCCCAAAGCCGCTGCACTCATCTTCTCATCAGCCCCAAAGCCACTCCCCTTGGCCATTCACCAAAAATCCACCCGGCTACACCCCTGACCTCCTCAGCACCCCCAAACCCAGACCCACACCCCTTCCCCCTCCTCAGCACCCCCAAACCCAGACCCACACCCCTTCCCCCCCTCCTCAGCACCCCCAAACCCAGACCCACACCCCCTTTCCACACCCCCTCCCCCCCTCCCCCAAACCCAGACCCACACCCCCTTCTCCTCCTGGGCACCCCCAAACCCAGACCCACACCCCCTTCCCTCCTCAGCACCCCCAAACCCAGACCCACACCCCTTCCCCTCCTCAGCACCCCCAAACCCAGACCCCACATCCCCTTCCCCTCCTGGGCACCCCCAAACCCAGACCCACATCCCTTCCCTCCTGGGCACCCCCAAACCCCCAGCCCTGTCCCCCTCATCACCTCCTCACCCCCCATGCTCAGACCCCACCCCGATGCTGTGGTCACCCCCAAACCCTGCAGCAGCTGTGGGGTGCCTGCCCTGGGGGACACAACTCCCCCAGAGCCCAGGGACAGCCACCCCAGCAGCGGGCAGGGGGCCCTGGGGTGGCACTGCGGGGCCCTGGGTGTCCCCGGCAGGGGCTGGGTGTCACCTGGGGTGTCACCTTGGGTGTCACCTGGGAGGCCTCACCTGAAGACGGCGCGGTGCGTCTGCTCCCGCTCCTCACCGTTCACCATGCAGGAGAACAGCCCGAAGGACTCTGTGCCTGTGGGGACAGCAATGCCAGGGACACGGGGGACAGCTGCCACCCCACAGGACAGGGGACAGCAGCCACCCCCATGGGGACATAGGACAGCAGCCACCCCCATGGGGACAAGGAGCAGTTGCCACCCCCATGGGCACAGGGGACAGCAGCCACCCCTGTGGAAACAGGGGACATCTGACACCCCAGCAGGGACACGGGGGACAGCTGCCACCCCCACGGGACACCCCTGCCCACGTCCCTGAGGGGCACTCAGGGGTCAGAACCTTCCTGGGGGTCCCACCTGGGCCCTGCCCAGCAGAGCGGGGCCGGGGACCCCTGTGGTCACTGTGAGCCTGCCCCGCCTCCCGTGACATGTCACGCGCGCCGTGACATTCCAGACGTGTGGTGACATATCGTGACGTGACATGGCACACGGGAAAGGTGCCAGGGACAGGACAGGGAGGGCAGCTGGTGTGAGAAGAGCCAGGACAGCATGGCACAACATGTCACGACATCCCAGGGCATAGCATGACATCCCGTGACATATCGTGACATCCCGTGACACGGGAATGGCTGGGGCAGGACACGGAGGGCAGCCGGCGTGCCAAAGTCACCCAGACCAGCTCAGGACACTGTGACAGGTCACGACATGTCACGACACGACACCGGCACTTACTGGAGGAGCGCGAGGTGCTGTTGACGAAGACGTTGAGGAACTTCTTGGAGAACTGCAGGTCGGCCTCGGGGGACGAGTCCTCAGAGGAGCTGCGCGCGTCGGGGGCCACCAGCCCGTCCCCAAAGGCCACCTCGTCGTCGCAGGCCCTCAGGATGTCACTGTCGTCGCTGAGCACGGACGTGCAGCGCCGCAGGCTGACCAGCTCCAGCTGCGTGTGCTCGTCCACCACCAGCGTGTACTTGACCGAGTCGTAGGCCAGCGACTCGTCCAGCGCCGGTGGCTCCGGCGGCTCCGGCGCCTCCCCGGCTGGGCTGCCCCGGCGCGAGGCCGCCAAGGCCGGCTCGGCCTCCTCTAAGGCCATGGTGAAGCCGCGGTTGGTCTTGGCTGTGGACACGTCCAGCGCGGCGGGGTCGGCGTCGGGCGCTAACCGGACGTCGTCGATCATGGAGTCGGCCTCCAGCACGCCCGAGTCCAGGTCCCCGTCGAGGGCCCAGCGCCGGGGGCTGGCGGGGCGGCGATCCCCGCCGGTGACAGCGGGCTCGGCGCCGGGGGATGCCCGCGGCAGCGACGCGGGGCGGCAGCCCAGGGTGGCCAGGACCTCGGAGGCGTCCAGGCGGCCCAGGGCGACGGGGCGGCCGGGGCACACGGGCGCGATGGTGTCGTTGGTGGGGTTGCTGAGGAACAGGAAGGGCCCCGGCTCCTCGGCCGGCGGCTCCGGCGGCGGCTCCGCAGCCGCGTGCTCAGCCTCGGCCAGGGAGCTGCGCAGCGTCTCCATGTCCACCAGCTCGATGGCACCGCGCTGGCACCGCGTCCCTGCTGCCGTGTCCGCCAGCGCCGCCGGCGAGTCCCGCGGGCCCGGCTCCTCGTCCAGCGCCTCGCTCAGGATCTCGGGCTCCAGGTCAGAGGCGGGCGAGATGGTGTCACACAGCGAGTGGCTGTTCTGGAAGCACTCGTCCGGGCACTTGATGGGGTACGAGCCCTCCGAGATCATCTTGTTCACCAGGTTGCTGAGCAGCCACGGCGAGTCCGAGTCCTCGCTCAGGTCAGGCTCCGACTCCGAGTCGGAGTCGTACTCGCTGTTGTCCTCTTCGTCCGCCTCGGGCATCAGCTTGGGCCCCACGGGCAGGTAGAAGGAGCGGCGGATGCTCTCCAGGCTGTGGTCGGGGTCGATCTTCAGGTCCAGGGGGCTGCCGCTGGACACGTCGGTCTGGCCCTCGGGCGCGGGGCCGTCGGCCGGGTCCAGGCTGTCGTAGTAGGCGTCCATCTTCAGCTCGGCCAGGCTCTCCCTCCTGAGCACGCCACGCTCCGGCGGGCCCCTCTCGGCCGGCTCCTCCTCGTCCTCCTTGCCCTTGTCCAGCAGCAGCGAGTCCTTGATGCCCAGCAGGCCGGGCGCCTCCAGCTCGGGCTCCAGCTCTCCCTCGGAGCCGGGCGAGCTGGCCTCCTCGATGGAGTTGGTCAGGTGGGACGAGCGGCCGCTGCTGCTGTCGCTGCTCAGGTCCAGCTCGGTCTCCGAGATGGACGAGATCATGTTGCTGACCAGGCGCCCGACCGGCGAAAGCCGCCTCGAGCTCCCCGTCCACGTCCGAGTCGGAGCCGGGCGAGCTGAGCTCGTCCCCGCGCCGCCCGCCGGGCAGGAAGGGCTTGGCCGTGCGGCTCGTGAGGTCGGCCTCGATGCCCGGGTCCGAGGAGGGCGAGGTGGTCTCCGAGGAGCCTGAGGGGTGGCCGCGCACGCTGGCGGCCCGGCCGGACTGGGGGCCCTCCCCGTCGGAGCTGAGCGGCTCCGCGGGGGCCCCGTCCCGCTCCGGCCGGGGGGGCTGCGGCTGCGGGCGGGGGACCCGGGCTGCCGCCGCCCTGGGGCTGCGTGGGGGCCTGGGGGGCGGCCTGGGGCGGGGGGGCGGCCTCGGGGGCGCCGGGGGGAGCCGCGGGCCCTGTTGGAGAGAGACAGGGGTGAGGAGGCGGGGGCGGCTGGCGGGGGCGCGGCGGGGAGAGCGGAGCTCGGAGCGCAGCGGAGATGAGGTTCATGTTAAAATCGGGCGCGGCTCTCGGGGGCGATGGGTTACCATGTGCCAGGGACTCGGGGCTGTTGCCTTGCGAGTCCAGGGGGGAGGGCGGCAGCGAGGGGGGAGCCCCCCCGGGGCCCGGCGGGCTCTCCAGGCAGGGTCCGTCCAGGATGCAGGCGTGGGGGGACGAGTGTCCTGCGGGGAGGGCAACACGGAGCCGGCGTCACCCCGCGGGGCGGCCGCGGGAGCCGGCAGCACACCCACCCCCATTGTCACCCCGCCATTGTCACACCTGCATTGTCACACCCGCCTTGGCACAGCCCCATTGTCACACCTGCATTGTCACACCCCCGCTGGCACAGCCCCACTGTCACACCTGCATTGTCACACCTGCATTGTCACAGCCTCCTTGGCACAGCCCCATTGTCACCCCGCCATTGTCACACCTGCATTGTCACAGCCTCCGCACAGCCCCATTGTCACCCCGCCATTGTCACACCTGCATTGTCACAGCAGCCCACTGTCACCCCATTGTGAGCCACCACTGTCCCACCTGCATTTGGCCTTGGCACAACCCCATTGTCACCCCACCATTGTCACCCGGCCATTGTCACACCCCCACTGTCACATGCCCGCTGTCACACCTGTATTGTCACAGCCCCACTGTCACACCTGAGCTGGCACAGCCCCATTGGCACACCCGCATCTCCATTGTCACAACCACATTGGCACAGCCCCATTGTCACAACCCCACTGTCTCAGCCCAAATGTCACACCTGCATTGTCACAGCCCCGCTGTCACCCTGCCACTGACACAGCCCCACTGGCACCCCGCCATTGTCACAGCCCCACTGGCACCGTGCCATTGTCACAGCCCCACTGTCACACCCACATTGGCACAGCCCCACGGTCACATGCCCGCTGTCACACCTGCATTGTCACACCCACATTTGTACAGCCCCATTGTCACACCTGCACTGTCACACCCGCATTGTCACAGCCCCACTGTCACCCTGCCACTGACACAGCCCCACTGGCACCCTGCCATTGCCACAGCCCCACTGGCACATGCCCGCTGTCACACCCGCATTTGTACAGCCCCATTGTCACACCCGCATTGTCACAGCCCCACTGTCACAGCCCCATTGGCACCCTGCCATTGTCACAGCCCCACTGGCACCCACATTTGTACAGCCCCATTGTCACACCTGCACTGTCACACCCTTGCATTGTCACAGCCCCACTGTCACAGCCCCATTGGCACCCTGCCATTGTCACAGCCCCACTGTCACACGCCCGCTGTCACCGTGCCATTGTCACGGCGCCAGTGTCACCCCGCCGTGTCGCCCTGCGCTCACCGGTGTGTGAGGAAGAGGAGGAGGAGGAGGAGTGCAGCAGCGCGTCCTGCCAGCTGGGGCGCGGCGCGGGCGGGGCGAAGCCGCCGTTGTTGTTCAGGGAATCCTGCGGGGACAGCGGGGCCGGGGGATCAGTGGGGGCCCCCCGACCCCAGGAGCGCTCGGGGACTCCGGGGGGACACCGGGATGGGGGCGTGGGAATGGGGAATATGGGGATATGGGAATGGGGGAATGGGGGATTGGGATATGGGGGATGTGGGAATGGGGGATGGGGATATGGGGATGTGGGAATGGGGGATGGGGGATATGGGGATGTGTGGGAATGGGGGATGGGGATGGGATGGGGGGTGTGGGAATGGGGATTGGGATATGGGGGATGTGGGAATCAGGGATTGGGAAATGGGGATGGGGGAATGGGGGATTGGGATATGGGGGATGTGGGATATGGGGATGGGGATATGGGGGATGTGGGAATGGGGGATTGGGATATGGGGGATGTGGGATATGGGTCCTAGGGAGGACAGGGATGGGAATGGGGGATGTGGGGACAGGGATGGGGGACATCCCGGGGATGGGGCGGGGTAGGGCTGGGGTGGGGACAGGGATGGGGGAGGGGTTGCTGGGGGTGGGGGGTTCCGGGGGTGTCGCAGGGAGGGCCCGAGGTGCCTGGCAGCCCCCCTGGCAGCCACGCGCGCGGGTTTATCCGGATTAGGGCCGCCGCATCCCTGCATCCCCTGCCTGGCCAGAGCGCGCCAGGGGCCGGGCACGGCACGGGTGGCACGGTGCCCACCCCGGGGGGACAAAGCCAGCCGTGTGGGAGCCCAGGAGCACGGCCCCGGCCCGCAGGGGTGTGGGGAGCCCCCGGCATGTTCGGGAATGTCGCGCCGGCAGCTGCAGCGGGATTAGTCCCGCCGGGAAGCGCGGGCAGCGCTAATCCCGGCACATCCCGGCCCATCCCGGCGGGAGCAGGGATTAGGGAGCACGGCCGGGGCCGCCGGGCACCCACCGGGGTGGCCCTGACAGGGATTGGGGTGGGCACCGAGGGGACAGGGAGATGGGAATGGGGGGAGATGTGGGAATGGGGGGGTGTGGGAATGGGGGGATGTGGGAATGGGGGGATGTGGGAATGGGGGGATGTGGGAATGGGGGGGATGTGGGAATGGGGGATGGAAATGGGGGATGTGGGAATGGGGGATGTGGGAATGGGTCCTAGGGGGCACAGGGATGGGAATGGGTGCTGGGGGGAATGAGAATGGGTGCAGGGGGGCACAGGGATGGGGGACGGGGATGAAGGGGATGGGGACAGGCGCTGGAGGGGACAGGGGTGAGGGACACGTTGTGGGAGGACGGGTGAAGGGCGGTGGAAGGGTTAAAGCCGGGTTACAGGGGATGGGGACACAGGGACACAGGGCCCGAGCCCCAGGATGTCGCCTCCTGCCGGGACCCCGCGATGGGGCAGATCCAGGGGCGCCACCCACCCCTCCGGGCCATGACGGAGCCACGCGGGGACCCCCGGGCTCTGTCCCCTCTCGGTGACCGCCACCCCCCGGGCCCCCCCCCAGGCCGGCAGCGCGCGGGGCCCTCCCGGGAAAGGGGGGCCCCGAAATTCCCGAGGGCCCGCGGTTCCCTGGCAACGCCGGCGGTGCAGCCGCTTCCCACACACTGCGGCGGCGCCTGCGCCGCGCCACGGGGACATCCCTGCGGCGACACGGCTGGGGGGACACCCCGGGCAGCCCCGAGCCCCGCAAAAGGGGGGACACGGCGGGGGGGGGGGGGGGCACAGAGGGAGGGGACAGTGACCCAAGGGGGAGGGGACACAGATCCCAGGGGGGATGGGGACAGTGACCACAGGGGGATGGGACACAGACCCCGGGGAGGGATGGGGACAGTGACCCCGGGGAAAGGGGACACAGACCCCCGGGGACGATGGGGACACAGATTCCAGGGGAATGGGGACAGTGACCACAGAAGGGAGGGGACACAGACCCCGGAGAGGGATGGGGACAGTGACCCCAGGGGGAGGATGGGGACAGTGACCCCGGGAAAAGGGGACACAGCCCCCAGGGGCGATGGGGACAGTGACCACAGAAGGGAAGGGACAGTGACCCCAGGGGGCAAGGGGGGAGGGGTAATGGGGACAGTGAGCCCGGGGGGGATGGGGACAGTGACCCCGGGGAATGGGGACAGTGAGCCCCTGGGGGATGGGGACAGTGACCCCAGGATGGATGGGGACACCTGGGGCCAGCCCGGCCTCACCTGGGTGCCCGGGGCCGTCAGGTTGAGGGTGGTGGGGCGATGCTTCTGCGTCTCCTCCAGGGCAGGCGAGGGGATGGGCGAGGCCGAAGGGGACGGCGGCGCCTCCAGCTCGTTGCCTTCCTCCTCCTCCTCTTCCTCGTCGTCGTCGTCGTCGTTGTCGTCGATCATCTCGAACTCCTGGAAGTCGTCCTGGAAGGTGCACACGGGGTGCGGCTGCTCCCCGCGCTCCAGCACCAGGCAGTCCTGCGGGTGGCACCGTGTCAGGGACGAGGGGACAGCCGAGGGCCACCCTCCCACCACCGAGGTGGTGGCAGCGTCCCCAGTCCCCGCTGGGGTGGCCTAGAGGGGACAAGGGACCCCCGACTCGTCCCCTTTGCCCCAGCACCCACAGAACCACCAAAGCCACCGCTGTGGGTGAGTGGTGGCAGCCCGGTGTCCCCACAGCCCCCGCAGGGTCCCCAAGGGCCACCAGGCTCCTGCACCTTCTCGTAGTGGTCTGAGTCGTAGTTGAGGCCGATGCCGCAGTCGTCCGTGATCTCCGAGAGGTCCTCGTCATCGAACTCCTCCAGGCTGATGTCCTGGGGGGGCCTGGGGACACAGGGACACGGCTCAGTGACAGCCTGGCCCTCATGGCACCGTGAGAGCAGAGGGGCACCATGGGGACACAGGGACACAGCTCAGTGACAGCCTGGCCCTCATGGCACCGTGAGTGAGGGCACCATGGGGACACAGGGGACATGGGGACAGCCTGGCCCTCATGGCACCGTGAGCAGAGGGGCACCATGGGGACACAGGGACACGGCTCAGTGACAGCCTGGCCCTCATGGCACCATGCAGAGGGGCACCATGGGGACACAGGGACACGGCTCAGTGACAGCCTGGCCCTCTGGAGGAGCAGAGGGGCACCATGGGGACACAGGGACACGGCTCAGTGACAGCCTGGCCCTCATGGCACCGTGAGAGCAGAGGGGCACCATGGGGACACAGGGGACATGGCTCAGTGACAGCCTGGCCCTCATGGCACCGTGAGAGCAGAGGGGCACCATGGGGACACAGGGACACGGCTCAGTGACAGCCTGGCCCTCATGGCACCGTGAGAGCAGAGGGGCACCATGGGGACACAGGGACACGGCTCAGTGACAGCCTGGCCCTCATGGCACTGTGAGAGCAGTGGCACCATGGGGACATCCGTCCGTGTATGGGTGACACTCTCAGCATGGGAGCACCATGGACACGGCACCATAACCCTGTCACCTCTAGTGCCACGCAGACATGACACCACAGCCCTGCCACCTCTGGTGCCATACGGACATGGCACCAGGACACTGCCACCTCTGGTGCCATACAGACATGGCACCAGGACATTGTCACCTCTGGTGCCATACGGACATGGCACCAGGACATTGTCACCTCTGGCTGCCACACAGACATGGCACCACAACCCTGTCACCTCTGGTGCCATACGGACATGGCACCAGGACACTGTCACCTCTGGGTGCCACACGGACATGGCACCATAACCCTGTCACCCCTGGGTGCTGGCACAGGACAGTCAGAGGGACATGCGTCCATAATACAGGGACAGGCAGCAAACCCTGTCACCCCTGGGTGCCACATGGACGTGGCACCAAACCCTGTCACTTCCGGTGCCAGATGGATGTGGCACCACACCTTGTCACCCCTGGGTGCTGGCACAGGACAACCAAAGGGACATGTCACCACAACCCTGTCACCCCTGGTGCCACAGGGACAAGTCACCATAACACAAGGACATGTCACCAAATTCTGTCACCCCTGGGTGCCACATGGATGTGGCATCAAACCCCTGTCACCTCCGGTGCCATATGGACATGGCACCAAACCCTGTCACCCCTGGGTGCCACATGGACGTGGCACAAACCCCTGTCACCTCTGGTGTCACATGGACGTGGCACCACACCCTGTCCCCCCTGGGTGCTGGCACAGGACAGCCACGGGCACACGTCACCCACGGCTGTCACCACGCGGTGGCACCCGGCTGGGCGGAGGTGCTGAGGCCACCACATGTCCCAAATTCCCGTCCTGGCAGAATCCCCGGAGCCGAGGCGGGGAGGGGACGGTCACCAGGTTTGGGGTGACCTGTGCTGCTGCGGGGGGGGGTCACACCGGCAGGGCTGGGGGTGACAAAGGGGACGCAGGCTGTGACACCCCGAGGGGCCCTGAGCGCATTCCCAGGGAACGGGGGTGCCATGGAAACCAGCGGCTCCTGCGGGAACAACGGAACGGAGAGAAATCCTGAAATCCCGAAATCCCAAAATCCCGGCAGGGTTTGGGGCCAGAAAACAGAAACTGGGGGTTTGGGGGGGCTCGGGGAGGGGGGAGGTACAGCCTGGGTGCCACCGGGACCCTCTGGTCACCCTCTGTGGGGTTGGGGACACCCAGGGTCCCCCATTCCGGTCCCAAGGGTACCTGGGTGCCACGGGGACCCTCTGGCCACCCTCCGTGGGGTTGGGGACACCCAGGGTCCCCCAGGAGCATCTGGGCACCATTGGGAACCTCCGGTCACCCTCTGTGGGGCTGGGGACACCCAGGGTTCCCCATTCCAGTCCCAAGGGTATGTGGCAGTGCCTGGGTGTCACTGGGACCCTCTGGTCACCCTCCGTGGGGTTGGGGACATGCAGGACCATCCTCAGGGGTGTGTGGCAGCAGCCAGGTGCCAGTAGGACCCTCTGCCACCTTCTGTGGGGTTTGGGGACACACAGGACTCCCAGCTGGTCCCCAGGGGGATGTGGCAGCACCCAGGTGCCAGCAGAACCCTTTCTCCATGGGGCTGGGGACATGCAGGAACCCCAGCTTGTCCCCACGGGGGTGTGGCAGCACCTGGGCACCCGTGGGACCCTCTGGTCACCCTCCGTGGGGCTGGGGACACCCAGGGTCTCCCATTCCAGTCCCAAGGGTGCCTGGGCACCAGTGGGACCCTGTGCCCCCCCTCCGTGGGGTTGGGACACCCAGGACCCCCAGGTGGTCCCCGGGGGTGTGGCAGCACCTGGGCACCCGTGGGACCCTGTGTCCCCCCCTCCGTGGGGCTGGGGGGGGGCTCAGGCGGGTGCTGGTCCCGGTGGGGTGGGCAGGGTCAGAGCCCAGGGGCCCAGGGCTGTCCCCTGTCCCCCAGGGTGCAGTGCCAGCAGGAAGATTCCCCTAATCCCATAATCCATGCCGCCCGGGATTTGGGGCAAAAAGCGGCAGAAAGCGGGCCGGGGCATGCAGGGGCCCCAAAGCTTGGGGACAGGGAGCCCTGGGCTGGGGGGTGAGGGGTCCCGGGGTCTGGGGGGCGCACCCAGAGCCCTGGGCTGCTGGGATGGAAAGTCCCAGGGTGCAGAGCCCTGGCGTGTGGGGAACAGAAATTTTGGGGTTCAGGAACCTTTGGGGTGCTGAGCTGTGGGATGTAGAGGTGCAGAGCCCTTTGGGGTTCAGAACCCTTTGGGATTTCAGGGTGCAGAGCCCCGGGCTGTTGGGGAGCAGAAAGTTTTGGTGTGCAGAACCTTTTTGGGATATTGGGGTGCAGATCCTGTTGGGGTATAGGGACCAGAGCCTGGGGTACTGGGGAACAGAGCCCCGGGGTTTTGGGGTGCAGAACCCCAGGATGCCAGGGAGCAGAACGCTGGGGTTTTGGGGTGCAGAGCCCTTTGGGGCACAGAGACCTGATTTGTTGGGGAGCAGAGCCCCAAAAATGCTGAGGAGCAGAGCCTTGGGGTGTCAGGGAGCAGAGCCTTTTGGGGTGCAGAGCCCAGGGGTGTTGGGGACCAGACTCCTGGATATTGGGGTGCAGATCCCAGGGGTGTTGGGGTCGAGAACCCAGATGTCAGGACCTGGGAGCCCCTGTCCCCCCCCGTGGGATGGGGCAGGTGGGCCCGGGCAGGGAGGGTTGGCCCCCCGCAGGCAGCAGGGCCAGAGCCCAGAGGGGGCCCAGGGCTGTCCCCTGTCCCCCCCGCGGTGCAGCCGCTCCCGATTCCCGGCAGGAAGATTCCCCTAATCCCATAATTCCCAGAAGTAGGGCACGGCCGCGCCGAATCCGCGCAGATTTGGGGCAAAAGCGGCAGAAACGGAGCCGGGGCCGGGGCTGAGCGGGAGCGGGGCTGAGCTGGGCCCCAAAGGACACCGGGGACAGGGAGCCGTGGGGGTGAGGGGTCCCGGGGTCTGGGGAGCGCGGCCTTTTGGGGTGCAGAGCCCTGGGCTGCTGGGATGGAAAGTCCTTCGGGGTGCAGAGCCCTGGCGTGTAGGGGAACAGAAATTTTGGGGTTCAGGAACCTTTGGGGTGCTGAGCTGTGGGATGTGGAGGTACAGAGCCCTTTGGGGTTCAGAACCCTTTGGGATTTCAGGGTGCAGAGCCCCGGGCTGTTGGGGAGCAGAAAGTTTTGGTGTGCAGAACCTTTTTGGGATATTGGGGTGCAGATCCTGTTGGGGTATAGGGACCAGAGCCTGGGGTACTGGGGAACAGAGCCCCGGGGTTTTGGGGTGCAGAACCCCAGGATGCCAGGGAGCAGAACGCTGGGGTTTTGGGGTGCAGAGCCCTTTGGGGTGCAGAGCCCTTTGGGGCACAGAGCCCTTTGGGGCACAGAGACCTGATTTGTTGGGGAGCAGAGCCCCAAAAATGCTGAGGAGCAGAGCCTTGGGGTGTCAGGGAGCAGAGCCTTTTGGGGTGCAGAGCCCAGGGGTGTTGGGGACCAGACTCTTGGATATTGGGGTGCAGATCCCAGGGGTGTTGGGGTCGAGAACCCAGGATGTCAGGGAGCAGAGCCCTATGGGATGCAGAGCCCAGGATGTTGGGGTGCAGAGCCCTATGGGGTGCAGAACCATCCCCCCAACCCCACAGAATATCGGGGGCTGCCCCCCTGCAGGAGGAACCCCGGGACCCTCTGCTGTCCCCAGGGTCTTGGGGGGTCCTGTGGGCACACAGGGGGACAGGGACAGTGGGGCTGAGTCCCCCTGGGGCAGGGACCTCGGGGTCCCCTCCTGCACCCCTGGGCCCTCCTCACTGGGGGAGCAGCTCCTGCTCCTGGCTGGGGGACACGGGGATGGGATGGGATGGGATGGGATGGGATGGGATGGGATGGGATGGGATGGGATGGGATGGGATGGGATGGGATGGGATGGGATGGGATAATGGGATGGGATGGGATGGGATGGGATGGGATAATGGGATGGGATGGGATGGGATGGGAACACTGCAGTGAGATGGGGACACTGTGGTAGGATGGGAATGACACGGTGGGATGGGGACACTGTGGGGGATTGGAACCAGCAGTGAGAGCCCATCCAGCCCCACGATCTCCCCGATGGGACCCCTGGGGACCGGGCTGGGGCCAAAGGCAGCACCCCGGCCATGGGTGCAGGGACAGAGCACTGGGGATGAGCGGAGGGAACAACGACGGTGCCTGTCCCCACCTTGGGGACCCTCCCGGGGCCGGCTGGCACCGAGGGACAGAGCCGAGGGCGGGGACAGGGCCAGGGGGTCTCACCCAGCCCCGCACAGGTAGAGATGATCGGGAAGGGCTGGAACCTGCAGGACCCCCCCCCCAGGGCATCCCAGTGACCCCAGTGCCACCACCCCGAGCCGGGACGGGCCGGAGGGGACCCCAAAGCGTCAGCTGGCGGGGGGCAGGGAGGGCTGGGCAGGGGCAGCGGCGGTGCCAGCGCTGCCAGGGCCGGGCTCCCTCCCCGGGGAGCGCCGCCGGCCGCGCAGGCCCGGCCGGGTGCAATTTCCTCATCCCTGCCAGCCCCGCTCCCTGCGCACCGCCCGGGGGGGCTCCGAGCGCCGGGACGGGACCCCCCTACAACGGCCCGGGAAGGGAAGGGGCCCCCGCCCGCTCCCGGAGCCGGCTCTGACCCTGTGGTCACCCCAGACTGGGGACCGGGGGCTCCTGACTGGCACCTGGGGCTGCCACGGCCCGAGCGGGAGGTGGGAGCCATCCCAAGGCCCGGCTGCGTGCGCGCCTGGAATTCCCTCATCGAGATATTCCCACATGGAGGGAGCATTCCCACATGGAGGGAGCATTCCCAGCCCATTCCGGCCTCTCCTCTCCGGCCTGGGGCTCCCACCCCACCGGGCACCCCCTCCCTGCCCGCGGCTCCTCGGGGAAGGCGCAGCCGGGTTCGGGTTCTCCGTCACCGTTCCCGGCTGGATCTCGGCGTGCTCGGGGAGCCGCAGGGAGCGGCCCCGGGGTTTGGGATGGCTCCGGGCGCAGCTCCCGCTCCCCCCAGGGCCCGGCGCGGGGCCGAGCAGCCCCGGCGAGGCCGTGGCGTCCCCTCCCTGCGCCACCGCGGGCAGGGACAGCCCGGGGTCCTGCTGCGCTGCGGCCCGGGAAGGGGACAGCCCGGCGACAGGGACATCCTGGGATGCTCAGGGACGGGGACATTCTGGGGACGGGGATGCTGAGGGAGGGGACAGTCAGAGCCAGAGGATGCTCAGGGAAGGGGACATCCTGGGGATGGGGATGTTCAGAGAAGGGGACATCCTGGGGACGTAGATGCTAAAGGAGGGGACAGTCAGAGCCAGAGGATGCTCAGGGAAGGGGACATCCTGGGGATGGGGACATCCTGGGGACGGGGATGCTCAGAGAAGGGGACATCCTGGGGATGGGGACGCCCCAGAGAAGGGGAGCCCTGCCCAGCACAGCCACAGCCACCCAAGGGCACGTCCCGCAGCCCCGCTGTCCCCTGCTCGTCTCTCCGCAGCTCCCGCATCCCCGGGGCCCTCCGGGTGCCCCTCAGGGCCGCCTCCTGCCCTTCCCATTCCGCTGCCGGGCCTCTCGGGCCCGCAGTGCGCCAGCCCGGCCCGGGGCCCGCACCCCGACCCCGCACCGCGACCCCCGGCCCGCACCCAGCCAAGGTCAGGCGCGGGGCGGGCCCCGCCGCGTCCCCTCCCCGCGGGACCCCCGGCGGCCCTGCGGGAAGGTGACCGAGCCCGGGGCCCCGGCGCGGCGTCCCGGCTGCGGGAGCCCCCCGGGATCCCCCCGGGATCCCCCCGGCCGCGCCGAGCCCCTGGGGCCGCTGAGCCCCCGCTCCTCCCCATCCCCGTCCCCGTCCCCATCCCGGGGCCGCTGCGGCGCCTCGGGAGAGACAAAGAGGCGGCGGCGGCTCCTCCCGCAGCGGCCCCGGGATGCGGCGGCCCCGGAGGCCGGGGGGGGCGCTCCGGGCCCCGGCCGGGGGAAGGGGACGGAGGGGACCCCGCGCCCCCCGCCCGCGGCGCTCCGGGGGCTGGATGGCGGCGCCGGTAATGCCGGGAAGGGCCGCGTTGGGGCGGGGGGCGGGAGGAGCCCCCCCGGTCCCGCATCCCAAGGTGAACGCACGGGCGGGGGGAGCGGCGGCGGGGGGGGCACCGGGGTGCGGGCCCGGTGCAAGGGCGGCACGGCGGGAGGGGAAGGGCAGCGCGACCCCGCATCCCCCCCCGCGCATCCCCCGCGCGTCCCCCGCTCACCGGCAGCCGGGCGGGGAGAGCGAGTGGAAGGTGGAGAGCGAGAACATCTCGGCGCGATCCGCCATTTTCTCCGGCCGGGGCTGCGCCGGACTGCGGAGCTGCGGGAGCGGGGGGGGGAGCGGCGGGAGGAGCTGCGGGAGCGGCGGGGGAGCGGCGGGGGGCGGGAGGAGCCGCGGGATAAACGGGGGGAGAGGGAGGAGGAGCTGCGGGAAAACGGGGGGAGAGGGGCGGGAGGAGCTGCGGGAGCCGCGGGGGGAGAGGGAGGAGCCGGGAGGGGCGGGGGCGGCGGGAGGGAGGGAGGGGAGGGGTTATGGGATGGGGTGGGATGGGATGGGATGGGATGGGATGGGATGGGATGGGATGAGGGGCGGTCCGGGGGGTCTAGAGAAGGAGGGGTCTGTGGGTGTGGGATGGGATTGGGGGAGTTATGGGAATGGGGGTGGGATAGGGAGGGAATGGGGAGTGGTCCTGGGTGGGCGGGGGGGGGGGGAATCTCCTGGGGGGGGAGGGAGGGAGGGAAAAAGGGAAGGGAAGGGAAGGGAGGGAAGGGAAGGGAAGGGAAGGGAAGGGAAGGGAAGGAAGGGAAGGGAAGGAAGGGAGGGAAGGGAAGGGAAGGGAAGGGAAGGGAAGGGAAGGGAAGGGAAGGGAAGGGAAGGGAAGGGAAGGGAAGGGAAGGGAAGGGAAGGGAAGGGAAGGGAAGGGAAGGGAAGGGAAGGGAAGGGAAGGGGCGAGATCAGCTGGGATGGGGAGGGGGAGGACAGGGCGTCTATAGGGACAGGGGGTCAGTAGGGGGCCAGAGGGTCTATAGGACATCAGGGGTTTTATAGTGGGGTCAGGGGGGCTATAGGAG
>JALJVW010001138.1:0-10298 GCA_024865655.1 Emberiza elegans
GCACTCAGATGGGACACAAGCAAAGGAAACCAGACCAAGAAAATGGTCCACAGCATTGCACATGGGAGAAATTATTCTCATTTTTAAGATTTTAAGGGTTTATTAAAACATAACAACGGACTGAATAAGGAAATTGTGCAGCATTGAGAGTCTCTATGACTAGCAGCCACCTGCTCATCTATGAAAAGGACACTCTGCCTTTTATACCCTTAGCCCCTCCCAATGTTTTGTCAGTCAACTCTTTCTCTGCTGTCCATTGGTGGAGATTACTTTCTTGCACCTTGACTGGAGGTCAGGTGTTGTTACACCCTGCCTGCTGGTCACAAGCCAGCCCTCCCCAAATGCCCTGACTCCAAAGGCGATTACAAGGGGACAGGAAAGAGGACTATGGGAGAATATATTACAATACCATCCCTACACATTTGAACGTCCACATAACATCTACTTCTTAATTGTCAGAGCCAACCATTGCATTACTCATCTAGAACACACAGAACCAGGAGAGAAGGCACTGTTGGTATAACAGCAGAAATCATTGCTAACAAATCTCCCCACATTTTTGCACATTTATTGGACATGCCCAGGGCTCCTGTGCATGTACATCTCTGCCTTTCTTCCCCTTTGCAAGCAGTCAAACTGGCAGCATCTGCCCACCAGCAGCAGCTGCTCCAAGCTGGGAATGCAACTGGCGGTGCTGATTTCCAGAGGCTTCTGTGTCCCAGGGAAGCCAAGGCAGGGGCGGGTTGAACGGTGCTGGCGCTGCTGCTGCTCTGTGCCAGAGAGCCCCGGCTGGGCAGGGCACGGTGCCCACTGCGCTGCGGGCTCTGTGTCCTGCCAGAGCTGGGCACACCTGGGAACACCTGGGAACAAGGCATGACAACTTGTGGGCAAACCAAGGGCTTTCTGGGGCTGCACTGCTCTGCACACACCCAGGACACCTGCAGCACACAATTTTAAGCCTCAAACAGGTAAACCTAAGGGAAACAGCTGGAAAGGGTTTCATTTTGACCTTTCTTAACCTGCTAACAGAAGCTGCCAAAATGAACGTTACCAAGCAAGGCCCAATCCCTGCTGCCAGCTCAGGGTTAGAAGAGAGGCAATACTTGATTTCAGCACTGGGTGTGTGGGGAATCCCTTCCCTAATACTTGCACACCCAGCAATCTCACTTACTAGTTTGTATCCATGGATCCAAGACATATTCAATGCTTTGCTGGAACTCACAGGCTAAATATTCCCCCAAATGATTTGATGTACTGATTGATACTTATTTACTTATTGATACTTAAATCATGTCTCAGAATTTACTGACATGAGAATAGGAGTGTTCTGTAGGTCCCTGCTGGTCTTTGTCACAGGTTCATGAGAAGAGTAGAAATAAGAAGGGATAGTTAATTTTTAGCAGGTAAAGTAGTTAAGGCTAGGGTAATATATCACTTGCCTGTCTTTACTACGTTTAAAGAAGCAGGATGGCATGCTGATTTCTTTGTGACAAAGACGAGGACCATAGCCTGCACTTAGGCCCCAAAAGTTCAGCTATAGCCAAGGGGTGTGAAAGCCTACCAACAGGTCATAAGTAAAGAGGTCAAATTGAGGAAGACATGTTAGCCTTCATCAGAAGGAGACCATTCCCCACTTTAAAACCCACCAACCCATTTGAAGTGAAAGACTCAGAAATGTGAAGGAACTTTGGACTCAATTATAATGCATTTTAATACAAAGGGGGGTAGGCAGTGGTACCTAATGAATATGTATTAGGTTTTTTGGCAATTATATGAATATGTATAACATTTTAGATAAGTAGAGAGCCAGTGATTCTTCACACATGTCTTTAGGAGATGACTCCTCATGTGCCTGGTGCTGTAATAAACATACCACCTTCTAACTTTAACTGTGGCGAGTTCTATTCCACACTTCATTTGGTGACCAGCAGGAACGCTTCTCTGCTCCAGCGAGAACACCCGGGCTGTGGGACGTCTCTGGGCGCTGCCAGGACATTCCTTTCCTGGAGGCACCTCCGCTCTCGGCTGATCCTCATGGGGACAGACAAGACTGCTGGGACTGTGGAGAAAGGGAATGTTTAACTCTGTATAAAGTAACCAGTAAAGGCGTACGCAGGGGGAAGGGCTGTTCATAAGTCACACAGAGATGTCCCCATGCACAACATAGGCCTGTACAGTTTGGGTTTGGGTCTGACTGCTGGCAGAAAGGATTTGCTGTGTCAATAAGGACCTGCTAGCAATTCTGGGGGTGAATGGAGCAAATCCTGTTTTATTGCTGCAATTTTCCTGTGTGTTGTAATTGTGGTTGTGTTTACAGTATGTGAATGTTTGAGGAAGATGATGTGGGTGGATGCTGATGTGGTGGATGGTGTGTGTTGTGTTGAGAGAAGTGAGCACTCTGTCCCTCATAAAGAGATACTCCTTTCCTGGTGAGCTTGTGTGTGTGGACTTTCTAATTGCAGGGGTTGGTATTCCCTGTGACACCTGGTGCTTGGGTATACAGGGTGGCTGAGTGGTTTTTTCTCCACATTGTGGTCATTTGGGACTGTATGGTTGTGTTTGGGGGAGATTTTAGAATTTTGCTTGCAACAAGTGCAGCAATTCATGCAGAAAACTACAGTGTGGTGATTTTTGTATGTTGAGCTATGGTGGTTCCTTTCTACCGCCCTCCTCCGCCAGGGTTTAAAATCTCCTGCCACGAGGTGGACGCTCTCTTTCCTCTCCTGGACATCCTCTTTTCTCTCCTGGACCCTCCCTTTCTCTCCTGGAGTTGTTCTCCATTAAAGCTGTGGGACTTTGGTCCCGAGAAGAAAGAGCACCTCTTGTCTTTTGCTTTTGTCCTTGTCAGTGTCGCTGGGGTCCAGAGCTGGCCAAACTGATCCCCACGAGGCGAAAACCGACAAATGGCCCCACATGCACAGCTCAAAAATTGGCCACATTTTTGATGGACTGAAGCGTTTCCCACACGTTTGGAATTCCCTATTCCCACACAGGTCAGGCAATTGTTGAAAGGACGCACCACACTCTAAAACCCATTCTAGATCAAGCTCAAAAGGGGACTAATCCCAAAGCAACATCCCAGATGAGGTTGAGCAAAGCTTTAGATGTCTTTATGTTTTGAATAGCTCATTTGCAGGAACTAATCCTCCAATTTTTAGGACTTTTCAAACACAACACAGGCAAAATTGAAAGAAAATCCTTCCGTTTTGATCAGAAACCTAGAGTTAGGACAAATTGAAGCACCATTTGCACTAATCACTTGGGGCAAAGGGTATGCTTGTATTTGCACAGGTGCCAGACCTAAGTGGGTCCCCACGAAGGACGTGAAACCTAGTCTGAGCTACACAAGAGTGTACTCATAGGACAATTGCACCAGCATTGGGAAATGACCCTGCAGATGTGAGCCGCATGGAGAAACTACGGTTCATGCCAGAAGTTCCCTGTTCAACCTGTGAAAGCTACAAATGTTGAGTTTGATGATGATTTTTGGACGGTGACAATGGTTTGTATCATAGAGCTCATGTAGCAAAAAGCGTGGTGTCCATTGTGTTCAAAAAGAATTCTAAGATGTCCAAATCTGTAAAATTGAAGGTTAGAGGGACAGTTTAGTGCCCTATAGTTGGCCAGTCCTGAACAAGTACTAAAAGATTTGCTTGAGAACTGAAATAGATGGAGAAGCTTTTGCCAAAAAGCAGCTGAACAGGAACATGGAGCTTGATCAAATGATATACTGGCGCTTGTTGATTTTGCTTGCTTGCTTTTCTAGTGCATATATGCCTGTAGATCAACCAAAAAGGAATGTTTGCCTTGCTTTAGCCAATTCAGCAGGCTCAGACACCGTATGTTTGACCAATTGGAGCTCAGACAAATCCTTTGAAACTTGTTTGGTTGGTGTACCAGTGCCAGCAAAGGAGTGGCCAGCACCCAACCATGACAAATATTGGTGTGAGGCTGCCAACAAGACCAATCCCATAACCAGCTGGCATCACTGGGCCCCTGATCTTCTTAAAGCACCTTCTGAACCTCAAGAATTGGAATTCTTGGTTCAGTTGTAATGGAATTTTGTGCTGAGTTTCAGTACCAGGGAGATCCACAGTGAAATGTTACTCCCCATCATCCTGCAGACAGATACTCAAGTTTGTGGTGCAATTGTACTACCCCAGTGCCCCCTAAGGGCGAAAATGCTGACGAGTAGATGACCTAGATGAGTCCCCACACCAATTAACAACAGAATATTGGCTCATTGTGGAGATAGAGCCTGGCAGGGCATTCCCTCAAAAATTAAAGCTGGCCCATGTAGCATCAGACAACTCACTGTGACAGCACCTATTGTTAAAAAAGCCATCAAGAGAAAACACAGAGAAAAAAGATTTGCCCATCATTATAAAGAAAACTGTAATAGCAATTTCAGACCCTAGGGCCCTGCAAAATGGGTTACATCAATTTCTACATTAAGTTGCCATTAGAAACCATTACACGGATTGGGGTGTTGGCTGAAGAAAGAAGACAGTGCTACTTCCTTTGCAATTAGTGACATGATGACTGATGTTAGTGCTGTCAGACATGCAACCTTACAGAAGAGAGCAGTAATTGAATTCCTTAGCAGCCATTCCATGTGTTCAGTGTCACCCCCATGGTCAACACTGTCACTGTCAGCTTTGAAAGCTTTTGGACAGTGTTTGAGAAGTCAAATTTTTTTGACTGCTGAAGGGCTTTGGGGCCCAGAGTTCATGTTAGGAACAAGGGATTAAGTGTGTGAGCCATGGAGGTGTTGGACCAGGTGTTTTGTGCAAGTGGTGAGAAGGGTTTCTTCCTTTCAGTTTCTCTTTCAAAGGGAATATTACTGTTGCCCCTGAGTCTTCAGGAGGGGAGCCTGTGGACAGAGCTGCAGCAGAGGGAGCTTTGCCTGGCACTGAGAGCTGCAGGAACAATTCCCAGGAGCCCGAGGAGTTTGGTAAGGACAGAGCCCCCATTGGTTTAGAGAGGTGTGAGATGGCTGCTCTGAGCCTGCCTCTGGCAGGCAGGGAGATGAGAAGTGTTGAGTTCCTGTCTGCAGGCTTGGTGCTTTCTGGTGCCTTCAGTTCAAATCCTGCACTGGCACTACCTGCCTGAGCCCTGCCCTCCACGCTTCTCCAGAGGCTCTGACACTGAGTCCTCTGTGGGAATCCACAAAATTAGAGGATTTTGGGAAAGCTGCAAAAGGCAGGTCTCAGATACAGCAGAACTGTGATTAGAGCTAAGCAGCAGCCATGAGATAGGTCAGCAGAAAAATTATTTAAACCGTAGAAAAGCAAGGACAAATAGAACAATGGTCTGTGTATTAACGCTTGTCTAGAATAACTCTCTAAGCTCCAGAAAAGTTCATCTAGCAAGATATTAGGAAGGTTGAAGCTTAATAATAGAGCTCTGTGTGTTGTGTCTTAAGGCTTACAAGTAGGTATTGTATTCAAAATAAGCAAGCATTGTTTTAACCAAAGGTACATGTGCTTACAGTGATTGGATAGAACTACTGTCAAGATGCTTTTGCTTTGTGTGATTGGTCAAAAAACTTATAAAGTAAGTTGTAATATTAAGTTCTTTGTCTGCTGCCTGGGATGTGAGCTGCTGGCATCTTCCCATAGTCATAACCATGTAATGAGATTGATAGTGAAAAAATAAAACAGCTCAAGGCACGTTCCACAGCAGCCCCGGCCCATTTGTGAGTTGTAAATAGCCCCCTGCCAGCGTCAAAGAGTGCTTCCTCTGTGAGGAATTATGTTAGACTAGAAGAATAAAAAAAAATGGAAGATCTGTTAAAAAGGAGGAATGGACAGTTCAGGTAGGGGCCGGAGGCCCAGGCTGTTAAAAAGGAGGAATAGATCATCCCTTTGGCTGCAGTCATCTGTACCTGATGTCCTTGTAAGTCATTATTAGGGGCTCCTGGGATACATGGGCCATGGGAAATCATTTATCTAAAACAGAATGGGGCATTTCTTACCAGCTTGAGAAAATTTGACAGGATAAAGGACATTCAAACATCTCAAAACATGAACTGAGAGACTTATTAATCTGGGTAAAAGTGAATACTCAAATTATAGACTTGCAGTCTGCTTTTACCTTTGATTTTTGGGACCAGATAAACTGGAAAATTTATAATCTATTTCTCTCAAAAAAAGGAAGAGATGGTGGACAAACTAATGACTGTCTCCAGAGCTTTAATGTAGAGTTTTAAACAAAATGATCATAACAGAGATTTTTTCGAATGCCAAAACAGAACATCTGGTTCTGAGACTCTAATTCTGAGTGGTGCTGGGCTGTCGTCCTCTTCTGGGGGGATCTTGGGTTCGGTTCAGGGTTTCTTCCCTTCTGGCATGTCCGGGGTTCTTCCAGGCAGTGTGGGTAGCACCCCAATCTGTGGGAAGTGGGAACTGGATCAGCTTTCAGCTTTGGTTGTGTCCTCTGTTCCTTCCGGGATTCCCTGCGTCCCTGCTGCTGTGACAAGCTGTCCTCCCATTCCTCCGCGAAAACACCCACCACTGCAATGCCTGGGAAAGTGTTTGGGATTTTCGTTGCATTCCGGGAATGTGGGAGTTCAGGGGTTGTGTTCTGGGGAGGATGGGAGTTGCATGGATCCGGGAGACCAGAGTCTGGAGAGGCTTTGCAATACAGGGCCTGCTTGTTCTGAAATTGTGCAGGTGGGGACTGCCAAGGGGGGTTCTGGATCTGCTCTGCCTGGCCGAGGGGCTGTGGGGGTCACTCCTGCCACTGCTTCCCCTTCTTGGAAAGACATCCCCTCGGATCAGTCCCAGGCAGGCAGATTGCTTTGCAGTTCTGAGAATTCTTTTTGTGTAAATTCCTCCCCCAAGTCTCTCCCAGGGTTTTCTTTGGTTCCCCAGCCTCCGGATACAGGCGGTGGGGAGGGTTTGGATTTGGCTCTGCCTTCAGAGGACCAGGCAGGGGGCAGGACAGAGGCGGCAGGCGGCAGCCAGGGGCCAAGCGGGGCCAGGATGGCTCTGCCCAGACAGATGCCTGGGGTGGAAGCAGGAGGGCTCAGAAAAGTTTCTGTGGAAATACAGACAGATGGCTTAGAGGCCTTGAAACCTGTCTCATTCGCTGCTGGGGGGGAAAATAGTATGTGGAGATCACAGCTTGGAGCTGGCAGTTTTCCAGCTGAGTCCCCGTGGGCAGAGATACGGTGTAGAACCTGTAACAGTTCATTAGAAAGTGTCACAAATTTGGTTTTGCAGAAGAAAGCAGCCCCAATTTGTATGATTCTAATCAAACTCAATTACCAGACTCTGGCTTTTCTCCTGGCACCAATACAACACAGTCCAGCCGATACCCCCCATTATGGGGGAGTTGTTGGGAACATAAAGCTCTCCTCCTCTGCCATTCCTGAACAGGGCTCCCAGAGGATGGTGTGTTGCTCAGGTGGCACTGCCACCAAGATTTCAGAGGTGGCACTGCTGCCAAGAAGAGGTGGCATTTCAGAGGTGGCACTTGCCAAGATTTCAGAGGTTTGCCAAGGATTTGCTCTCTTCCCCGCCCTTACTGGCAATGCTCCTGGCAAAGTTTGTTGCTGCGGCAGCAACCTGCCAAGAACTTAGAGCTTAGCAGAGTTCCCGGAACAGCTGATGTCAGTGACAATACTACCTGTTCTTCTGAATCAGACACAAGAGTACTGAGAGGGAAAAATAAAACACAATCTAAATCAGAGGTGAACCCTCCATTACAATTACCTAATTGGTCTAATATTAATCAAAATTTTTAAAAAAATTTCAATTCAAAGAAACAACTCCTTGTATTACCTGTAAGATATGGTTGTAATGATGTGAATAATTTGCTACTACTTTGTTGTACAAGCTTTGTCTTCAGTTCAACAGAAGGATCCAAGATCCAAGATTCTACACTGCATGGATGACTTGCTCATTGCAGCTCCAACGCAGACAGAGATGGAGCAAACTTGTGCTAGTGTTGTTACTGAAATTCAAAAGGCTGTACTTGAAATGTCTGCAACAAAATTCCAAGGCTGCGACATCAACTTTCCAAGAACTTTAACACCTGTGGCTCATGCCCTGGCCCTCAACAAGGTGAACTTTCCAAAGATGACAAAGGTCATCACTGTAAAAGCCTTTCTTTTTGCAATTTTAGGAGAAAAATGCAACTTTGTGGTCTCATTTTCATTGGGACCTTCTGAGACAGATCCTTTGTTGACAATAGAGTGGATTTTTTCTTCCCTACAGGTTTCAAAAACTATTTTCACAGTTTTAGAGATGATAGCAGAAATTGTAATTAGGGCCAGGACCAGATTGTTAAGTTTAGAAAGGTCAAGAATTTGCAGTTATCTATTTACCATTGAAAAAGATGATCTTAATTGGGCAATGCAAAATTCTGATGATTTGCAGTATGTTTGTTGAACTTCCCAGGTGTTTGTTCTGTTCATTAGTATGGCTCACAAATTATTACAAGCAAAATTGAGTTTTAGAGAGAAACCTAAGTTAGGTGAAGACCCTTCAAATGCAATAACTCTCTTCACTGATGGCTCTGGCAAAAGTCACAAATCAGTCATAACTTGGTTGAACCAAAAAAAACTAACGCTTGGGAGTCAGACATTCAAATAGTAGAAGGATCTCCTCAGATTGTTGGCTTGCTGCTGTGGTTTTGGCTTTTCAGCTCTTTCCACAACCTCTTAATTTAATCACAGATTCTGCTTATGTTGCTAATGTAGTTAAAGATTAGAAGGATCAATTTTAAAAGATGTTAGCAATGATTCTTTATGCCATTGGCTTTCATGTCTTTATACAACTTTGCAATATAGAACTAATCCAGATTTTGTTTCTCACTTCAGGGCTCATTCTTCGTTTCCTGGAGAAGCAGTGGAAGGAAACGCTCTGGCGGACAAACTGACAATGGTTATTTCAAACACTTTGCCAAACATTTTGGAACAAGCAAAACTGAGTCATGTCTTTTTCACCAAAAACCAGTGCACTTGTGCAAATGTTCCAAATTTTGTGTTTGGTAAGGCTATCATCAGTTCTTGCCCCTGACTGTCACTTGTGCAGCCTCCTGTTTCTACAGGTGGTCAACCCACGAGGTTCAATGAAAGCCTGCAGTTATGGCAAACGGATATCACTAAGCAAACCCTTCCTTGAGGTAAATTTAAAAATATTCATGTTTCAGTGGAGGCTTGAGTTCTCTGGTGCAATTTTCCATTCTCAGAAACATCCAGGTGAAACAGGTAATCATCCCCTGGTCATCATTTTTATGAAGCTTTTGCTTCATTGGGTCCTGCTCAAGTACTCTAACAACAATGGTGAGCTCCAGTATATATCTCAAAATTGATGCACATTTCTAAAAAATGGGGTGTTTGCTCAGCAGGTCCTTCTGTATTCCTCACTCAGGGCAAGTTAGGCAAGTGTAATTTGGAAAGACATCAGACATTAATATCCATTCTAGATTCAACAGGAAGGGGAGTAACATGCTGACAAGCCAGATGAGGTTGAACAATTCTGCTTTGCATGTTTTTATTTTTAAACAGCTCAGTTGGAACCTCAATCCTCAGCTTAGGAATTTTTCAAAAACACACAGGCAAAACAAAAAAAAAGGCCCCTGTTTTAATAAAAACCCTGAGACTGGACAAATTGAAGGTCCTTAATGGATTAATCCCTTGGGACAAAGGGTATGCTTCTGTCTCTACAGACAAAGGAAAGTGGGTCCCAGCCAAAAACCTCAAACAATGAACTCACCCCTTGATTTGATGAGTCCAAAACCAAGGAAGCAAGTATGCAGGCATGAGCTGAACAGAGGGATCCACAGGTCACGCCTGACATTCCCTGTTCATTGGTGGAACCTGCAAACTCTGATTTTATGTTATTTATAAGTGTGTCAATTGTTTGTTTCATAGAGCTGATTTTTGGCAAAAGTGTGGGTTTGGTTTGTTTTCTAAGTATAGATCCCTCAATTGGATCTTTCAAAGGTGAAATTTTCTTAAAAGGACAAAAGCAAAGTTTTAAATTGATATATATGGGAGGATTTTTTTGCCAAAAATTAGCTCACAAAAAGGATGCAGCAAAATCAAATTCTATGCTGGTGTTGGTTGGTTTTAATTGCTTCTTGTAGTCCAGATTTAGCTGTGGAACAACCAAAACAAATGTTTGGGTGACCTTAGCCAAGGCAGCAGGCTTGGATACCATATCTTTTGTCTAATGTGGGAAACAGAAAAGCCTTTCTCCACCTGTCTGGTCGGTGTGCCAGTAAAAAGATTTGCCCTTGGTCAAAAGCACCAATAGTTAGCCTGGTGAAATTGACAATGGGAGCAA
>JALJVW010001139.1:0-20207 GCA_024865655.1 Emberiza elegans
AAAGTGGAAGAGATGTGGAGTAGCATTCTTTGCTGGACGCTTTTTGTAGAACCATGGACTGTTCCTGAATACAGAGACTATTTTCAGAGAGAGCCACGGGTCCCAGAGTTAAGAAGGCAGTGTGTGGGAGCCTCCCGGCCCAAGAGGTGAAATAATGGGGGACAGATGTCCCAAAATGAAGACTGTGCCTTTACTTTAGAGTGAGACGATGGAATCTTAAAAAGACAACCCTAAAGTAGCTCTGGTCCATGTTCAGTGGTGAGAGCACTAAAATGGGAGAAAGGGTCACGATCTCCAATCCGGGTGGAGATATGTGACCAAAAGCCCAGGGCATACAAGAAGGACTCCTCCTCTTAAAGAATCTATGATTGAGTGTTTGTAAGGGTGGTTTTGCTGGACTGAAAGATGTAATTGTATTGGAAATTTGGTGGGGGAGGAGGAGAACTGTATTCTTAGAGTTTTTATTTCCTTGAGATTGTCTTTCTTTTCTTTCCTATTGTAGTGTTAATTAATAAAGTTCTAAAATTATAGTTTTAAGTAAAAGACTGCTTTGCTTATTCCTAAGCACATCTCAAAAATACCAGAGAGAAAGTATTTTCATGGGGGCACTGGCACTTTTATAATCAAACCATGACATTTTAGTTCCTGACCCAAAATCGAGATAAGATAAGTTGATAAGATAAGGGTGTGAGATGGGGCCAAAAAAGAATAAGAACAAAGCATGTATTTGTCTTGTAGAAGTGTATATAGTTTTAGTAATGTTAGAAAGTGTGTTTTAAAAAGTTTAAGAGTAGAATGTCCTGGTTTGAGGGGAAATGGAAAGTGTGTCAGTCCAATTGAAAGTAATAACAATTTGACACCTGTTTTGACCCACTGAGTTGGATATGAGAACACATAGAGTTAAAAGCAGAGCTCTGCCCCTGGGAAGCCGTCTGGGTGGTGGAAGAGGAGGACCTTTTCCAGCTGGGCTGGGCAGGGGAGGGGCAAAAAGCTGCAGGCCTGGGTTAACAAAGGATTAGGCCTGCCTTAAGGTGGAAGGCAAGAAGAATACCAGAAGCATCGGGCAGCCCCCAGGGAGAGAGAGAGATGCAAAAATGCCATTCAACTGAACTGTTATCTTGAAATTTAATACCCAGCAGTGTCAGGATGTGTCAGCCGTGTGTGAGAACAGCTCTGAATGCCGGAATGAGGGGAGTATTTTCAGGACCGAGTGGGAAGACTGAGAACCTAAGTGGAGAACTTTCTTTTTGTAGACAATGAAAGCTATTTTCGGAGAGAGCCACAGGTAGAGTTCTTGACCTCTGGAGAGGAAGATTTAAGTGTAAGTGAGGTATTTTAAAGGACCGAGCAGTGGAGAGACTAAAATGGGAAGAACCTCAGTGGAAGAAAATAACGAGTGTTTGTAAGGACTGTTACAGAGACTATTTCAGAGAGAGCCACCGGGTCCCTTGAGATTGTCTTTTCTTTCTTTCCTATTAGAAGTTAATAAAGTACCTAAGAGAATTGATACAGCATTACTTTCTGACACAACACACATAATATTAATTTTAATATTTGGGAAAAGCCAATCATAAAATACATGCATTTTTCACAGGGGATTTGGTTTCTTGAGGGGGGCATTTGTTGAAAATTTTGGGAGTATTTTTTAATTTTGGTGGGTTCCACTGAGATTTTGTGGGATTCTCTGGGATTTTGTAGCATTTTATTGTAATTTTACGGGATTTTGGGGTTTTACTGGAATTTTGGGGGCCTTGGGTGGTCTGAGGGGGCTTTGAGGTTGGCCCTGGGTGTGGGGAAGGGCTTAGAGACACCAAAATATCCTTAAAACCCCTGAAAGTCCCAATAAGAATACACAAAATCCCAATTAAATCTCACAAAATTAGAACACCCTCGAATCCCAATAAAAGCCCACAAAATCTCTTGAAATCCCAACAACTCCTCTCCATAATCCCAATTAACCCCCAAATCCTCCAAAATGTCCCCAAACCACAAGAAGCCCCACAAGATCCCCCAAGACCCAAAGAAACTGGGAAACACCCATAAAACACCAGAACCCCCATAATCCCACAAAAATCCCCCCAAAAAGCTAAAATTTCCTTAAAAAGCACAGACCTTCAAAGAATCCCACTAAATGCCTCCACAAGTGCAATAAAACCACACAAAATCCCCAGAAATTACAATAAAACCCTCAAGAATGTAATAGAATCCCAAAAAATCCCCACAAAATCCCAGTATTCCCCACCAAAATTATAAAAAAAATTTCAACAAACCCTCAAAAACCTCCAGAAAAAAACCCCCCAAAACCCAAACCCCCCAAAATTCCCCAACTCCCCCAAACCCAATCCTTCTCTCCAAAACCCCAATCACTGCCCCTGAACTCCCACAAACTCCCGCAGCCCCAAAAGCCCCAAATGCCGCAGCCCTGCCCAGCCCTCCCTGGTCCCTCCCAGTCCCGCCCAGGCCCGTCCGGGGCCGCGGCCAAAACTCCCCGGAGCGAACGCGGAGGGCCCGGAGCGAGCCCGGAGCCCATCCCGGGCTCGGCCTCAGCCTCGGCCCCTTGGGGGCATTTGGGGCCACCCTGGGCAGGTTTAGGGTGGGCTCAGATCCCTGGCAGGCATTCCCAGCCTTGCAGGGGGGGATTTTAGGCCCCTTTGGCTGATTTGAGGCTGGATCTGGAGCGTTGGAGGGGGGATTTTAGATCCCTTTGGATGATTTCAGGCCCATATGGGTGAATTTAATCCTGTGTGAGTGATTTTAGGTCCCATTTTTTTGTGTGATTTTGGGCCCATTTGAGTTGGATTTTGCTTCTTTGGGTAATTTTAGGTCAAACCAAGTCATTTAGGATGATTTGAGGTCCTCTTGTGTTGGTTTCAGGGACATTTGGGTGATTTTAGGTCAATTTTGGTGATTTTTGGTAAATCCAGATGGATTTTAGGCCCATTCAGGAGATTTTAGGCCAAAGCAGGTACTTTCAGGGTGGATTTGAAGCCCATTTTGGGAGATTTAACGGTGATTTTAGGCCATTTTGAGGGAGGTGTCAACCAGTTTGGGCAATTTTAGACCCCTTTGGATAATTTTAATCCCATTTGGCTGATTTTAGGCCAAACCTGCTGGATTTCAGCTGCATTTGAGACACCTTTGGGTGATTTTAAACCAAACCGGGCCCTTTTAGGACCGCGCGTCCCCTTGGCCCCGCCCCTTTCCCCTCACGGTTCCCGCCCTTTCCCCCCCCGTTCCCCTCACGGTTCGGCCTTCGGGAACGGGGGGGGAGGAGGAGAGGGAGGGTGCAATTTGCTCCCAGCAGGGTCCCAGTTGCTCCCAGTTCCTGCCGCTTTCATCCCGTGTTCCCAGTTCTCCCAGTCACTCCCACTTTTTCCCAATTGCTTTCAGCACAATTCCAGTTGCTCACACCCACCCCAGTCAATCCCAGTATGATTCCAGTCACTCTCAATGAGATCCCAGTGTAACCCAGTATGGGCTCAGCTGCTCTCACTGTGATCCCAGTTGCTCCCAGCATAATTCCAGATGTTCTCACTTCCACCCATTATGATTCTAGTTGTTCCCAGAATAGTCCCAGTCCCTCTCAGCAGGGTCCCAGTTGTTCCCAGTTGTCTCCAGTGTAGGTTCAGTTTCCCCAAGCATCGTCCCAGTTGCTCCCAGCATGATCCCATCTTTTCCCAGTGTGTTTCCATCACTCCCCTATGGTCACAGACACTCCCAGTATGGTCCCAGTTGAATCCAGTTGCCCCTGGTCTAGTCCCAGTCACTCCCTAGATGATCCCAGTCCCTCCCAGCATGGTCCCACTCACTCCCAGTTGCTCCCGGCATGATCTCAGTTATTCACAGCTGTTGCTAGTCACCCTCAGCAGAATCCCAGTCACTCCGAGTATATCCCATTTGCCCCTAACATGGTCTCAGGCACCCCGTGCAGGCTCTGACACAATCCCAGTATGATCCTAGTATGATGTCAGTATAAAGCCAGTATGATCCCAGTATGATGTCAGAACAAAGCCAGTACTGCCCCTGTATGATCCCAGTATGATGCCAGTACAAAGCCAGTACAGTCCCAGTCACTCCCAGTACGATCCCAGTCCAGCCCAATCCCTGGCAGCGCTGCCACTGCTGGGATTCCCCCAGGCCTGGGTGCGTTCCCCCCTGGTGGATGTGCCGAGAGGAGCCCCAAGGGCTGGCAGTGGCCAGGCAGGGTCCCCAGCAAGGCCCAGTTTGGATGTGCAGCCCCCAGTTTACCCAGTTTGCCTCTCCTTTGGCCCGGGCTGGCATCCCCCGCCCGCAGCGGCTGGGAGCAGCCGAGAGCCCCGCGCTGCCCATCCCGACCTGTCCCGGCTCCATCCCCGCTCCTGCCGCGGCTGCGAGGGCTGCGGGAACGGGGCACCGAGGGTGTGGCTGCTGCTGGGGGAGGAGGAGGAGGGAGGGAAGGGCAGGGATGGAGGGGGAGGAGGAGGCGGGGTTAGGGGGGAATAGGGGGAGGGGGAGGAAGAGGTGGGTCAAAGGGGGATTAAGGCTGAGCAGAAGGAAGCTTGCAGTCTGGCCCTCCCTGAATTTGCAGCCCCCACCTGTGGGATCATCGCCCCCCGCCATAGTGTTGGCGAGCGGGGACAAGGAGTTTCGCCCAGATATCTTGCGGGGTCCCTGGGTTGGGTTATTTTGGGGGGATGTTTGGAGAATGAAGAAGTCCAAGGCTGAGCGGAAAAGGCCCCTTGGGGGGACATCGGGGGGTGCCGGTGGCGGCTGGCGGCAGAGGCAGCCTGGAGGAGCAGAGCCCTGTGTCCCCCAGGAGCCCAAAGTGGGGGAGCCCAGAGAGGGGGGAGCGCCGCCATTGGCGGGAGCCTCAAGAGCCTGGAGAGGGGCAGGGGGACTCCTTGGAGCCGCTGCAGCCCAGAGCAGAGAATGAGGGGAGAAGGGAGCCCGGGAGCCCAAACAGCCCCGGCGTCCCGAAATGGGGAGAGCCAGGAGGGGGGAGCTTTTGGCATTGCTGGGATTGACAACAGCCTGGGCAGGGCGGGCACTGAGGAGAAGGGGGACCCCCAATCCAAGTATGACCCCATCAGCTGGGACAGGGGGGAACCCCCAAACACCAAAGGGAAGGGACCAAGGACAGTGAACTCCTGGGTGGGTTTTTCGGGGCTGTATCTTGGTGTTTGGGAGGTTTTTCTGGAGCGCAGATTGCTGGTGACTTGTACAGATGGACTTGGGTTGAGAGACCTTCAAACTCACCGTGCTCATCCCTTAATTTCCCCAAACCAGGATTTCTCATTCCCAGTCCCTGGGAGGCTGCAAGGGAGAGGAAGATGCCCCAGGACACTGAGGCAGGTGAGGGGAAGTCAGTGCTCCTTTCCCCTCTGTGCTGCTCCATCTCCCAGCCCAGCACGGCCCCGGCTGCAGCACAGCCCTGGGGGGATCTCCTTGCCCTTGCCTGTGGCATGGAGGCAAATCCCATCCTGTCCTTGTCCTTCCTCCCCCAGAGCAGGAGCTGAGCATGGAGCGCAGGGAGGACAAATCCCCACAGCAGAACCTGGTGGAAGAAGCCATTTTGAGCGGCTCCACAGCGCAGGAAGCCAACAGGGAGGAAAAGCCCTGGAGATGTCGCATGAGGAGGGGCTGCAAACGCAGCTGGCAGGGATGTGAGGGGGAAAGAGCCAGCCTGGGCCGGGAAGGCGGCTGGAGATCGAGCCAGAGCTCGGAGCTGGTGCTCCATGAGCAGCTCCATGATGGGGAGAAGCCCCACACATGCGTGGAGTGTGGGAAGAGCTTCAAGTGGCAGTCCAGCCTGAACCGCCACAAGAGGACCCACACTGGGGAAAGACCCCACATGTGTTGGGAATGTGGAAAGAGCTTCAGACTCAGCTCCACACTAACCAGCCACCAGATGATCCACACTGGGGAGCAGCCCTACAAGTGTGGGGAGTGTGGGAAGAGGTTCAGATCCAGCTCTGACCGGATCCGTCACCGAATGATTCACACTGGGGAACGGCCCTACAAGTGTGGGCAATGTGGGAAGAGCTTCATGACGAGCTTCAGTCTGATCCACCACCAGGTCATCCACACTGGGGAATAAGCCTATGTGTGTGGGGAATGTGGGAAGAGATTCAGTTGGAGCTCCAGCTTGATCAGGCACCAGAGGACCCACACTGGGGAACGGCCCTACAAGTGTGATCAGTGCAGGAAGAGGTTTCAGACCAGCTCCCATCTCCTCCAGCACCAGCGCACTGACACAGAGGAGAGGCCCTTCCGCTGCCCCCGACTGCGGGCAGGGCTTCAGGCAGAATGTCAGTCTTGTCAGACACCAGCGCATCCACACTGGGAGAGGCCCCACGAGTGTGAGGGTGTGGGAAGAGCTTCAGCTGGAGCTACCACCTGATCAGGCACCAGAAGACCCACACTGGTGAACGGCCCCACGAGTGTGGGGAGTGTGGGAGGAGCTTCAGCCAGTGCTCTAGCCTGATCTGTCACCAGCGGATACACACTGGGGAGAGGCCCTACAAGTGTGACGAATGTGGGAAGGTCTTCACCCAGCGCTCTAACCTGATCTACCACCAGCGCATCCACACTGGGAGAGGCCCCCACAAGTGCCCCCAGTGTGGGAAGAGCTTCTCCCAGAGCTCTAACTTGACCCAACACCAACAGAGGCACCAGTAAGGGAAGCCCTGCGAGTGCCCCGAGTGTGGGAAGAGCTTCATGCGCTGCTCCAGCTCCATCCCCCACTGGAGGAGGCACTTTGGGCACAGCCCTGATCACACCACATTCCCTGTGATTCGTGTTGGGAACACACCTGGCTGCTTCTTGATTTGGCCTTAATTTTCTTCTGATTTAATCTTGTGAAAAACGCCAATCACTTGTTTTAAAATTTTAGAAGTTTAATAGAAATAAAATAGTTATAAAAATAGTAATAAAAATTAGAGCTATAAGGACTTGGACAATCAGTGTTAGGACAATAAAGGACAATAAAATGCAAAGAATTACAGACATCTGAGTGTGTTTTGCTCTCTGCCACACAAAAGCCCACCTCACTAACAAAGGATTAATTCTTACAAGTAGAAGCCTGTTGCATATTCATATATCTCATACATGATTCAAAATTTCTTTTCAAACACAGGGTGTTTTCTGGTTATTGTCAACTTCCTCCCTCATCCTGTAAATCAGTGTTTTGGCTCCTCAATATCTGGTTCTTCCCGATAAGGAGACAATAATTCTTCTCTTGTTAGTTTGCTGTCTTGCTGTTTTCTCTGTGCAAACAATTTCTTGATTATCATATCCATTCCTTGAGCTAGTTAGAAAAGGTATCTTACATTGCATAGTTTCTATTTTGATATTATGTTATAGCTTAAACTTTATTTACCACACTATGTAAAAAGGATTCATACAGTACTACAAATTAATACAACATAACTTTCCAACATAACACATATAGTATTCCTTGTAATACTTATGAGGAGCCATCATATAATATGCATTTTTCACAATCCTCCCTCTTTTTTTTGTAAATCATTTGGCTTGAGCAATATTCCGTGTTTTCTAGCCTTCATTATTCTCTCATTTTTTCCCCCAAATTAATCTCGCTTCTTTGAAGGGGCCTTCTATATTATTTTGTTTCTTTAACACCATAGTCCTTTGTGCTGTTTTAGATTTAGTCAACTCTTGGTCCATGGGCATGGTCTCTACTTGTGTGCCTTGGACTACGCTGGTGATAAGCCGCATGAAACAGGATCAAACAAGGAAGAAATACTAGACCAGCTATAGGGCATAAAAGGAAGAAGCCTAACTTCTTCTGAATCATGATTTTAAAGGGTTAAGATATTAGTTGAGGGTTAGAAAACCAGTTCATATTGAAATTAGATACACCAGTGATAGGTTAATGATTATTAGATGCTAATTAGCTAAAGCTAATTGTTATATTATGAGCTCATTTGTGGAAGGATGTGGATCAAGCAAACCATTACAGGAATATACTGAAACCAGTAGAACAATGCCCAGCACCTGGACTCTGTGTCAATCCATCATGAAGCAGGGGACCTTGGACCGTGCCAGAAGGTCACAGAGACCTGACGAAGACATTCCTGACTTCATCCCTGGGACCCCTGACCCAATTTGAGACCACTGGCCCAATTCAAGAGAAGAATTGTGCACATGTAAAATACTAATAACCTCATTTTAATTCACAGTGGGGATGGGAGATGCTGGAGTTGTGCATATGTATAAATTTGGGAAATAAGTAGAAGGCAAAAATCCTTGTACAGTACAATCACGCATTTCAGGAAAAACCCCCGTGCCACCCGCCAGTGTAATAAACATACCACTGTCTAACTTTGACCAGACAGAAAGTCTTTGTCCGTGATTTTCAGTTTTAACGATTCACCATGATGCCCCAGAGTGTCATAATGGTATCCTTGGTTTCATCAGACCCTTCATCCCATGGAGACCCACAGTGTTCACTGTAGTCCCCTTGATTCCACAAGGCCCTGCCGTGCTATCATGGCCCCTTGGTTCCAGTGGGCCCCAAAGTGTCAGGAGAGTCTCCATTGTTCCATGAGGCCTCGCAAAGTCACTGTGCTCTCCTTGGTTCCACAGGGCCCCACAGTGCAACAATGGACTCTTGGCTCCATGAGGTTCCTCAGTCACAATGGTCTCCTTGGATCTGCAGTGTCACCACGGTCCCTCTGTTCCCTGAGGTTCTGTTGTAGAACACGGTCACCTCGGTTCCGTGAGGTTCCACATTGTCACCATGGTCCTTTTGTTCCACGAGGTTCAATAGTAGAACATGGTCACCTTGGTTCCATGAGGTTCTGCAGTAGAACACGGTCACCTTGGTTCCATGAGGTTCTGCAGTGCCCCAATGGGCCCTTAGTTCCACCAGGCCTTGCTGTGTCAGAGAAGCCCCTTGTTTCCAAGAGGTTTCCCAGGGTCACAATGGTCTCCTTGGATCTACAGTACCACAACAGGCCACTGGTTCAGTGTGGCCCAATGTGCCAAAATGGATTTTGGTTCCAGGGGGTTCTGCAGTGTCACAATGGACCCTTTGGTCCAGGAGTTTGCACAGTGTCACAGCTGACTCCTTGGTTCTGTGAGGCCCTGCCATCACCAAATCTCCTAAGTATCAGAAGAAGACTCCTTAACACTAATTTGCTATTTAGGAGGGGATCATTTATTCAGGTCTGAGGTCTAGTGAGGGATAACTCCTAACCTTATGTGGACATGTCATTCTACCACTGTGTTGCTTATTTAGAGTTGCTAAATGTATATTACAATTTACCTGTTATCATAAAACCTACCCCAAGTTCCCAGTTTCAGTTCATCTTTTTTCTATCACTGTATTCTTTAGCCAGATGTTTTCTTCTTCTCTTCCAAAAGTCCTTGCTGGGAAAGCAGCCCCTGCATGCCTTGTTCCTGTGCTAAAAGTTCACAGGAATAGTAAAAATTGAATGAACCCTTTTGGTATCAGCCCCAGGCTTTGTGTGGGCAGGCAGAGGCAGAGCTGTCAACAGAGGAAGGGCCCAGCCAGGTGGGGCAGCCGGGGGATGCCGACTGCCTGCAGGGACAGAGGCGCAGGGCAGGGACACCGTGGGACAGCCTGGGCTGCACAGGGCACAGGGATGGGCAGCAGCTGCAAGACAGCCCTGACAGAGCCAACTTGGGCAGCCCTTTGGCCATGGCTGCTGGCCCTGGGCCCGAGCCATGAGGATGGGACAAGTGACCCTTGCAGGCCTGGGGCCTCATTGCCTCCTTGTTCCTGCTCAGTAGCCTGGCAGGGGCCGCCCCATGCTCCTGCCCTTGGCATTGCACATCCCCACATCCCAGTGCCCTGGGAAGAGCCCTGAGCAATGAGGGAGGGACAGGATCTGCCTGGCCAGGGGCTGGGGCTCAGGCCTTGGCCCTCTGCATTCCTGAAACACATCCAGGTGTGTTTAGCACCAGAGACACCTTTCCCTTGGTCATCCCCACCTGTCATTACTATCTCCAGTGTTCTGCTCTATTTGGAACTTAGGGACACTTTCTCAGTCCTGTCCCTCAGTGAGACCCATTAAAAGTTAAAGAAAGTTTGGACTTGGAATCTGATTTTGAGTTCTTGAGAAGTTCTTTGAGTCCACTCTGAGGGACTGGGTCTGATTCAAAGAGCACCAAAGCCCCAGAGGGTCATTAAAGTCCTTGTGCTGTGTCTGTGCTGCTGAGCTGGGCCGGGCTCCTGACCCAGAGGCAGCTCCTTGTTGTATTTAACATATTACGTAAGTCCATATTAGATAAGTCCCATGTTGTTGTATTTAGCATATTTCATAAGTCCTGTACCTCTCATTGTTGTCTTGTGGGCGGCAGATCTTCACAGCACAAGCTCAAGATCTTCTTTAGTCAGAGCTCCTCCAAGGTTCTGCCTGACTAACCAGCCCCTCCCTTTTATCCTAGTTACCTTGACAAACCACAGTTGCAGCCCAATGAAGAACATCACAGCTGCAGCCCATCAAGGATAACTAAGACCAGTCAGGGTAAAGATATTCAAGTACAGGTATATAATATGTATATTTAAAGCCTCCTCCATTTATAATACAAATATTCAGGGCCTCCTACAGCTCCTGGCAAGGGCAGCGCTGCAGAGAGACAGCTCTGGCCAGGAGCAGCTCCTGTGCACAGCCCAGCAGGGCTGGGGCACTGCCAGGGCCCCTCAGGGACAGGAGCAGGGCACAGACTGAGCTCACAGGGGCTCAGCACCGGCAGGGGCTGTGGGATGGTCCCAGAGGGGGCTGTGTCACAGCAGCACCTCTGTGGCTGTGTCACAGAGCCACAGAGCAGCTGGGATGTCAGCAAGGGGCTGTGTGACAGCACAGAGTGGGCTGTGTGACAGCACTGAGGGGGTTGTGACATCACAGAGCTGGCTGTGACATCATAGAAGGTGGTTCTGTGACATCACAATGTGGGTTGTGACATAGAATATGATATCACAGAGCAGCTGTGTGATGTTACAGAGAAGACTGTGACATCACATGGTGACTGTGACATCACAATGTGACTGTGACATCACAAATCTGCTCTGTGACATCACATAGCAGCTGAATGACATCATATGGAGGCTGTGTGACTGAGTTGTTGTGTGACATCACAGGGGCTGTGTGACATTACAGGGGCAGTGTGAGGTCACTGGGGAGGTCACTCTGCCCTGGCCCCCCTCGCAGTTCCTCCCAGAGCAGTCCAACGCTGCTTCTGCACTGTGGGGTCCCCTGTCCCCCCGGGTCCCCCCAACCCCCGGCCCCGCAGCCTCCCCCAGAGGATGTTCCACAAGATCCACACCAGAGCCTGACACAGGGACGGGGGCTGGGGCCCTGGGGGTGGCACAGGGGACAGGGGCCCCCCGGCAGCGTCCCCATGTCCTCCAGGGCCAGAGCCTGGGTCAGGGCTCCTTCACCCTGTTATAGATAAATATTATGATAGTGGCTTTTTGCAAATATTAAAGGGATATTAAATGTTTGATGTCAAAGTAACTTTGTTGTAAAGATATAGTTTTTATTTCTGTTGTTAATTAAGCTTAGTGAAATAGCTGCTTGTGTTAAACTGCCTGCTTGTGTTATAAGTAAAAGTTATGTTAAATTAGGGTATAGTTCAATTACATTGTATTAATTATGCTATATTAATTGTATTATGTTAAGAGTGGGGGGGTTGGTATTAGAATGTTCTACGATAAGGGTCCAGGGTTTGGTGGAAGGGCGGTCTGGCGGGGTAAGACGAGGTCGAAGAGGGATTGGATGCAAGATCTGACCAATCATTTGAAGCCCTGCAGAAACGATTGGTCCAGAATGAACGGCGGTAAAGACCAATGGGACGTCTGGAAATGGACCAATCATCATGCAGATCCAAAATGAAGCAATCCTGGACTGAAAGGGGGCTATAAATGGGGGGAGTTCGGTTGGGTCGAGGTTCGTCTTTTTGGAAACTTGTTTTCTGGGGAGAACCCAGTGCACTTGGGGTTAGTGCACTGTTCTGGTTTTGGCTCGCTGTGTTGGTGCTTAGGCTTATCCTGGGTACTCCGTTCCTTGCAGCTCTTTAAATAAACAATAACCTCTTTCTCTGGAGAAATTTTGGCCTTGTTCATATTCATAACATCTTTTTTGGGGACTCCTCTGGGATAGGCCACGCCCCAAAACAGTCCAGGGTAACCCAGGACCTGGGAGATGCATCCAGCCACCTTTTTGGCTGTCAGAGATTGGACTGCGCCGGACTGCGGAAGGGATTGCGCCTACACCCGAGGCTGCAGGGAACACAGCAACCCAAAAGGTGAGAGCCCTCCAAAGAGGGAGCGGGGCTCACCTTGCCTCAGAGTAACATGAGTGGGGTTGAAGGTAATGGGAGGTGCGAAGTGCGTCTGAGTGAATGAGACGGGGGCTGTGAGTACAGACCCCCGAAGTGAGTGCAGTCCTCCCGGTACCGCGATTCCGGACTCCTGCGGGGGGTTGGCCGGCAACAAAGGGAAGTGAGTGTTGTCATGGAGTGCTTGTACCCCTATGGACCCCCAGGAGTAGGGGAGACGGGGACTGCCCACCTATAGCCGCCCTTACCCATGCAGGCTCCCGTTCCTCCAGTGATTGGAGGCTCCGAGGGGTGTCTTGAGCCCTTGGCCCGAGTTGTACCCCTTGAACTAGGATCCCATTGGGGGGGTCATAGAGGGGGACACACTCGGTATCCAGAACTAGGATGACATTGGGGGGTCATAGGGGTACACAAAGGGGGTTAGTAGGGTGGACTTGCTCAGTGAGGGGTAGAGCTCCGACTCCTAGCTCAAACCACCTGGAGGGCTGTTCCTCAGGCATAAACTGGGGGAATCTACTCCCTGAGGAACTAGGACCTTGGGGGTGGGAGAAAATACTCCTATATGGAGACCACTGAACAAAGTGGCCACCATGTAGGGGAGTGCCCCTTTTCCAAAGCCAGGGAATGGGATGGTGACCAACCCAAGGGGAGTAGAGTCCCCTCAAACTAGGACTCCAGTGGGAAGGGGGTCACAGAGGGGAAGTAGGCTTACCCTGAGGATCCCCGCTAAAGGGGGTCGTAGGGGTGGCTGAAAACAGACTTCACAGGGACGGTGAGCCGCAGGGGGGAGGTGAGCTGCAAGCTGTGGAAGAGCCCTTTCAGTCACTAGGGCTGAAGGGGAGGTTAGAACCACTTACGTTAGGGAGAATTTTTCTCTTTTTTTGTATGTTAAGAGTCAGGGCCACTGAGGAGTGAAGTTCAGAGGCAAGGGCAGGCCAAAAGTCCTTCAACCACTCCTTAAAAATTTTTGAGTTTTCTGTGTGGCGGGCCAAGAAGCAGCCATTTGGAATTTTCTGTAAGGCGAGCTGAGAAGCGGCCATTTGGAGTTTTCTGTGAGGCGGGCTGAGAAGCGGCCATTTGGAGTTTTCTGTGAGGCGAGCTGAGAAGTGGCCATTTTGATTTTTCTGTGCAGTGGGCTGGGAAGCGGCCTATTTGATTTTCATGTGCGGTGGGCCAGGAAGCGGCCATTCTGAGTTTCGTGTCTGGTGTGCAGTGGCCATTTTGAGTAAGCGGCTCATTGAGGCCATTTTGTATGTGGTTGAGTGTGGTGTGCAGAGGCCACTTGTGCAGAGTAAGTGGCTTACTGCGTCTATTTTGTATGTAGCTGAACAGGTGGTTGTAAGTTGTTTCATTTCTTGGAATAGCTATCATTATTGTTTAGTTTTCCAGCTAGAAGGATAGAAATTATATTTCTTTTTGGAATTAATTTCAACATTTCACTATTCTTAGGTTATAAATGTTCATTTGAATTGACATTATTATTTCTAAATACTTGTTAAACCACCATATTTATTTTGTTTCCCACACTAAACATTTCTTTAAGTCGCCTTTTTTTTTGTTTTGTTTCCCACTAAAGCTGCCATATTTATTTCGTTTCCCACATCAAACATTTCTTTAAAGTTGCCATCTTTGTCTTGTCTCTTATGATAAGGAACTTTTTTAAGTAATCATTATTATTACATTTTCCACAATAATTAATATTTATTTTCTCTTCCTCATTTATAACTAATACATATCCCTTATTAGAAAAAAAAATTCCATTTGGATACCAGTTGCTAGTTAAAGATGGGACAGTGTGCTGGAAAAAGTGCCAGCAGGAAGAGAAAAGGGAAGGAAGTTTTTAAGAAAATACCTCCTAGCAGTCCTTTAGGTGAACTTTTAAATAATTGGGATACTAATGAGGGAGTGAAGGATCTAGATAAGATAAAAATGATAAGATACTGTACAGAAATATGGCCTAAAGAGAGTATTGCTGAAGGACCTATTTATTGGCCCTGGTATGGGACAAAAGAAAGATGGCTATGTATAGCTTTAATTAGATATGTCAATACCCAAGTAGAACCTTGCAACAAAGAAATTAGATATGCTAAGTGTTGGTTAGAAAGGGAGAAACAGGAAGAGGAAATGAAATTATATAAAGTATCCAGAGAAGAAGAAAAAGAAGAAACTAAGCTACCAGAAAGGAGGTGGGATCCTTTAGACCATCTTCCTCCGCCTCCCCCTCCTGATCCCTAAGGTTACCTCCCATTACCTCCTCGACTGACTCCTCCTATAGACCACCTTCCTCCTCCCCCTCCAACCTTGTACCCCTTGGTACCATCTCACGAGGTGGATGCATGTAGCAAGCAATCAATATAATACAAGGTTCCAAGCAAAGAAAATTCAAGATGAATGTGGGAGAACTGAAAAGTTGTTTCCTCTAAGGGAAGTGCCTATGGCGAGGCCAGAGGTGGTATTGGTTTTGTTAATGCCCCATTAACCGCCTCTCAAGTTAGAAATTTTAAGAAAGAAATTAAAACTTCATTAGAAGACCAAATAGGCATCTCCCAACAATTAGACCAATTCTTAGGACCTAACATCTTTACATGGGAGGAATTAAATTCTGTCCTAGAAATATTGTTCTCTTCTGAAGAAATACAAATTATTTGTACCACGGGTATCAGGATTTGGGAAAGAGAAAATAGAGGGGGTCCTAGAGAGGAAGATAAAATGGCTATTAACCCACCTAATTGGGATCCAAACCAGGAAGAGGGAAGAGTGGGCATGTGGCAATATAGGACCCTAATTGTAAGAGGGATAAGAGATGCAGTCTCAAGAACAAATAATGCAAAATTGGCATTTGATAGTCACCAGGAGCAAGATGAATCACCCAGCACCTGGTTAGAAAGATTAAAAAGAAACTTTCAGATATACTCAAGGGTGGATCCAGATAGTCCAGAAGGACAAGTTTTAGTTAAAATCCAATTTGTAACCAAGGCCTGGGTGGATATATGAAGGAAATTGGAAAAGTTAAATGATTGGCAGGAAAAAGGACTGAATGAGTTATTAACAGAGGCGCAAAAAGTATATCTAAGGAGGGATGAGGAGAAGACCAGGACAAAAGCAAAAATTATGGTAGCAGTAGCTAGAGAGAGTGCTAGATTTGAGAATAGTGAGTCACCAGGAGATGGAAAAAGCAAGCACACAGGTCCAAGAATAAGTGGGTTTAAAGACCAGCCATGTAGAAGGTATGAGCCAGACAGAGATAATAAGTCACCTTGGGCTGAGAGAAGACCACCTTGGGCAGAAATCATATGCTTTTATTGTGGTAAGAAAGGACAAACCAGAAATTTCTGCAGAAAATGAAAGATGGATGAGGCTATTGCTCAGGAACAAGACACCTTAGGGAGAAGGCTGAAAGGAGAGGACTAGGGGTGTCAGGGGCTCTATGCTCTGAGGGATGATATTGGACATTAAAAGAAACCCCTGGAAAACCTAGAAACTGGCCCTCAGAGTGAGGAAATGGAATTTTTAGTGGATACTGGAGCAGATCGTTCAAGTATTTCAAAGATTCCCAAAGGATGCAAATTAAGTAAACTAACCTGTAAAGTTAAAGGTGCTGAGAATAACCCTTTTGAAGGACCCATTATTGAAGAAGTACCTATAAAAGGAAGTTTCAGAGAAGGCTGTGCTGACCTGCTGTATATGCCTGAATTAGAGTCTAACCTCTTAAGCCGGGATTTACAAGTGCAGTTAAGAATAGAGATAGTCCCTGAAGGAAAACGTGTGGTAGTGAAAATGATGGTTTTAAAAGAAGATGAGAGAGAGATAGATCCAAGAGTGTGGGCAGAAGGAGGGGGTCATGGACTGTTGGAAATTCCACCCATAGAAATCAAAATGAAATCTGACATTCCCCCAGTAAGAGTTAAACAATATCCAATTTCCATAGAAGGGAAACAGGGATTAACACCTGTAATTAAAGACTTAATTAAAGAAGGAATTTTAGAACCATGCAGGTCTCCACATAACACCCCAATATTACCCATAAAGAAACCCGATGGTACATACCGATTAGTCCAAGATTTACGAGAAGTAAATAAGCAAACTGTTACTAGATATCCAGTAGTAGCCAACCTGAATAATTTATTAAGCAAAGTACCATTGAGACATGCATGGTTTAGTGTTATAGATTTAAAAGATGCTCTTTGGTCCTGCCCACTTGAGAAGGAAAGTAGAAAATGGTTCGCGTTTGAATGGGATGATAAGGAAACCGTGAGAAAACAACAATTGCAATGGATAAGGTTGCCTCAGGGATTCACGGAGTCACCAAACCTATTCAGCCAAACCCTAGAGGAAGTAATGAAACAGTTTATACCTGAAAAAGGATCTCAAATCCTACAGTATGGAGATGATCTATTAACTTCTGGGGAACAGAAAGAAGAGGTACAAACAACAACTGTTAATTTACTGAACTTCCTAGGGGAAAAGAGGATAAAAGTATCTAAAAGTAAGTTACAATTTGTGGAACCAGTAGTAAAGTATCTAGGCCATATAATTGGGAAAGGATATAAGAGATTAGATGCTGACCGAATTCAGGGAATACTATCATTGCCAGCACCAAAACCAAAAACAGATGTGAGAAAATTACTAGGATTAATTGGGTATTGTAAATTATGGATAGATGGACACACAAAATTAGTTAAGTTTCTATATGGTAAATTAGTTGAAAATGAGCCCAAGTGGGGATGAAAATGATGATAAAAAGTTAGAAGACCTAAAAGAAAAGTTGGCAAATGCTCCAGTACTAAGTTTACCAGATTTAAATAGACTGTTTGTACAGTCTTGCTTCCACGGCCACAGGAGCTGACGGGTCAGCTAGCCACTCCCGGAGTGACTGGTGGAGACTACTGATCCGGCCACTCCCAGGGTCTCTGCGGGAACCCCAAGTAGTGGCTCCAGCTGAGACGTGGTGACGCAGGCGAGAGCATGACTGCGAAGGACTGAGGCAAAGGAAGGACACACATGTGGATGCCAAGGCGCTTTAATTAACACAGGCGGGGCCAGTAACGGTGTCAAGTAAAAGCCATTAGGGAGGCACTTAAAAAGGGGAGGGGGTAACGGTTGGAGACAAAAGGGACCAATGAGCAAAGTCTGGCAGGGGTACGAGGGACACAGCTGAACCAGTAGGAAGGGCCCAGGGGAGGGAAAAGGCCCAGGGGACAAATCACATTCTAGGTGAGGGATGATTGACATAGAAGACTCTCAAAAGGGGACGGTGACAATGACTGACAGGTAGCAGGTGGGGGGAACAAACCATTAGGAGGGAGAACGTGGGGGGAACTGAGGGTCAAACCAGATTCTTAACTTATAAAAAATAACCAACTTTATAACAAAACCTATATAAAAACTATATAAAATAGTACAGTTTGAACTATTCGTCAATGTAGAAGAAGGAATAGCTTATGGAGTTATTGTCCAAGAATGGTGTGGGGTGTGAAAACCCATTGCTTATCTCTCCAAATTGCTAGATCCAGTAGTTAGAGGCTGGCCCATTTATCTCCAGGCAGTGGCTGGAACTGTAACTCTTGTGGAGGAAGGTTACAAGTTGACACTAGGAAACAAGATCAAGGTGTATACTCCCCATGATATAAAAAGTATACTAAGTAAGAAAGCCTGTCAATGGATTTCAGATAGCAGACTTTTAAAATATGAATTAATATTAAACAAAAGTGAAAATATGGAATTGACAACAACAAGGATCCAAAATCCTGCACAATTTTTATATGGAGAACCAAAAGAAGATTTGGAACATCACTGCCTTGAAACCATAGATTTGCAGGTAAAAGTTAGAGAAGATTTATTAGAACTACATTTATCTGAAGTAGATATACTGTTTATAGATGGTTCGTCACGGGTAGTAGATGGTAAGCGAGTATCGGGGTATGCTATCATAAATGGACATACGATGACAGTCATAGAAAAAGGAAAGCTTCCCCAAAGTTGGTCTTCACAATGCTGTGAACTATATGCATTATTAAAAGGGCTAAAATGGCTTGATCAAAGGAGTGGTACCATATTCACTGACTCTAAATATGCCTATGGGGTAGTACATACTTTTGGGAAGATCTGGGCAGAGAGAGGATTTGTCAACTCAAAGGGAAAAACCCTAATTCATGAAGGCCTCATAAAGGCGGTGTTAGAAGCCTTGAAAGGACCAAAAGAAATTGCAGTGGTACATATAAAAGGACATAAAAAAGGCAATACTAGAGAAATAAAAGGGAACAACTTGGCAGGCGTAACTGCAAAAAAAGGCTGCTCTAGAAGATTCTGAAAAGATCTTCAGGTTAAATGAAGTAGGAGATGGGAATGAGGAAGATCAAGAAAAGGAGGAGATCCCTATATTTAATAAAAAAGAACAAGAGGAATTACTAAAACATGGTGCAGACAGAAAAGGAGAATGGAGGATGCCAGATGGTAGACAAGTAATAAACAAGGCATTAACCAGAAAGATATTAGAGGACCTACATGCCTCAACCCATTGGGGTACTCAAGCTTTACATGATCACTTTATCAGAACTTATATGTGTATCAGGGTGTGGGAAATTGCCAAGATAATAACTCCAGAATGCATGGTATGTCAGAAGATAAATAGAAAAGTAATGAGAAAATTACCTCAAGGAGGTAGAGAATTAGTGAAAAGGCCATTTCAATGTGTACAGATAGACTTTACAGAATTACCACAAGTACAGAGATATAAGTATTTACTGGTGATAACAGATCATCTAACTCATTGGGTGGAGGCATACCCAAGCACAAGTCAAGACTGTAAGTAAAATCTTATTAGAACAAATCATACCCCGATATGGAATGAATAATACTGTTGACTCTGATAGAGGTCCTCATTTTACCACCAAGATATTACAACAAATAACAGAGGCCTTAAATATCATCTGGAGATTTCATACCCCATGGAGAACTCAGAGCTCCGGAAAAGTAGGGAGAATGAACCAGACTCTTAAGATAACTCTCACAAAATTAACAGAAGAAACAAAATGAATTGGTTAAGATGTCTCCCTCTGGCATTATTGAGAATAAGGACTAAACCAAGGGCGAATATAGGGATTTCTCCATATGAGATGATGTTTGGCTTACTTTTCTTAACTACTCCAGGTAATACGGGAACATATGAAGAAGGAGAGTTAGGCATGAGAAAATATATAAAGACTATAAACTGCACTTTAGAGGAGTTAAGAACAAGGGATACCTTCCTCAAACTACTCCTATTGATTTTAAAATCCACAAATTCCAGCCTGGTGGCTGGATGTTGATTAAGACCTGGAAAGAACAACCAATAACTCCAAAATGGGAAGGTCTATTTCAAGTTTTCCTCATCACAGAAACAGCCATTAGGATGCAAGAACGAGGATGGACACATGTTACCAGAGTAAAAGGGCCAGTTTCTGCTCCTGAGAGATGGTCTCCCACTACAGATAAATTAAAGAAGACATCAGGAACACCATAAGAACCACATAAGCTATAAGTTATAATAAGAACTCTGTTAGATTTATTATAAGATATTAAATTGAAAAGTTTTTAGCATTCTTTTAAAATAAGGAAATGGTATTTATATATGGGAGTGAGATTATACGAATTATCAAAAACATGTTTTAATCTCTGGTATTCCCTGTTACAGATCCTGTGATCTGAGAAGCCATAGAGCATTCCCCCACGCACCTTAGCAATCTGGCCCTAAAAGAAAGAAAGAATGGGTTGATACAAAAGGGGTAGTAGACTCCTGCAACAGTAACTGGTAAGAACAACTGTTGCAGAGCCCATCATGAAGTCACAAGTTGCAAGTAGGTTAAATGCTGTTAAATTGCAATTAACTTTTACTAAATGTAAAATCTAAAATTATCAGTCAA